>CAJNRD030001123.1:8741798-8778841 GCA_905319865.3 Cotesia congregata | reverse complement strand
ATTTTTTTAGCCGAGCCGGGTTAAAACAAAAAAAAAACAGTAAGAATAGTGAGAAAATTTTCAATCAGTCGCCATTTTTTTTTTAATTAAAATTTTCGAAATTCCATACGTACGACAACAACTACATCCTTACTGATTAAAAAGCAATTTGGATTTTTATTCTCAGATGATCCGTTTTTGAGTTATCGAACCGACCATGGAGGGGGAAATTTTTTCTAGTGCTCTACGAGATTGTTAATAACTTTGTAATAATTAAATATTTTTTAATAAAAATTTAGCGTAATCATCTTTAATGTATCCTTAATAAAATAAAAAAAATTATTGTGTGGTTTTATGAAACCACGATGCAAGTAAAACTTTTTTTGGATTGTTGACATTCAACTAAAAATTTTCAGAAAATGAATCAATTTAGGTTATTAAAATTGCGTTTTTAATCCTAACTTAATAATTGGTAGATGAAAAGGGTCAACCCAGGGGATGTTGCTGCAATTATGCTTATAGTCATTAACGGATCTTAATGAAATTTAGTACAAATGTTTCTCAGACGATTATCTCAAATAAGTTCAAAGATGAGCTAAGTAGGTCAATAAGTTTAGAAATAATAGCTATTTGAATTTTTCTGAAGATAGTGAAAGTTGCATTTTCTGTCTTTTTATTTTTAAAGAACATTTAATTGAAATACGATAGCTTATTATTGAACTGATACTTCTTTTGGCGCGTTTGTTTTATAACACTGTAATATTTTCAAATTAGATAGAAATATTATTTAATATGAAATATATTATTCATATTAATAATCAATTTTAAAAAATGGTCCAGTAAATATTTTAACTTTTTATTAAGTTCATAATTTTTTAACACAGGCTTAATCATTTTGTTTATCGAATTTAGTAATTCTATCTATTTTTTTTTTTTTTAATTTATATTACAGACCATTTTAATTTGTAAGTCTTTTAATTCATGTAATTAATATTATTTTTGAAAAAATATTATTTAAAGTAAAGAGATACTATTACTAGGATAAATAAAAAATAATGAACTATTTTATAAGAAACATATATTTTAAATAAATAATTAAAATATTTTATAGTTATCAATTGTAAATTATTGATACTTTGCAACTCTAAAATTAGTTGATTAAGAAAAATCTTAAATAATATTGAATTGAATTCATATGATAATTAATGATTTTATATTTACACGGTATATCTAAATTTTTACTATAATATAGCCTTTTTGATTGCTTTTAACATTTTTCATCGATCATCTTTGCATTTTTTTTTTTTTCAAAATTTTATTTCTTATGCCAAAGAAGTATAACTTCTGACTCGTGTACATAAGTACACACACCATTTTTTTCTTCAAAACTTATCTTATGGTTGGTAAAATTGCGTCTTTAATTTGATCTATCAAACATTTACTGAATGATGATTTTATTAAGATTATTAGAATTTCAATTTCTGCCAGTTTTTGGTAAACGAGCTGTATTAGTCCGTGTAATAGAACTGACGGTGGTTTGATTAAAAATTTAGTGTGATTTTTCACTGATTATTTTAGAAATTATTGTTTGATATAACTATTAATTATATATCGAAATCTACCTTCCAATTCAATTATTCTATCAATAACCATATATATTATTGCTGCCATAAGTCTCGTAGTTTATAAATGTAACTAATATTTCATAGTAACAAAAATAAGCTCTGATTAAACAAAAGTATTTAAAGTATTGAACTATTAATATTTCAAATTTTTTCAAATTCTATCTCTTATGAAAGTTCAGTATATGAAGAATCCTTTTTGATCCTTTTGTTTTTTTTTTTTTAGGAACTAAATATTATCTTACATTGCATTTGAATATAAATGCTATATGGTTAACTAATGCGAACTATAGGCCGCCATATTGCCCTTGGCTGCTCTGACGAGCGCCTTTCACTTTATTCCTACTCCGCGACCGACCGTCACGCGACATGCGCTACACAGACCAAAAAATTTGAGATGATGTAATAAAAGTTTCACTTTCAAAAATCAGATCCTCAAATTTCTTTATTTTCCTGTCAAAAAAATTCTCGAAAATCACCTCTTTTTTTCGATCGTCACAGTGGTGTTCGCCCTTAATATTTTTGAAAAAAATTTTTTTTGCCCTCTGGGCAGAAAGTGGCAACTTTGGTCCCACTGCGCTAAACAAAGTTGCCGCTTTCCGCCTTCTTCGGACAAAAAAATATTATACAGCTCTTGGGAAGTAAAAAAGAAAACCTCAGATCACATGTTTGTTGACCTCGGCTTTGCCTCGGCCAACAATTACATGTGATCTGAAGCTTTTCTTATTTACCTTCCCAAGGGGTGTAATATACTATATTTTAATTATGACACGGTTGAGGCTACGTTTTCTAAATTTTATTAAGGACTGACCTTTTATACATGATAAAGGTATTCCTGTGTTCTAGGTGCATTGAACAGTCCATTGGTTGAATCAAAACTTCAAACCTATGGAGGCAACCACCTGGACTGACTTTTCATACGTGATAAAGGTATTCCCGTGTTCTAGGTGCATTAAACAGTCCATTGGTTGCATCAAAACTTAAAACCTATGGAGGCATCCACCTGGACTGACTTTTCATACGTGATAAAGGTATTCCTGTGTTCTAGGTGTATTAAATAGTCCATTGGTTGCATCAAAACTTAAAACCTATGGAGGCATCCACCTGGACTGACCTTTTATACATGGTAAGGGTATTCCTGTGTTCTAGGCGCATTAAATAGTTTATTGGTTGAATCAAAACCTAAAACCTATGGAGGCATCCACCTGGACTGACCTGTTATATATGATAAGAGTATTCCTGTGTTCTAGGTGTATTAAATAGTAAATTGGTGGAATCAAAACCTAAAACCTATGGAGGCAACTACCTGGACTCCTTTATTGAACCTCATAAGGGTATTGGTGTATGCTAGGTGTATTTAAAAGTTGAATGAAATTATTTCCATTTAAAATCTATGGAGAAAAATACCTAGAGTTTTTTTTTATATCTTTAAATTTTTTCGGCACGCTAACGCCATCTGTTGAGAATAATGTTTCCGTTAGCAGAAAGTACAAAATTTCTTTCGATATTTTTCGGTATCAGATGGCTCGATTTTTAATTTTTTTTCGTAGGGACAATGAAAAACTGGGACATTGCTTAGCTGGGACAATGACCAACTGGGACATTGATTAGCTGGGACAATGACATATTCCCTTTTTCTGAAAAATCATTTTTAAAAAATTGCATGGAGAGATGAAAAACATCATAAGTGCAATTTTAAGCGCCTGAGTATGAAATTAGCGGGAAGTTGCAGGGATGGGCCTCAGGGTCAACCGTTTCCCTAATTTTTTTTCCATAATTTATTTGTTAAAAAATTTTTAAAATGATTAAATATCTGCTAAATTAATTCTCATTCAAAAAGTTTCACTTGTGAAAATAAAAAAAAAAAATTTTTTTATTATAATTATAATTTTTAAGAAAAATTTTTAAAATTGACAGTTAACAGCTAACTTTAGTATCATTAAAAAAAAATAAAAAATAACACTTACCATTTTTTAAATAACTCTCTTGTATTTTCATCACTGACCTGACCATTATCTGTATTTGGCAATGACACAAATGTATACTTGGGTTCAACATCCATTATCTTATTAATTATTTATATTTATAATTCATCAACTTCTAAGTGATTTACAAAAATAACAAAATAAGCGCCATGGTAACCAATCGAAATAAGTCGATTGAAAACTCGAATCTAATCGAAATATTCAAACTGAAAGCCTCCCGCGCAAAATAAAATCAATAATATATAATAACATCATGCCGCCACGTAGTAAACGTCCTCGTCAGAATTCTGGAAACAAAATGATTCCAAAGAAAAGTAATGAGAAAAAAACATCCAAGTAAGTTTATATTTATTTATCTATCTACTTAATTAAATTATTCTATAAAACAGCTGTCAAATTTTACTAGAATACTAAACAACCTGTCATTAAACTTAACCTCACTTTTTCATATTGTTTATATTTTTAATTGTCATAAATAATGAATAAAAAAATCAACATACTTTTTTTAAATTTATTTCAGCAAATCTGAGGATGTAGCAGCGCCAGATCCCACCACCATGGGATTGATTTACCCAGGAGGTGACACAGCATTCAAGTTACTGCTGTCAGCCAGGTTTTGCTCGGCTATTTGGTGTTACATCAGTGATTGTGATGAAACTTATAATTATTGGGAACCGGTAATTATTGTTTTATTATATTAATTAGAATTTTAAATAATAATAGATAAATTTATAATTTTAGAGTCATTATTTATTGTATGGGACAGGACAACAGACATGGGAGTACAGCCCAGAGAATGCTTTACGTTCTTACACATATTTATTAATTCATTTAGTGCCAGCTAAATTCTACTGCTATTTATTTGAACCAAATCCTATTTTAGTCTTCTATTTTATACGCTGTCTTCTGTCAATCGGTTGTGCTCTATCAGAAGTTTATTTTTATCAGTAAGATATCTATTCTTTAAATTAATCTTATCTTTAAATTTTTCGGTGAAAAATTTTCTATCATCTGTCATGTTTTAAATCATAATTAAAAAATTTAATTTATTAAAATTTAATATTTAAATAATAACAATAAAAAATTTTTTCAGAAATGTTTGTAAAGAATTTGGAGTACACGTAGCACGTCTTACGTTAGTCTTTTTAATTACAAGCTCTGGAATGTTTATATCGAGCGCGGCATTTCTTCCATCAGCATTTTCAATGTAAGTTATTTTTATTATAATTAAAATAATTTTTTTTTAATTGAATTGTTATAAATTAATTTTTTTAGGTACGTAAGTACAGCAGCAATAGCAGCGTGGTACGCGCGTAAATACGAATTAGCAATATTTGCAACAGCTATTTCTTCATTACTAGGCTGGCCATTCGTAGCCTTACTCGGGTAAATAAAAAAACTTTGCTAATAAAAATATACACGTGATTAATTTTGCTGAACTCCAGGGTACCGATAGTAATTGATCTAACACTGAGGCGTCAAGAATGGTCGAGATTTATCAGCTGGACAATAATATCCGGAGCAGTTATTCTGATACCTATGGTCTGGATTGATTCTGTTTACTTTGGAAAACTAGTTATTGCACCGCTTAATTTGATCATGTACAATGTATTCACAAATCACGGGCCTAATTTATACGGAACTGAGCCACTGAGTTACTATTTTATAAATGGATTTTTGAATTTTAATTTTGTGTTCATTGCTGCTCTATTTACTCCCTTGGCATTGGTGAGTTTATTTAAAATTTTCATTTTAATTAATTAAAAATTAAATACTGATTTATTTTACAGATCTTATCTTGGGCAATAGTACCAGCGAAGCCAAGAAATAAATATTGTCTGCCCTATTGGTTTTCATTGGCTCCGCTTTACCTCTGGATGATTGTCATGTTTTCACTACCTCACAAAGTAATCTATATTATTAAGAAAATAAGAAAATTTTTTTTTCCTGGATAGTCATATGATAAAATCGGTTTTTTTTTTAGTTAAAGTTAGAGTCATTGCAAAGGTCTTAATTTAAATTTTTACCTTTTTAGGATTTCATATCATTCTCACCGATAGTCAATTTATGATGATAAGTAATTACGGGTACATTCAAAAATTCGCTATCTCTAAAGACATTATTAAGAAATGACCTTGTATCTTGTGAATTATTGAAATTTTTACAGATATAACTGTATCTGTAACTCTTGATGAGTGTAACACTGGGATGAGCTTATATATTTAAAAACGTCAATATTTAAGAAAGTACAGTGCAATTTATCAAAAGTCATTATTTAATAAAGCAAAATTTTATTTATTTATACTTTACAAGTCACGACAGTCACATAGTGACTGAAAGATTGTTAGTTATTTATTATTTAATATTAACTGACTAAAAAAGATTACTAATTTAAATATTGATGACATTTAATTTAGCTGTTACTTGACAATTTTTTAATTTTCTATAACAAAAAAATTTGTTCCAAAAAATTATTTTCACAATATTGAACTTTTAATTTTATTAAAATTTCTACAAGTCCATTTTTTTAATAATTTTTTTTTTTGCCATAATTAATTTTTTAAAGAAAATAAAATAAATTGTCAAGTGACAGCTAAATTTAATTAATATTTTCAGCTAAATTTAATTTTCATAAAAATTTATTTTTCAGGAGGAAAGATTTCTATTTCCAATTTACCCAATGATCTGCCTAGCCGGGGCGATAACAGTAGACGTAGTTCAAAAAATTTATTTCTTCGTTCGTACGCAGATAAAACCCTTGAAGCAAGTCTCCCATTATTTGCGAGGTACGTCTCACATAATGATACTGGTATTCCTAGTGACAGGCCTGGCTGGTATATCGCGATCCTTCGCGCTTTTCAATGGCTACTACGCGCCCCTAGAAGTTATGATGGAGGCCAACAAATTGGGCAGCGAGGGCCAAGTTCCAGGCGATGTCAACGTTAATTTCTGTGTTGGCAAAGAGTGGTACCGCTTTCCCGGTAGTTTCTTTTTCCCTTCAAATAATTGGCGGCTTCAATATCTACAGTCAGAGTTTAAAGGTCAACTACCCCAGCCATTTTTAAATCATCCTAATGGTACTAGTGTAATTCAGGAAAATTTTAATGACATGAACAAAGAAGAACCTTCGCGTTATGTAAGTTATTTTAAGTATAACAATTAATGTGGTACTTATTAATTTACTAATTGACTTTTATTTTTAGTTTGACATTGAGAAGTGTCACTTTATACTAGATCTAGATACCGGTACTGAAACAGAATTGGAGCCAAATTATTCAAAACAAATAGATAATTTTACTGTAATTAAATCTGCTAAATTTTTAGACTCTTCTGCGTAAGTATTTTTTAATTTAACTTTATGAAAATAAAATTAGCCGACAGCTAAAAATTTTTAGAATTTTTTCCTTAAAAAAAAATTTAATAAAAAAATAAAAATAAAAAATTTTATTTTTAAAAGATATTTTTTAGTTCTAATTTAAATTAATTGATGAAAATAAATAAAAAAAATCAAGGACATCGGCTAACTTTAATATTATTTTAACTTTAATTAAAATTATTTAGAAATTTTTTTTATGACATTAAAATTAACAGTCACTTGAGCATTTCTTTTCATTTTATTCAACAAACAAATTTGTTCCAAAAAATTTTTTTTAAAAAATTGCATTTTTTTTTTTTTAATTTTTACGTCAATTTTTATTTCTAATTTTTTTGCCATAATTTATTTGTTACAAAAATTCTAAAAAATGATCAAATATCGGCTAAATTAATTATCATTTTTTTTTTTTATCATTGACAGGTCTCATCCATTCTTCCGTGCATTTTATATCCCATTTATATCCGAAGATTACAGTAAATATGGCTCTTACAGTTTACTAAAAAGTAATAAATTTAAATTATCTCCTTCGAAAATTTCAACTCCAAAATCCGCATAAATAAATTTTTATAATTTTGTAAATTGTAAATATTTTTTTATAATAAAAAATCCATTGTGATTGTTATTATGTAATTTTTGTTATTAAAAAAAAAATATAAGCTCTATATACTTATAGATAAATGTATATACATACCTTTAGTACCAGCTATGTTTTTATATAAAAGGATAAATTGACAAGTTGACCAGTAAAAGTTGTTAAGACGTTTTAGGGTTGAAATAATTATAAATAAAATGTGATTATTTACGAAGTAACACACAAAAAGTTTATAATAAATAAGTATTGTAATTATTAATAAAATATTGTTAAATATTTATAAAAAACATTCCGGTATAAAAAAAATAAAAATGGCAGAGATTGACGACAAAGATTCGCATCCTAAAAGTATTAAATTGCCAGCAGCTGTTGAAGTATTTGCAAACTTAAAAAATGCCCAAAACTTTGCAATTGACATAGGTAAGTAACTATTTTAATTATTTAGAGTAATTATTTAGTTGATGGAAAAAAAATAAATAAAAGTTGTAGGTTAAGTTGCTTTTATACGTCAGTGACTAAATAAAATAAATAAAATTTTCAGGATTATCCCTGACAAAAATAGCTTATTATTCAACAATAAGCTATCGCAAAGCATTGTATGATAATGAAGAATCTAATAATGAGAGTAATAGCGAGTTAATAACCTACAAGCTGCAAAAGGGATCACGGCTGCATTTTGTCAAGTTTGAAACACGTCATATTGAAAACTGTCTTGATTTTGTTAAAGATAATCTTGTTAATGCTGAGCGTTTTCAAGGCAAAAGTATTAAAGTTACAGGTGGTGGAGCTTTCAAGTACACCAATTCTATTCAATCTAAATTAGGTTTACAGTACGTATTTATTTTTTTTTATTTCAAAGATCTTGAGTTGAATTTGTTCCTTTTCAAGATTTCATATCATTCTCACCAATAGTCAATTTATGATGATAATTATTTAGGCTGCATTTGAAAATTCTCTATCTCTAGATACATAATTAAGAAATTACCTTGTATCTTGAGAACTATTGACATTTTTAAAGGTATGAGCTCATCCCGATGTTATACTCATCAAGACCTTTCATTTGAGTACCCACATCAATTTTTTTTATATATTTATATATGTATATATGTATATATGAGAAATATATCAAAATGCATGTGGGTACTCAAATGAAAACTCTTGATGAGTGTAACATCGGGACGAGCTTATATCTTTAAAAACGTCAATATTTAATAAAGTAAAGTGCAATTTAACAAAGGTCATTATTTAATAAAGAAAATTTTTTTTATTTATAGTTTACAAATGACAGCAGTCACAAAAAGACTGCAAGGTTGCTAGTGAAAATTAATTTAGCAGATATTTGTTAATTTTTTTAACAAATAAATTAAAAGAAAAAATTTGACATGAAAATTTAAAAAATTTTAAGTGCAATTTTTAAAAAATATTTTTTCAATTATGTTTATTGATTCAAAAAATAAAAAATTGTCAAATGTCTGCTAATTTTAGTATCATAATTTTTCTTGCTATAATTTATTAATTAAAAATTATCATATGTGTCTGACTTTTAGTATAATTCTTTGTTAGTCAAGTAATTTTCTAAACTATCACTAATTAATATTTATTTGTTACCAGGGTGGATAAAGAAGATGAAATATCATGTCTAATAAAAGGGTGTAATTTTTTACTGAAAAATATTCCATGTGAATCCTTCGAATTTGAGCGTCATGGAAATCCAGAGTATAAATTCGAAAAAGCTGGTCCTAATATATTTCCATATTTGTTAGTAAATATTGGAAGTGGCGTTAGCATATTGAAAGTGCAGTCTGAAGAAGAGTTTGAGCGGGTTGGAGGTACTGCTACTGGTGGTGGTACATTTTGGGGACTGGGTTCATTATTAACCAAAGCTAAAGTATGCTAACAATAATAACTATTATATAAATTATTTATTATTAAAGCTAAGAACCAATTTTATTATCAAAATAATTTTATATTTCCAGGGATTTGACGAATTATTAGAATTAGCAGAAAGAGGAGACCACAGAAATGTTGATATGCTTGTCAAAGACATCTACGGAGGCGATTATTCGTCCCAAGGGTTGTCGGGAGATTTAATAGCCTCGTCTTTCGGAAAAACAATGTCTTGCAACGCGATACCGGGACTGAAGAATTTTGCCGAGGCAGATATTGCGAGGAGCTTGTTGTTTATGATAAGTAACGACATTGGACAGATTGCTAGTCTTTATGCTTCTATCCACAACATGGATAAAGTTTACTTTGGTGGATATTTTCTGAGAAATCATCCGCTTTCAATGCATACTATTTCATTTGGAATTAAATATTGGTCTAATGTAAGAATTTTTTATTTACTTTATTTAAAAAATATTTTTATTAAATTTATTTTAAAAAAAATTTTATTAATTTTCTTTAAAAAATTTTATTAAATTTATTTAAAAAAAAAAATTTATTAATTTTATTAATTTAGGGAAAAGTAAAGCCACTGTTTCTGCGCCACGAAGGCTACTTGGGAGCGATCGGAGCGTTTTTATACGGCGCAGAGCAAGCAAATTCTTACAGCTGGTTGGAAAATTACGCTGGATCCTCAGGGTTCAAGGACTCGGTGGCTACTGACTTGGGAATAAAAGTAGATCAGTTAGAAATAGATCGAGCTGAAAACGCAGTGAGCTTCTGTCCTTTATTGACTGACCCAGTGTCTTATAATCCGGATACCACAGACCTGGCCCAAGATAAAGAAGCTCGGGATTACTGGCTCCAATGTTTCGAGGAATCTGTTGACAAGTTTGTCGCTCGAGCCATTCACAGTCAACCTCAGAGTCCTACAGCCAAGGACCGGGCAAGTAAACTCAAGGAAAAATATATCAACCGGCTTCATTATTTACATTTACAACCTTTGTAAGATTTTTTTTTTTTTAAGTTCTGAAATTATTATTCATATTTTTATTAATTATTTATTGTGCTTTTAGTGCGTATGGAACGCTTACTGTCAGGACTTTATTGGATACTATCGAGCACTGTATGAAAGAGTTTGATTTTCCGGATCCTTATTTTGAGGTATTTTTTTTTATTTTTAAGTACTTAAGTAAAATATTGTAAGTTATTAAATTAATTTTTTATTAATTTTAGTTGAAAAAAAATGAAAACGAAGAGGCGCTAAATTTTTTAAAAAATCGCCTGGATATGTTGGACCAATTAACAGGAGCTGAAAAACTTAGAGCATTAATTTTAGGCGTTTTAGCTGGTAATATATTTGATTGGGGTGCTAAAGAAGTTGCTAATATTATGGAGTCTTCAACATTTCGTTTTGAAGATGCTCAAAATAAAATTCCAGGTATTTAAAAATTAATAAAAACTAGCGATCTTGCAGTCACTATGTGACTGCCGTCGCTTGAGAACTATAAATAAGTAAAATTTTGCTTTATTAAATAATGACTTGTTAAATTGCACTTTACTTTATTAAATATTGACGTTTTTAAAGATATGAGCTCATCCCGATGTTACACTTATCAAGAGCTTTCATTTGAGTACCCACATCAATTTTTTATATAGTTATATATATATATATATATATATGAAAAATATATCAAAATGCATGTGGGTACTCAAATGAAAGCTATTGATGAGTGTAACATCCGAGTGAGCTTATATCTTTAAAAATGTCAATAGTTCACAAGATACAAGGTCATTTCTTAATTATCTATCTAGAAATAGAGCATTTTCGAATGCAGCCTAAATACTTGTCATAATAAATTGACTATCGGTGAGAATAATATAAAACCTTGAAAAGGCACAAATTCAAATCAAGACACTAAATTTCACTAAAAAAAAAAACCGATTTTATCATATGACTACCCTAAACACAAAATTTTTCTTATTCTCAATAATATAGATTTATAATAATAATTTTTGAAGTAAAAATTTCCGTATTAATTTATAATTTAATGACTAAAAATAAATTACAGGAAGACCATGGTTAGAAGACAATTTAGATGAGTGGGTAATGAGACTAGAGCAAGACCCACCACATAAATGTGCGGCAATATTTGTCGACAACAGTGGAGTCGATATCGTCCTTGGAATCCTACCTTTTGTACGAGACTTACTTCAACGTGGAACCAAAGTTATTCTGTGCGCCAACTCGATGCCGGCTTTGAATGACGTTACTTATCCTGAACTACTGATTATTTTACGTGACGCCGCTAAAATTTGTAAGGATATTAAGTATGCGTTGAAAGAAAACCGGCTGCTGCCCATGGAGACTGCCCAAGCTGGCCCGTGTTTAGACCTCAGGTAATTATATTTATATTTTACAATACTAATAAATTTTTTAATTAATTAATTAAATGTTTCATTGTCATCAGTCGGTTGAATTTGGACTTATGTCTGGCGATGGTAAAACATAACGTTGACCTGGTGGTTATCGAAGGAATGGGAAGGACTTTACACACTAATTTGTACGCGAAAATGAAGTGTGAGTGCCTGAAATTAGCGGTCGTTAAGAACCGGTGGTTGGCGCTCAGGTTGGGAGGTGATATGTACGCGGTTATTTGCAAATACGAGCGACCGGTGTCCCAGACACATGTATTGAGGTACAAAAATAATGACGGCAATGAGCTACTGAGTCAAGAGACTGATGACTGTGAAAATAAAAAAATTAATTGTGAGAACACTTAATTTTATTTTATTTTATTTGGAAGATTCTCAAATAACAAATCACGATTGCCTTAAATATTTCAGTTTTACTGAATTCTTTAATAAAAACATATAAATATATAAATGTGTAAATGACTAGAGTAAAAAGTAAAAGACAATAAGAAAAAAAAAAAAAAAATTAGCAAAAAATCCGTAATGGATTGTTTCTGTGATACTAATGTTTATCTAAGTATTTTCATTAACATTTCAAATTATTTATCGTATTTTTTTCTTTTTTGAGTTTGTATTGATATGTATGATAAAATTAAGTAGTGATTAAATTTTTCGACTAATTATTTTAAACCTTTCTGAATTTTTTTTAACACCTATATCTCTTGTAATTATATACTTATATAATTATCAGTTATTGTTATTATTATAAAATATTACACAGTTTCGTATTTTCAATAATTTATAAAAAATATTTAAAAAATTTTTTATCAATATAAAAAAATTTGACACAGTATTTTATTTTAAAATATTTAATTACAATGATTGGTAAGGCATTTAGTTTTGTAATAAATATTATTTTATCTTATTAAAAATTAATATTTATAGTTATAAAAAAATTGTTAGAAAATTTAAAGACTTGTGTAAAAAAAACAAATGTTTTTAGTTTTTAAAAATTTTAATGAAATTACGAAACTGCATAATTAATTACTTAGCATTTAATTCACACTGATTAAAGCAATTCTATTAGCAGCTATCGTTGTTTAGTAGTATTTCGGTGGCCACTAAAAAATACTGGACTTTGTACGTAAACATACATAATTTCTTAATAATAAATCGTATGGCTTTTGTAATTTATAATTATTACCAAATAAATTTTAATAATTATAAAATAAAAATAAAAAAATTTTTTTTTTAAATATCTAAACAACAACTTATAAATATATCACGTTAAACCATGGCCACCTGGACTAATTTTCTATCAATAAATATAAAAATGTTACCTTAAATTAAGTCTTGTGTAAAGTCTTCAGAGTATCAAGCCTTTTGTTCCTTATGTATTACTAATTATTTAAACAATAATTCCTGAAATTGTAAATATTTCCTTACGAAGAATTTATTTTCTCTGTACGCCGGCCTTTGTATTGTGCAGTCGCTTCATATGTTTATTCAAGTTTGCCCAGTTGGTGAATGTGCGATCGCAAAATGAACAAATATAAGGGCGTTCGCCTGTGTGTTGCCTTCGATGAACCTAAAAAAATATAAACAAACAAAGTATTAATTAAATAAATACTCAGCTGTGTATATTTATAATAATTACCGTTAAAATTCCAGCGAAACGGAATTTTTTACCGCAGACTTCGCATTCATACGGCATTTCTCCGGTATGAATTCGCGTATGTGCAACGAGAGTGCAACGTTCTTTAAATTGTTTTCCACAGGTATCACATCGGTGTTTCTTAACTTCCGAATGTGTTACTAAATGTCTCTCTGCAGAGTATAATAATAATTTAAGCTTTAAATAAAATAAACTTAAAATAAAATGAAAAGTATATTTACTTAAAAGACATTCTGTTCTAAAACTGCGACCACAGGTGGGACAATGATAATTTATATCCTCCGTATGGCTGGCCATGTGATAACTCAGAGAATTTTTGGACACAAAAGATTTCCCACAAACGTCACACATGAAGTCATATACTCCGTCGTGCATTTTTTCGTGATTTTCCAGCGCTTTTTTAGACGAAAAACTAAATTTATAGATAAATCAATAATTATAAACGTCTATAAAAATAATATTAATTAAAAAAAAAAAATAACTTACTCTTTCCTACAAATTTCACACAAAAATTGTCCATCCAGAGGAAGATGAAGTCTTTTATGGACTGCTAGAGTCAAGGAACTTTTAAACCTTTTACGACATATGGTACAGAAGTAAGGGCGTTTGTCAGAATGCACTAGAGAGTGCGATAGCAGAGATGACTTAAGATTAAATACTTTACCGCAGTCGTCACATCTACAAAAGATAAATAATTTATAAACATAATTCTTTCCAACAATTATCATAAGAATAACCAAATTAATAATTACTCGAATCTTTTAGGATCTTCATGGAGTAAAAAGTGTTTAGTAAAACTCCTATAGAGACTGTACTCCCTTTCGCAGTGCATACATTTATAAATAGGCGGTTCATTGTGCTTGTGTTTGTAATGATACTGCAATTCTTTGTAAGATTTCATGATTCCATGATTGCAAATAGTACACTTCCATGGATAGCCTTGAATAGCTTCTGTTATCGTCAACCGACTTGTCACAACTTTGGTCTTTTTTAATTTTTTAATTATTTCTTCTCTCTCTAGTTTAACAACTTCGTCTTCTTCATTATCTTCTTTGTTATCTTCATCTCCTCGATTTTGTTCTTCTAGCTCCGTTTCTTGTTCTATTTCTCGGTCATTACCATTATTGACTTCATTCTCCTGCGCACTTACATCAACTGGATCATTAAATTCACTACTTACTTCGTTGATTATTTTTTCATACTCCTTACGCAAATTATTTATTTCTTCTTCTGAATTCGCATTTATTATTATTTCTTCGGAGTTTAAATTATTGATTATGTCTTCTTCATTAGAGTTACTTATCACTTGTTCGACAATTGAGGTACTTATGTTTTGTTCTTCAATTACAGTGTTAACTAATTGTTCTGGGTTGACATCAACATTGTCAACAACAAGATGTTGGTTAAAATTATTGTTTATTTGGCCTTGATTTACATTATTCAATTGTTCTTGAATTATTTTATTGAGCTGCTCTGGGGTTAAATTTTCTAGCTCAACTCCTTCCTCTAAATTTAAATTAATAACAACTTCAGCTTCTTGTTGATCTGGATAAAAATCAACAGGATTGTATTTTATTACAATAACTCTTTGGTCTTCAATTGGAATCTCTTTTTCAGTCGGTTGATAAATACTATCAAGATATGTTTGTACTTCAGCAGCTTGTTTAAAAAATTTGTAAAAATTTTCCAACTTATCACAACAATCAGTGCAAATTATTGTTGGCAAAATGTCATCTTCTGATATCTGTAATTAATTTTTAGAAAATTTAATTTTATAAAAATATGTTTTGGAACAAATTTGTTTGTTAAATAAGGTTTTAAAAAATTTCAAATGACAGCTGATTTTAATGTCATATTAATTTTATAATTTTTTTTTAAATTATTCCTAATCAATAAATTATTAATAATTATAAATCAATAAATCAATAAATAATAAATGCTTACGTTTATTTGAAGACATGAAATAACTTTGAGGCATAATTTTCTTTCAGCGCCTTCATTGTTTAATGAATCAACATAATTTATCGAATTTTTACCACATAATCGACAAAGTTTTAAATTTTTTCTCTCTGACGAGGTTATACGCTCCCACGTATAAGAGCTCATATTGACATTACTATTGTTTTCTTCAGTGATAAACATTAATTTATTTCTTTAAACACTTATTATACTTATAATTTAATTGTTGATATAAATATATTATTGTAAACGGTTATAAAAAACATTTTAACTTGAAATAATTTACCACTTTGTCAAAATGTCAACAATTAGACACGCCATGATAGTTCTCTATTTTCTACAACTTTTTAAATCAAATTACTCCAGATGGAGCTTTAAACTCTTTTCCCCCTGTACACTTTGATTTAAAATTGAAATTATATTATAACTAACTTTAAATAACCGTTTGTAATTTTTTAAAAATTTTCGTAATGATATTAATACAGAAAGGAATATTATCATACAGAATAATTATTACAATAAAAAAAATCAATCTACAAAAATTAATTGACTATTTCCTGTATTACTTTGATATCAACTATAATTTCATATATTTTTTTAAAATGACCCTAAGTGAAAATTTATTATTTTTCAATTATTACGAAACAGGGCTTAGGTCCTTTTAAATTAATCCAATTTCATCTTGGACTCGGTGTTGACAGCCGCTCTGGTAGAGGCTAACCCCCGGCCATTGACCGGAGCAAAGGGTATCAAGCGATTATTAACCGACATCGGCAATCGCGCTTTATTTATTGGCGGGCTTATAAGTTGCTGAAGCACGTTTCCTTTCTGTGCTACTCGCTCAAATGCTTCCACTTTTTTTTTTTTTTTTTTTAAGGAAGCCTTTCCGGGCGTAGCTGCAACTTCCGAGTCTTGGCTCATTATATCGGCTTTGGTAGCCTCGACAGCTGTCCGATCACGCGTTTCGGTGAAGATTCGTCGTCAGCGAAAACCTCATCAATTTCTGAATTGTCGTCTGACGAAATTGATGAAATTGTAAAATGTTGAATTTGACTCACATATAATGAATGTTTCGTCGGATTTTTTGAAAACTACAGTTTCATTTAAAATTTTTTTTTCACTCTTGTCGGCTGGTTCCTCTTCGTAGATCAACGCTTTAGAAATTTTTTAAATCTTTTTTATTTGTTATTTTGGCCTTAGCCGAAGCTAATCGGCTAGGTCGAAAAGTTACTTTTACTTCTTCCTTTTCGGATGGAGAAGACGAGTCCAGGTAGAGAGTGCAATTGCAAATGACCAAAAAGAAGCAAATTGTTAAAGTTTTATTTATAACTGTTAATCAATATGGAGAATTCTATTTAAATGAGGGACGTTGATGTAAATGTGATTTAGTGATTTAAGATTTAATGTAACATGGGATGGGAGAGTGTCAAAATTTTTCTGTAAAAGCTGTACTTAAGAAAATAAATAATAATACTTCTTCCTTTTTTTCGTCCTCAGGGATGCGGTGTTGGTACATTTCGGTTTTGGCTTATGCTTCTGCTTCTGCTTCTGCTTCTGCTTAGGCTTCGGCTTCGTTTTTGGTATCGGCCGTATCCAAATCTTTATCCGATCGTGGACGTAAATTATACGGACGGGCTTCCGAACCATCCCCCGACGTACCATATGATGGATATCCATCATGAACTGAAAAATTAAATTAATTATTAGCAAATTTTTATTTTTATTTCAGCAAAGAAAATATAATCGATGCTCCTATTGCACTGATGAGTAATAATTAAATTATAACAAAATAATTTTCAACCACGGGTCAAGTATTTTAAGTGTCACTGTAAATAATAAATTTCAACCATCTTGAATTTTCCGGAAACGCAGAATCAAAAAATTTGAGAAAAATAAATAAAAAACAATCTTACCCAAGAATTTTTTGATCGTTTGAAAAAAAATTTAGTATGCGTGGTTGCAATATTAATATTAGTATTTTTTTATTCCTGCCACAATTTTTCAACGAGTTCATAGGTAAGTGTACATAAAATAATATAAACGCCATTAATGGATTAAACTTTACAAAATTTATCTTTTTCTAAAAGAAGCAATCAAAAATAAAAAACTAATGAACTTAAAAACCAGTTAAATTCTAAAATTTCAAACATCATTTTGATTCTAAATGCCAAATTTTTTTTAGCATCTATAAATTGTTAAAAGTACTCACAAACGTGTTTATTGTTATTTACAGTAATAAAAAACGTAAGTAATTACATGTGAAAAAAAAGGCCATTCGGCAGCTGAAATGGAAGTAGATTTCATAAATAAAGATGAAAATATATATAGATTTATAAGAGATATATTGGACAAATCAATCGAAGAAACGACTGCAAGAGTAAAATTTCATTGAAACCTACAGACGAATAGGTTATTTTAAGTTTAGAAGAATGAAATTGTACGAAAATTAAAGCTGGTTTAATGGGCTTTAAAATGCAATTTACAAAAATTCGATAAGTTATTTCATTCAAAAGTTATGCGCGCAAGAATCAGCCAAAAAATGAATTTTTAGGATTTTGAAAATTTTGAAACCCTGTAATTTCTGAACTACTTGACCGATTAAGCTCATCTTTGAACTTGGCCTTGGTATTCGTCTAAAAATGAAGTATGTTGAGTTTGGAAAGGATCCATTATGAATTAGAGACGCTATCGTCCGGATAAGCCGCGTTATATCGTATATATATATAAATACATACATATATAAACTTTTGAACTAATGGCATTTTCTGAACCAGCTTGACGAACTGAGTCAGAAAATAGCAAAATTTTTCAAAAGTTGCGTCATGAGGACAAATGCAATAGTTAGATTTCTATAAAATCTACTAAAAAAGGAGATGGAAAAAGGGTAGAGGATTATAGGGGGATCACTATCACGCAGACTGCTTACAAGGTATATGTAGGAATACTGGAGAAGAGTCTTAAGAAGGAAGTGGAAGAAAAAAAGTTCCTTCCGAAAACTCAAGCAGGTTCTTTAATGTGAAAAAGTTAAAATCTAAAACCCGAGTCTAAGTAATTTAATATTTCTTCCATAAGAAGATAATTTTTATTGTCGGCCTTCTAACATTTCCAGGTACTTCTTACAACGACAATAAACAGAAAAGTTTCATTGTATTTCCTCGAGTCGTTGGTCTGTTCTGTTTCTATCAGCTCCCAACTCTCATACTCATTACATATAATAACGTCAAACTGACATTGTACGACAGCGTAAAAAGAGAACAACATAAAACGAAACTAAAAGTAAAATAGTCAGCAGGTAGGTAGGTATGGTACTAGTATTGTCCGTATACTCTTGCTCACAACTAAATAAATGTATTCTTATTCCTTTGACACAGGTATACATCTATATTATCCACACATCAAACAGGTAGATATATATATATACATGATGGGGATGATGAGGATGATGAAGGAGATGTAAATGTACACATGGACGTACCCACATAAACATCCTAGACATTAGATGTCAGATGCAATGTACATTATACATTGTACATTGTACTAGTGCACCTCACCAGTTTCCACATTGTCCCACACCTGGTACTTGCAATGTCCCACCTGATGATAGTCACTCCACACTGTAGACTACGGGCATGGGTACGGGTACGGCAAACTTACCACAGCACAGAATTGCTGGTTACCAAAGCCGAGTTGATGTCAGTGTAAGTGGGGAATCAGCTCACAGGTTCACAGGTAGACTGCCAGCTCCATAAACCAACACCAACTCAAGCCAGATACTGACTGCCAGCTATTTTATAACGAGTTTTTATGGTAGTTGTGAGTTTACCTGGTGCTGGTGGGGCCTTACAACTTCTCTCTCGTCAGTGAGCTCATGTACGTCGAGCCCGCGAGGAGCTAAAACATCTATAGTTGTTATTATTATTTTTATTTAAAGCCAAAAATGGCGTTAAGACCATAGTCATCTATCCTCAATTCGTCAGTGACTTAAATATCCAGTGGTAACATCCCGGTGGTGAAGATTAATACATACCGAAAGTTGTATTACATATTTAAGTGAGTTATTGGTTGCATCTACTTGTTTTGTTGTTGGTTACGTAGCCGTATAAATTTTGTACTGCTTACTCTAAAGTAAATAATACCTGCATGTTAATGTTCATATTCATGGTGATGCCTTTATCTTAAAAAGAGAAGAGAAGCGTTAGTTTTATTAAATGGCTTGTTGATGAATGAACCTATTTATATGGTATGATTATACAGAGATTATTACAATTTTACAAGTTGTTATTTTATAATCAAATGCCGTTTTTCTTCTTTCGAGCCTGACGAACAGACTTTCCCAAACGACTCGCGCGTATATTCCAGCGGTCGAGGGCTTTCCGTGGTTGTGGTTGTTCGCGCGAGAAGTGCACCTGAGAAAAGAGCATAAGAGTTATTTTTTATTATTATTATTATTATTATTATATATATATATAGATGTATTTATGTAATCTATATATGTGGTAAATATTTTAAATTCTAGGAACCAATTGTTCCGGAATTGAAGATTTTTTGAATGTATAACAACGAATTTTCAGAATCATTTTAGTGAATTGCAGTTTTGTTGTTGAAATTTCTTCAAAGAAGATAGATTTCAAAGAAATGACCTATGACAAATTTATTTTTAATCAGAAGAATAGTTAAAGGAAATTTAAAGAGTCATTTCTATATATTTAATTCTTTGAAAGTAATTTTTGATTTTGTGAATTTTTTTCTGGAATTCAATTTTTGTTTTAAAATTTTTTTTTAAGAATATAATTACGTTTGGTAGTTTAGTTTTTATATAAAATAATTTTAATCATTGGAAAGTCAAATTTAGCGAAATTTAGCTCTTCAAAAATTTATTTAATACTTAATATCTCATTTATACATACATATTTATGAATGAGTGAGATAGTTTCATTGAAAGTATATTATTTTGTTTAAAATATTCATACAGATATAAATACATATCCATTAATAATAGTAAAAGAGAAAGAAATATATTAGTGTTACGTAGAGTGATGGTATTTTTAACGTGGGTGCGGAAAATGTGACTTTTTAGTGGGCGTGTTACCGAAAGAAAAAAAATCTATTAATTTTAAATGTTAAGTTTACTTAAAGGAATTAAAATTAAAAAAATTTTATTGTAAAAGTTAATAATGTTTATCTTTGGTAAGTCAATGACGTCATGTATAATTAATTGAGCACCCTATTTGGCGGGAATTCTTAACGATTGACGCAGATTATTTGCAACTTTAATAACATCCGTAAAAAATTAATAATTAATTATTAATAAGGGATAATTGATTGTTGCAAAGAACTGAGGCCTTAAAAAATATTTAAAAAGTTATGATGATAATGATAATGAATAAAAGTACTCGAGCGAGACGCACATGGTACTGGATAGTATAGTAACGAGATGATGTCACTGTTTGAGTAATCCTTGGGCTCTATCCAAACGGAAATTATTTTTTACTTACCTCTATACGCTTGTACTTGCTGCTTTTTTTTTTTTAATATTTATGCTTAATGAGGAAGAATATATTTAAAGACAGAAAGGATTAAATGCCGTAATTAATTGGTAATCAATTGATTATAAATTTAAATTAAAATTTTATTATTTATTTCTTCTTTAATTGCGAGATTGAGTTGTTTGTGTTTTATGTTTATGGTAATTTTTTTAGTTTTAAATCAAAGCCCAGCTTTATTAAAATATAATAACAATTTAACTGTTTAGAAGAATTTTGAAAGGGATTATTATTATTATAATTTTAATATTGTTATGAAATTATTTTTCGAATTAAAAATCCCGGTAACGTACCTGTAGATCGCTGGTATCAAGATAAAACCTCAACTTCACTTTCACCCGTGTGAAAATTTTAAAATACTCAATACACTATTATTTTTATTATTATGATCCAGTATATGCAAATAAACATTTTATTTTCCTTTTTACGTAACGGGTCTCATAACAACTTTTTTTTATAGGTTTAGATAATAGTTTATTTGTTCGCGCTAGTTAATAAAGAAATTTTCTTCTTAAGAATTTTATGTTATATATTTTGCACTTGCTAAATCGCAAACATTTTTAATTTATAACTTTTTATCTTATAATAATTGATGGTTTATTGAGTTTAAATTATTCTTTACAGTCAATTTAATTGTTAAACATTTAGTTTCAGTAGCTCTTTCTAATTTATGGAGGAAATTTTATGAGCGATGGAAAAATTAATATTTATTGAAAAAGTTTATACTTGCTAATAAAAAATTAAAAAATTTTATTTAAATATGTGTAATTTTTTTAAATAAAAAGTTGGTGGGGAGTTTGTAACGCCTTGTTGTTAGGGGGCAATGCTAGTTGCTAGGTTTGCTGCTAAGAGAGAGAGAGAGAGAGAGAGAGAAGAAATAGTTATTTTGTACTAATCATAATTATACATTTAATTCCATATAAATAATTATATTTAGTAAATTATATTAAGCGCGTGAAACTATATAAATTTAAAATTAATTTTTTTTGAATGAATTTAAATAATTTTAATTAATAAATATTAATTTATAATAAAATTTTCCCAGGAAACAAAAATGCAATCAATGGAACAATTACGTCCAGAAGAATTAGTAGGGCTGGTAGCCCGGTCAGCAGAGGGTACAGCTGCAAAGGGTATGCCAATCAAGGGCAACGAAGATCTTTGGGTCGAGATTCAAGCGAATACCTTTAGGAACTGGGTCAATGAGCATCTGAAGCACGCGGGTGACGCCGGAGGAGGACCGGTTTTGGACTTGGCGGAAGATTTTCGCGACGGAACGCGTCTTTGCGCTCTCGTTGAAGTCCTCACCAAGCGACGGCTTCCCAGGTGGAATCCCCGGCCCGCGAACCAGCACCACCACCTGGAGAACGTGTCAACCGCCCTGCAGGCCATCGAGGCCGACGGCGTCAAGCTCGTCAACATCGGTAACTGCTAATTATCACACTAATTAATTATTAATTCATTAATTACTTATTTTAGAGGTTGCTTCGTCGATTAAGATGTGCGACGGACCTATACATCTATTATGCCTGATGACGGCTCCATAATTGTTATTATTGATTCAGATATTTATAGAGTCTCGAGGAAGTATTCGCGTGACATAAGTAATTGCATAAACTTTGTCTATCTAAGCGTATATTTGCATAGACGCTGTAATAAGCTCGGAGGTGGAGCCATTGAACATTCCATTGCCCGTATATTTATATTGTCATTATTATTGTCGCTGTTTGTAATCACGATCAATATTTTATCCGATTGTCAACGTCTTTCATAATCTTCTTTCATGTTTTTTTTTTTTTTGAACTGACACTCGTAAGGATTATTTATCGATACAACTGATTACTTTTTTTTACCTACAGGACACTGATCTGGTCTTTCAAGGAATTGGATTTAAAATATTTTTTTACAATTAATATTAATAAGCCGTAAAAATTTATCATTTCTTCTTTTTAATTTCTGCAAAATTACTTTAGTAAAAAAAAAAAAACTTTCTAGAAATAATTTGTGAGCTTTCTTTTACAATATCAATTCAATCGATCATCTTCTCTCAAGATAATTTAATCCATTAAAATAATCAATATCAGAATGATCAATAACACAAAGCTTCAAAGTGTCATTTTTAAAATACCAGTACAATAATTAATCTCAAGTTACAACCTTTCTAATCTATTAACGTAATTAATGGATCCTTCAATAACTTTTCACTGAGTTAAATTAATTTTATCAATAATAATAAATTATCAAAAAATCCATAGTCTAGGGTATCTATAAAAAATATGACAATTAATAAATAAAAAGTATCAATAACAACAAATCCTCGGAGATCGTCAGGAGCAATAAACGTCTAGATTCCTCAGTTCATTCTTCTTATACTCTTTACATCACAACACCCACGTCTATCTCTCCAAATATAGGCGTGACGTTTGTCTCATACACTTTCATCAGTTTTAATCTGAAACATTAAACACTAAATAATATTCCCATTCATTTATTTCTTCTTCTTTTCTTCAGAATAATTAAATTAAAATCCCATTAATAATTAATAATTGATAAATTCCTCCACTTATATTGACGTTAGGAAAAAAAATAAAATCTTCATTAATTGCCGAGCATGACCTGAATCAAAAACGTCTTACATATCATCATTTTCATGGTCATTATCACCACCACCATAATTATCGTCATTACTCATTACAAAACGATACATTTGAATTCCCGGCACGCAGCAAAAAAATTAACTTTAATTTTTTCCACGTACTGATTATTCGTTTAATTTGTCACCGTATTTTCAATTTAATCTTCTTTTCTCAGATTCTTTAACCAACTGAACTCCTACAAGGTAATTCAGCCCAGTCCTGAAAAATTAAGGATTAATAAATCAAACAAACATCAAATGGTTTAAATTAAAATTTTCTACTTACAAGTTATCTTGCATCATTCACCATATTACAAATCTAAGTTGGCAATCGAAGTCTCGAGGTCGTTGCCTTTCTTGTTATAAACCAGCGCCCACCGTGTCTCTCTGTTTCGCTCTTAAACTTGCCATTATATTTTTTACAGTTACTGAAAAAAAATATAAGATATATATACTAAAAAAAAAAAAAAAAAAAAAAAAAAAAAAATCATTTACTCTAAACACTTGTGTCTCATGTGTGTCACGACTCTACGTCATCTAATGTCCCACTAAGTCTGCTAAAAATCCTCTAACGCTAACTCTGTTTCTGCTTCTGCCTGTTTATTCACATTTATATTAAATTGAACCGCTGCACTGATAACTCAAATTAAAATAAAATTATAATTTAAGGATTTTATCTTTTTTTTCTGTTATAACGATTGTAATATTCAAAAAAACACTGTAAAGATTAAATTTATGGACGAGACGTTTTAGCGAACGATAAATATTTTATTACTCCGCTTAAAATAGTTTATGGTTTAATTTAATATTATCTAGTTGTTGGTAATTTATATTAAGTAGCCTCGAACTGATTTTAAATTATTTGAGCGTCAATTATCGACTTGTGTGTTTGTTCTTGCTATAAAATATTTTATTTTATCATTAGAAAAAAAAACTTGATAGAATAAATTCTTTTAATGATTAGATGATACAGGGAATTTATTTTATTTCAATTGTCATTTTTTAGTCAATGATTAAAATTATTTATGTAAGCTAAACCTTGACCACATTTATTTTCCAGGTAATGTAGACATCGTTAATGGAAACCTTAAACTGATTCTTGGATTAATATGGTCACTTATTGTTCGCTACCAAATTGGAAAATCAAAATTCCCACCGCGTAAACTCATGCTAGCTTGGCTTAAGGTCAGTAAACTATTTCTTCATATTATTTTATAATAATTATATTAATAATAATATTTTTACAGGCAGTATTACCAGAATGCCGTGTCAATAATTTTACAACAGATTGGAATTCGGGTGTTTATTTAAGCGCATTATTAGATTACTGTAAGCCTGGTTTGTTTCCTCATTGGCGTCAATTGGATCGTACTGATAGGTTTGTTTATTTTTTACATAATACTTTGACAAAGAGAAATTGCTTTAGCTGATTTTTTATACTAATAATTTATTACTGAATTATTTATCATTTATTCGCGTGAAGAAAAATTATTACTTTTACATTTTAATGAAATATTTCTACAAGAATTTATTTCCAATTAAATTTAATTGTATGTAAAAAAATGATTCATTTCATGATGAAGAAATAACTGGTAATCTATCATTAGACGTAGAAATGCAAATAGATACTATTATTATTAAAAATTAAATTTTTCTTCAAGTTTTTTGCAATAGAAAAATTTATATTCTTCCTTCAATAATTTTTTTAGTTAAGATAACAATTGTTTGATTAAAATTACATGATATTTATTGAATAATTAAAAGCTGTAAGAACAAGTATTAATTTTTCTCAGACAATAAATAAAAAATAAAATTTTATTTCAGCGTTTACAACTGTCGAAAAGCTATGGAAATTTCAAAACGTGAATTTGACATCCCAGTAGTATTAGAACCAGAATATCTAGCCTCACCATATCTCGATGAGCTCTCAGGGATGACATACCTGTCTTATTTTATGAAGGAAGGTTCTCCAGGTTTCTATGCAACACTACGTTGGGTTAATTCACAATTAACTCATGCTCCTGTCAGAAATTTTACGGTACTTTATATTCTTCTTCTTAAATCAACCTATTTATTATTGAAGCTTAATTTTATAAATTAACTATTTAAAAAAAAAAAAAAAAATTCAGACTGATTGGAACGACGGCCGAGCACTGTGCAGCATAGTCAGAAATCTTGGTGGTCCAGCGCCGACGTACGACAAAATAAAGACCGACCCCAAGTACTGGGAGTCGAACCTCCAGCAGGGAATCGACGGGGCAAAAAAGTTGGGCGTCGAGCCTATTCTGAAAGCCAAGGACATGGCAGACCAAAACGTAGAGCACTTGGGAGTTATGGCTTACGCGGCCCATTTCCAGTGGGTAAAACCTCGTCCTCAGGCCAGCGAGCAGCTCGCAGTCCACGTAGACAGCACTTCTGCCCGCGTTCAGCAGCCAGTGAGTATTTTTTACCTTACATAATCTCTTAAAATCCTACGTGCGATAAATATATAATCAGTCTTACGTTATAATGAAAGTAGAATTAATTTATTAATTAATTTTATTGTAATAAATATTTATGTCCATACTAACTACCTACTTTCATTTTTAATAAACAATATATTTATTTATTAACTTTTTTTTTTGCTCTTGTCTAGGCGATATTCCGTTTGGAGATGCTGTCGAAAGAAGTACATCCACGTGAAGTTCGTGGTGAGATAATAAGTCCAAGTGGGAAAATAGAATGTCGTCTCACTTGGAATGGTACACACGGCAAGGGTACATTTGTACCGACCGAAGTAGGAATGCACAAGGTTCGTTGATCGTCTTAATTATCCACCATAAAAAAAATAAAAAAATAAAAAACCACCTTCCATTAAAGACATTAATCTAAGCCGGCTCCTAAATACATGACAAACGATGTTGTGAAACTTTGCATGTTAATAAACCGGTAATTATTATTAATTGCCGTCGAAACCTAAAATTATTTATTTAATTGGCAGTTGATGGTGTACAATGATGGGGAGCTCGTCAATGGTTGTCCCTATTACTTCAGGGTTTTACCTCCGTTAACGAAAATAAAATCCCCCGGCATGGAGCCATGCGCTATTGGCTCTATTGTCGAGGTTCTAGTCAACAGTTACGGTAATTTATTTAAAATTATTTATTTTAATTACTGATAAGATAATTAATAATTAAAAAATATTTTTTTTTTTAAACAGGAACTAGTCATGACGGCATTGACGTGACAGCATGGTCACCAACAAATCGTTCGCTTCCCTGTCCGGTAAAAGAAAATAGCGGAGTGCATACCGCGACATTTCAGCCTGATGAAACCGGTGAATGGAGTATCGCTATTACGCATAAAGGTACACACATACAAGGCGGTCCATTTACTTGTTTCGTCTTTGATCCAAATGGTATCAAGGTAATATTATAAATTACTCTGGCTTTTTTATTTTTAAATTTATTCCACTTTCTTTTATTTAATTTTGCATTTTTAAATATTTACTCAATAAAATTACAAGTACTTTTAATGCTCGCAGGCAATTAGTTTAGGCTATTGTCATTTTAAAATGCTTTTAGTGTCTTCCGGTCTACTTTTCTTAGCTACTTAAATAATTAGACGCTTTCGCTTTGTCTAAAAAATACATTCTTTATTTTTTAATATGACATATTTTTGTAAGTGTTTAAAAGTGTTTAAAAGTGGGGCCAACCATTTTAATTTTAATTTTTTTGAACGAAATTTCTATTAGTATTTATTGATATATTTTTTTTTGAAAAATACATAAAAAAATGAACAATTAAAAAAAAAAAAGTTGATTATCACAATTTTTCAAAAAAATTTATACATTTTTTAGAAAATTGTGATAATCTACTTTCTTTTTTTTTTATTGCTCGTTTTTTTATATGTACTTTAAAAAAAAATATATCAAAAAAAGATAAAATAGAAATTTTATCCAAAAACATGAGAGCCAAAATTTTTTTTCAACTTTTGAAGGCAAAAAAGCTATCGAAATCTTTACATTTTTTAGAAAATTGTGATAATCTACTTTCTTTTTTTTTAATTGCTACGATTTTTTTATGTACTTTAAAAAAAATATATCAAAAAAAGATAGAATAGAAATTTTATCCAAAAACATGAGAGCCAAAATTTTTTTTCAACTTTTGAAGGCAAAAAAGCTATCGAAATCTTTATTTTTTTCTTTCACATTTTTTATCATAAATGCCCCGTAAAAACAAGCAGAATCAAAAAAAAAAATTTGAAAATGTTAATTTTTCACCTATAGTTATGGCTCAAAATGGGGTTGACCTCACTTGTAAGTAATTACCCATATTTTAAAAATAATTATTTTTACCAGCTAATGGATACAGAAGGTGCAATACCCGGCCAACCATTTTCATTCATAGTCGACGCGACGGGTACAGGTGGCCTGGGAGACGTCAACATCGACATAGTCCATGACAAGCAATCGGTACCATTCCGAATGGAAGATATCGGAAGAATGCGCTACCGAGTGTTTATGGTCCCGCGCGAAGCGGGAAAATACCGAGTATACTTATACTTCAACGGGTCTGACGTTCGCGGCTCGCCGATATCAATCCGAGTAGGCTCTCACAAGAGCAGAAGGTCTAAAGAAGCCTCATCTAGCTACGAGAGGTCAAAAGTTTCTTCTCTAGAAAAAAGAATGAACGGGCTGAACGTGACCGATGGGCAAAAACGACACTCGCCAGTCTACAAGAGTTCCTCGCAGAGTCCTACTCAAAACTACCGGGACTATCATCACCAGTCATACAAATCAAATTATGTGACTGAGAATTCAAACTCGTATCAGGTACCGAGTCCTTTGCAGGCTTCGAGATCTCCTGTCCAGAACTCAAGTCCTTCGTTGATCAAAGAGTCTCGGGAAATTTACTCCTCGACGACGTTCAACCGCTCAAGGTCCCCGGTGAATGTTGCACAAAGCCCCAGTTTGATCAAGGAGTCCAAGGATGTATATGCTTCTAGCTCGCTCAAGAGATCACGGTCTCCTAATTTACGAGACTCCCACACCACAGCTTCCAGTAGTGTTATCAAAGAGTCCAAGGATATTTATCAGTCGAGTACGTTAAATAGATCACGGTCACCAGCTGTCAGTCCTATTAATCGCAGCTTTAGTCCCAGGGTCAATGGAAAAGATCTTGGGCGAAGACGTGGATCTGCTGATAGTGGAGTCATTGACACTAGCAGCAATGTACGAGGTAAGTTTCTGAAAATTTTTATGTAAATTTAAGGGAGGTAAAAGATCCAGTTATTAAAACTTTCAATTTTAATCTAATTAAAAAAATACTCTATCTCTAGACACATAATTAAGAAATGACCTTGTATCTTGTGAACTATTGACATTTTTAAAGAAATAAGCTCACTCCTACATTACACTCATCGAGACCTTTCATTTGAGTACTCACATGCATTTTGATATATTTTTCATAAATGGGTGATTCTCTGTAAGGATGTTTTTTGCTGTCCCCGGCATTTTTTTATTAGAAAAATTGTTATTTCGTTACTAAAAAAAAGTTGTTACGAAAGTAAAAAAACATTTCTATTTGGAGCATTGAAAACTAAAATGAAATAAATTTTGGTTTTTTTGCTATAAATTCGTAAACCACTGAAATATCAGTCTCCTGGGCTGTCCCATTCCCAAAATTAAAACTTTAAGATTAAATTTTAAGTTATTCGTCAATAATATATAATTTGGTCCATAATGTTTATAAACTTAATTAGTTAACTAACAATCTTCTTCAATAAAAAGTACCGAAATAAATTAATTTGTTTCATTAAATTCATTAAACCAAAGTTTGTCCCAGGCATTTTAAGATCAGTCTTAAAAAAATCCAGCGTGTTATTTTACCTTTTGTAAGGTTTATAAGGATTTAACTAGCCTTGAGTTAATAACCATAGGGCTGTTAGCGCTTTATCGCGATTTTATTTAGTCTCAAAGCACCGTTTGTGCTAGAAATATGTGTCTAGGCCACTTCAAAACTCAGTCCCCTGGCAGCTATTTTTATTTATAATTTATTTATAAAATTGGATCCATAAGTCTTAATATTATTCTAATTAATGTAAACATTTCATTGAGAACTTAAAAAGTTGAATCAGTCTCCTGGTAAACAGTCCCCTGTCATGGTATATGGCAAAAGATACATAAATATCGAAAAAGCAAAAATTAATTCAGCTGTTTATTTATTATGATTAAGCTGATAGTTTTGTAGCCCTTGTTAATTTTTTTTCTAATAAAATCAAAAATAATTTGGTCGGACAATTTTGTACAGATTTAAGACGTCCTTACAGAGAATCATCCATATACATAATATATGAAAAATATATCAAAATGCATGTGGATACTCAAGTGAAAGCTCTTGATCATTGTAACATCGGGATGAGCTTATATCTTAATAAATGCCAATAATAATAATTAAGAACTAACTTTGTTATCTTGTCAACCAATGATATTTTTGAAGATATAAGCTCATCTCGATTTTACACTCATCGAGATCTTTCATTTGAGTACCCACATCAATTTTTCATATATTTATATACATTATATACTAGCTGTTACTCGTCTGCCCCGCTAGGCACTTTATAGAATTTCATTTTTAGATCTAGACTTGAAATTTAATTAGAGTATTGTTTTGACTTGCACAGATTCCAAATTCTGTCGAATTGACATACACCTTTTATCCATGTAATTATTCTAGCTAATACTCATCGTAAACTTTCAATGTGCAATCATTATAACATTCCCAAGTCTTTCTTACAAAAATGAATAATAATTGATATGAAAAAAAAAAACTTTTAACGAGCATTGAAAGTTTCAGTTAAAGAAATTGCAGGTTTCATAAGTGAAGAAATCTGTCCAGAAATAACAATCGAATAGCATAAATTTAGTTACAATAAAAAATTCATTATTTATAAGTCAAAAAAATATAGGTTCCGGAAAAGTAATCACAACCATATCATATACTAAAACCTTCTCCGAAACACGCTGCATCTTATAGTATATAAGTATTATTCCGATCGGTTCAGTAGTTTTCGCAGTATAACCGGACAAAAAAACCGGCTCTCTATTTATTAGTATAGATATATAAATATTAAATATATAAAAAATTGATGTAGGTACTCAAATGAAAGGTCTTGATGAGTATAACATAGGGATGAACTTATATCTTTAAAAACGTCAATATTTAAAAAAGTACAGTGCAATTTAACAAAAGTCATTATTTAATTAAATTAAGGTTGCTAGAATTTATTAATTTATTAGAGTTGATTTGTTTTTAATTAAAATAAAATTGCAAGTATCAATAACCGGGTCTTTTACCTTAATTATGATTACATGAATAAATAATTTATAAAAAATGATTGCAGTATCGTCAACTTTGGGAGGAACTCCAAGGAGAGACTCCTGGGACGCGATAGCTAAAACGAAAGCCATGCTGTCTTACGGAAGCCTCGAGTCATTGGCAAACCTCGCGAATTCGGGAACCGAGCACACGAATTTTGTAAACGAGGGATACCGCAACGGCTACAACAACTACTCCTCGACAACGAACGTCGAACGAACGGTAGAAAACTCAAAAAATTACACAACTCGTTTCACTAGCGACTACAGATCTTCATCGCCCAAGTACAATGGCAACCACACCATGGAGAACGGACGTAGTCACACCCACGGTATCTTGAAAAATAGAAACAACAACTATTACAAATCCACCGACACTACGGACATTATCCACGAGCGATTAATCAACAACGAAGAGTTTATGAACACGACGGAACGTCGTAAAGGTTGCTTAGCTTCTGGAACAGCGCTTGATGTTCTGCCGCTTCATAAGCCCGCTTCGTTTACTCTCGATCCAAGTGTCGACGGCAGCAAGGCTATTGTTACTGTAACTGGTAATAAAAGATTAATTAATCGATCAATCTTGATCCGATAATTGGTAGGTAATTAATTGATTAATTTTATTTGGCGTTTTAGGACCCCGGGGTAAACAAATATCCTACAAAAAATCAACTCTTCGAGGCTATACGTACACAATAACTGCTGAAGAAGTTGGAGAACATACTATTCAAGTCACTGTTAATGGTCAACACATTAAAGGATCACCTTTTAGGTATTAATTGATTAATTAAATAATATTTTATTGATTTTTAAACACATACTATTTTTATTGATAATAATTTTTATATTTTTTATCTATAAATATTTAAATTAATAATTTGTTAGTCTCTAGAGTATTTATGAATTAAATTAACAATGAAATAATTTTTTAAAGATCTCAAGCTTACGATGCAGCTGCAATCCATGTAGATAATGTACCAGACGGAGTAGTTAATCAACCTGTTGAATTTGAAAGTAAGAAGCCAATTAAAAGTTATGAATAATTTTTAAATAAAAATTAAAATGAAAATCTAATATTTTTACAGTCGACGGTTCCAGAGCTGGCTCAGGAAACTTAGAAATTCTAGTAAACGGTGGGCATGTAACAAGTTTCGTAAAGGCCCTGGGTAGTCATAGATTTTTAGCGTCATTTGTACCTCATGAGGCAGTAACTCATCTCGTCGAGATGACTTTCAATGGCGAAACTGTGCCAGGTAAGTGACTTCTAAGTCATTCAATTCAACCTCATTTAATTCGCCGTAATTAAATTATTACACATTTTAAATGTTTTACGAGTAAAATAACATTTACCAGGGTCACTGACTCGGATTTCTATTGCCGTAAAAACAATCCGTCGTTGTCTAAATGACACAAACTTGGTATTGTCAGCAAAAAAAAAAAATTTATATAATAATTTGAAAATTAAAGGAAGATTTGTCTGATAAAAATGAACTGAAGAAGCTGACGCATTATCTAATCCTAAAAGCTATTAACAATATATTAACAACAACTTGTAAACGCAACAAGTTCAACGACTCGAAGAAATATTTAGCGTACGCATCAACATCACCGACACACTGACCCAGATAGTCCGTGTCATCAACATTCTCACCTTCTGTCTAGCTTATAAGTATTTATATTTTCTCCTGACAAAAAACCGAGTAGTCTCTCTTGTCTTTCCATTAAGACGCTTGTTGCATCGCATCAGCTTACATTAACATTAACGTCAAGATCGTCGCTAGCCTTAGCCTTTGATGCATTATCCACTCGTGTCAAACCAAGACTTTCTTAACATTTAACTCTCGATCCAACTTACTCTTCAGCGACTTGATATGAGCTTCGAGCATTGATCTAATGTTTATTAAGGCGTGGCACTGCTTATTTGGTCACCAGGACGCCTACCTTTGATTTTAAATTTTTATATTACCTTGCAAATTCTTATAGAAGAAATAATCTTTAATTTATTAAAGCGCTAGCGTCTTTAATAAATTAAATATTAAATAATAAAAAATTATTAATACAGTATAAAAATTACTAACGGAAATGTACCGTTACTTACTCGTACACTATAATAATTTTTAAATATAAATTTATATTCTTAAATTATTGCACTTATTTATAGGAGTATTTTGTTATATTTATATTTATTGTTAAATATTAAATCCCAAGGACACGTCATGGGAAGTGACTTAGTAGGTCATTTTAAAATTATGTACTCGATGGATTTATTTTATTTACGTTTAGTTTTATTGTATTTTATACAAAGGGTTTTCTTCTTAGAAGTTGAATGAATAAAATTTTTCAGAGGATAGTTTTGATTGAGATAAAACGTAACATTCTATAACTAAACGGGTTTAGTTTAAACTGTAAATAGTTAGTTGTTAGAGAGAGGTGAATATTAAGACGAAGACGTATTGATGGAGGCATTTGTGTCACTGGGAGTGGTAATTTCAACGCGTGCCAAGCTGCATACGTTTTTTTTTTTTTATATTTATACAATCCTTTTTATTTATTATTGTATTATTTGAGTAATTAATATCAATTATTGTTAGCTTTGGATTTTTAAGAAAGAAAAAGACCGATTAATTAAACCGGAGAAAATTAATACCGTTAACTTCGGAGAATGCTACGTTGGATCGGGATCGATCCAACGACGTACAAGGGCCGGATTTGAGAAGAAAATTTTTACTCGAATATTCTTTTATTATATTGTGTATTGCTGAAATAATTTCAGCGCATGCTGGGAAGATATGAGGGCTTTGAAGTTTAAATTATGCAGGATTTCCTAGTGAGGAGATGCAATTTACCTGGTCATAAGAACAGGTGATTCTCGCGGTTTAGACCCGATTTTTTTACTCAACAATCAGAATGCGGTTTAATAAGCGATACCAGAGAAGGACTTCTATTTGCATCCTCATACTCAGGTATATCGGGATATACATGTACGTATCGAGTGCTGGAATGGGAAAGCTAGTGGGAGGGAGTGATGGTATTGTCAGGATTGGAGGTAGATGTTTTATGTACCTGGGTCTTTTATTTACTTTATATTTTATTTATAGCTATATTATTTTTTTATCAAATAATTGTAAAGAATTTTTAGATTTTTTTTTTATATACTTAATTATTTTTTAAATCATTTTTATTTATTTATAGATAAAAATTTTTTTTAATTCATAATTGCTATTATAATTAATCTAAAAAATATTTTGTGAGTCTTGAAAAATTTTTATAATTAATAAAATGATTTGATTAAAATTTAAAAAATAATAAATATTTTTTTTTCAATTAAAAAAAAAATATTTAGAAGTTAAAAAAAATTTTTAAACTAATTTATTTGAAAGAAAAAAAATTTTTTATAAATCCCGGGAGAAAAGTACGTACCTGGAAAAGGGAGTAGAGTGGCGGAATCACCGCGGTCACACTTGTCTCGCTTCTCAGCTCGGTTGAGTCCGCTGAGAGTCGGTGAATCGCGTTTTCTGCTGACGTTACACTCTTACTCCGTTCTCGAATTTCTTCATAACTTCCTGTTTATCTACCGTATTATTATCGGGAATACACAACTGTCTGCTTATCGCTTCTATTCACATCCTTCTTATATTACTTATTTTATTAACATTTATTTAAATACCATTACCGCATCATTATCATCTTCAGCTCCAATTGTTCCTCGTTAACTGTAAATTAATACCATTAAAATTAAATATAATATATATATATATATAAATTTCAATACTAATTACTTCTTCATTAGAATACCAATGTGAATATTTATAATCATTTGTGCGCATAAATATTTCAATTTATAAACGTGTTGCGTGATGATGGATCTGTCTATTTCGGGCCACAATAATTTTCGTCGATCGGGCAACGCGATCGATGGTGACTAGCACTTTGTACTTCCAATTTCATTAGTTTTTAACGATCAATCTATCTCTTACGTCACTTTAATTTCCTCATCCTCTCTCTCATTAAAAAATAAGAAAAAAAAAAAAAAAAAACTAACCAAGTTTTAAAAACGCGTATTATAAGAATTTTTTTAGCTCCAATTTAATCAAGGTGACCTTAAGGTATACAAGTGTTTTTTTACTCAAAATAAGTGTGTTAAAATAAATTTAATAATTTTACAACAAACAAATTATGGCAAAAAAAAAAAAATTGACATTTCAAAATTTTATAAAAATAAAAAATGCAATTTTTTGGAACAAATTTTTTTGTTAAATAAAATTTAAAAATTGTTAAGTGCTAACTTTAATGCCATTAAAATAAAAATCGAGGCTTGAGAAAAAATATTTAAATAATTATGATAATAAAGTTGTAATTTGCCTTGTCAGTGATTATTTACTTCCGGAATTCAGAGTTATGCATTTTAACTTTTAAATAAAAATAGTACAGTGTTGGTGATGAATTCATACTGTTACTTTTTTTATTATTATTATTTTTACACAGTGAATAATTAAAGTCTGTTGGATTTTAGGATCACCTTGGAGAGTTAACGTAATGCCTGGACCGAAGATGTCGGTCTTGGGGGACTCAGTAAGGCTAGTACCTGCTGGTACTCCGGCCTTATTTGAACTCTCTGCCCTTGGTTTTACCAGCAAAGAAATAGACGTGCAGATAATAAGTGAGTACTTTTAAAAAAAAAATTTTTTCTCGGAATTTATAAAGAATTTTATTTAAAAAAAAAAAAAAAAAAACTCAAATATTGTATTAAATAAATTTCAACATTAATACTAAAACTAGAAAAAAAAAAAAAAAAAAAAAAAAAAAAAAATTTAAAAGACAATAATAAACTAGGTCAAAGAATTCATAATTTAATATTTGAATTACCTATTCACGAAATTGTCTATTTTCTACTTTTTATTTCTTCCGCAGAGATTTCTTTTAAATACCTCAGGTTAGAAATTTCTCTTAATTTTTTTTTAACACCTCATACATTCAAAATCAACTGGCTAAGTAAATAAAATAAATTAAAATGTCTTTAACAAGTAATTGAAAATTAATTGGTTATTTATTTAAATTTCAGCACCATCTAAAAGACACATAACAGCACGTGTTGATGAAGAACCAGGGCGCACAGGTGAATTCCGGGTGGAGTTTACGCCAACAGAAGTGGGTAGTCATCTGGTGGAGGTGAGCGTCGCGGGACAAAAGCTACCGGCTGGACCCCTCATCGCAAAAGTCTATAACAGCAGCCTCATCCAAGTTACTGACGTACCCAGTGCCGTTGTTGGACATGCCTGCCAATTTAGAGGTACCTTTCTTCCCAAATTTACCAAATTTACTATTTTGTAAATTATAAATTATTAACAATAAATTTATTTAATCCAGTTGACGCTAGCGCTGCTGGCGAAGGCCAGTTAGAAATATCGATAAACGAAGGAGAAGTGCCAAATCACGTCCAAGTAGTAGGTGGTGGTCGTTGCCTCGTGTCATTTACGCCTGAATCAGCCAAGCCTCATTACATAGACATTAAATTCAACGGCGAAGCTGTGCCAGGTTGCCCTTTTGTCTGCAATGTTTCCGATACAAGTCGGGTGATTCTTAGCTTAAATCACTTGGAATTAATACCCGTCGATCAACCGGCCAATTTTCATATGGCTGTTGATGGTAGTGGAAGTGCTGAACTTGCTGTTTCTGTTCGTGGTAATTATTCATTTTTTTATACTGATTATTATCACGAAAATAAATGAAAATTGATTTATCAGATTAAAAATTTTTTTAACAAATAAACTAGCAACCTTGCAGTCATTATGGGACTGCCGTAGTGAACTACAAGTAAATAAAATTTTGCTTTATTAAATAATGACTTTTGTTAAATTGCACTGTACTTTCTTAACTATTGACATTTTTAAAGATATAAGCTCATCCCGATGTTACACTCATCAAGAGCTTTCATTTGAGTACCCACATGCATTTTCATATATTTTTCATATATATAATATATATGAATTATATAAATATATCAAATATATGAAAAATTGA
>CAJNRD030001123.1:8730880-8741173 GCA_905319865.3 Cotesia congregata | reverse complement strand
TTTTTTTTTTTTTTTTTTATTTTTATATCATATATTTTGGATATAGATAGATGTATAGAGAGATTTTAAGCGATGTTATCGTTATCGGTTGTAATTATCTATAAAGCTAAAAGTATAGCTTGAGTGGACTCAAAAATCAACATTTCAATCGTAATTCCAGTGAACGATAAAATTCTACTGATTAATTAAAAAAATATCGAAAATCTATACAAGCAATAACATGGTAATTGACGGCTCGACGGACGGCTACAGATAATTATTGATTTTATTCTCATAAACATTTGTATTTTATACGAAGAGATAAACAGTCAGTTTTTATTTATTTATTGTCCAGCTAAAAGTATTTGCTTTGAGCTTAAATTTATCGAGATGGTGATTGATTTATTGATAGTAAATTGAATATTTTTGTTTTTGTTTGAATTTTTATACTATCAGGTATTTACAATTCGGAGAATGTTAATAACTGTAAATTATAACACATAAATAAAAAAAAAAAATAACACAATTTTTTTATGTGATTAGAAATTTTTTTTTTTTTTATAGATTGTTAATAAATACTATCAACCTTACAGTCACTATATGACTATCGTGACTTGTGAACTATAAATATACAAAAAATTTGCTTCATTACATGTGGGTACTCAAATGAAAGTTCTTGATGAATGTAACATCGGGATGAGCTTATATCTTTAAAAATGTCAATAATTCACAAGATACAAGGTAAATCTAAATTCTAAATTATGTATCTAGAGATAGAGTATTTACGAACGCAGTCTAAATATTTCATAATAAATTGACTATCGGTGAGAATGACATGAAACCTTGAAAAGACACAAATTTAAGCCAAGACCTTTGCAATGAGACTAAATTTCACTAAAAAAAAAACCGATTTTATCATATGACTATCCTGGATACAAAATTTTTCTTATTCTCTTAATAATATAGATTATGACAAAAAAAAAAAAATAACATGTAAAAATTTTAAATAATTAAAAAAATAATTTTTTGGAACAAATTTATTTGTTAAAAAAATTTTCAAATGACTGTTAACTTTAATATCATAAAAAAAATATTTATTAATAAAAAATATTTCTATTATTAGGACCAACGATAGAATTACCAGTAAAAGTAACAGGAAATATTCACAGTGGATTTACCGCTGAATTTACACCTCGCGATGTTGGTGTTCATTCAATAAGCGTTGAGTACAATGGTCACCCAGTAAACGGGACTCCGTTTCTAGCAAAGGCATTTAATGCTGATAAAGTATTAATCGGGCCAGTTGCTAGAGGAAGCGTCGGTCAACCAACGCATTTTACTGGTACTCTTTCACATTTAATATAATTAAAACAATTATCGCCGCTTATAATCGCGGCATTAACTATATTAATTTTTAATTATTGTTATTGTAATTATAAGTATAAATTTATAGATAATGATAAAGAATAAAAAACTTTCAGTGGACGCGAGTCAAGCAGGCGAAGGTAATCTTGAGATAACGATATCAGCTCGGGGGCAAAACATACCCACGCAAGTAACTCCCCAGGGCAACGCACGTTTCTCTGTGAGCTTCGTGCCATTCGAGGCGTGCGAACACGTGATAAACATCGCGTTCAACAAACGAACCGTCCCCGGGTGCCCGATAGTCACCCGGGTCGGTGGGGACAGCCATGTCACTGTAAGTGGTCAGGCATTGAGTAGCGCTGGCTTGGGACGTCAGAGTCATCTGACTGTCAGCAATGTTGCCGGTAGCTTGGAAGACTTAGAAGTTAACGTTGAAGGTATTTATTAGAATTTCCAGTCTATGTAATTAAAAAAAAAATTTTTTTTCAAAAAAATCATCTATAAAATCACCGTCAACTCGCACTGCGTCAAGTTTTTATTCACCTGCACAATGGGAATAATTAATTGTGTTAATATTAAATGTTTAAAATTTCAGTTTTTTTTTTTCATGAACAATTTATATAATTATTGTACAATTAATGTGTTATACGAGAATGTATAAAACCAAGGATATTGTTACTTGCTGACTCGAGAGATTTTGTCTCTCTGTTCCAGGTCGGCCAGCTTTCAGACTACGACACTACTAGACTTATTTCTTCTTATGCTTATACTTATACTTATACTTATACTTATTATTATTATTATTATTATTATTATTTTAATTTACTACTCGCAGCAACTTTTAAGAGGTTTCTTAACTTTGAGCTAATTAACAAAAGTATAAGATTATGAAGACTAATCATTGGTGGCGGGTAGCTGAGTAATTGACAGTAATTGACATTAATGCTATGCATCCTCGCAATAATTATAATCTCTAATAATAAATTAACGCTTACGGTCCAGTTGGGCCAGAACAAGGTGCTATAATATCCTAAGTCTTAGAATAATTGGTAATAATAAATAAAATTGTGCCAACGTGGTTAACTCACATGCCACAGTGTAAAGTTACCGGTCAGGTGCATTGATGTCTAATATCTAACTCGTAATTTTTAGAGTAGTTAATTCTTTCTAGGGCCTTAAGCTTTTAATTGAGTAAATAATAGGTTTGATATTTAAATAATTAATGTAATTAATAATGCTTGTGAGCGATTAATGGCCGGTGGATGATAAATCCTTCCCTGTACATTGAATGGCTATAAAATATTGTAATACGACTAACAAGCGGACTTGATAGGACCCAATGGACAGGCCGTACCAGCGCAAGTCACCGACAACAAAGACACAACTTGCACTGTTGCATTTACGCCTCGCGTTGTCGGTGAGCACAGAATAGCTGTGAGCCATCGTAATATTCCAGTTGTTGGTAGTCCGTTTAGTTGTAAAGTTTACGATGTCACGGCTATCAAGGTCAAGGATGCCAAGAGAGGAGTTATTGGAATGCCAGTTACATTTTTAGGTATTTATTATTTTTATATATTTATTCATTTTATTATTTACTAGCAACTTTGCAGTCACTATGTGACTGCCGTGACTTGTAAACTATAAATAAAAAACATTTTGCTTTATTAAATAATGACTTTTGTTAAATTGCACTGAATTTTCTTAACTATTGACGTTTTTTAAAGATATAAGTTCATCCCGATGTTACACTCATTAAGAGCTTTCATTTGAGTACCCACATGCATTTTTATATATCGCACGCCTCATAGCGCGAAGCGCGTGAGGTTGTGCTTTATACTCGACTCGTCAAGGTCAAGCAATTTTGGACAGAATCTAGAAGGAAGAAATAACATCTTAGCCACCAGAAGGAAGAGCGGCAGCTAATTCCTCCCCCCGCGAAGAAATGCCTGACGGCGGTACCATGGGGGATCAGAGGATAGAAGAGAAAGGGGTTTAGGGTTCAGTGGGTAGGGGCGTCAGCGTCAAGTTTTAGTATGACGCTGCGTCGAGTCGCCACATATCCAGGCTAAACATCTATGCCTAGAATCCGTAAAAAGGATTCCCCTCCCCTAAAAGGAAAAAAAAAACACACACACACACAAACACACACATACAGACGTACGGACATCTACGAAAACTCGATTTTTGTAAAACGGGGTGAAAACAATAACTTCCCGATTTTTGAAAATCTGAGATTTTTAGCGGGAAGTTAAAAATTTGACTTTGTTCCTTGAACATTTTAGAATATATTAATAATTTTTTCAAACATCTTCGAAAACGTTAAATTGATGAAAAAAAATTTCTTAAAAAAATTCATCACTTGACCTAAGTCGTTAGGTCGCGTTTGTTGACCAGTCTATGGTTAATGCAAATAATAATAAATAAAATAATTAATGACTCAACATCATATCTAGTTATTATTCACTAAGACGATGATTTCCCCATAGCATTCTTGACTCTCAAAAAAGCTGTTTCGAGGGACAGCGGTTTCGAGTGGCTTACATTTCTGGCTTAGAGCTAGAAGTAGTCGCTGCAGTAGCGCTGGTAAAGGCTGATGTCACGTTCACATCATCCGGAGCCAAAGCTAAGCGATTAACAGCACGTTTTCTTTGTCTTTATCATCGCACTTCTGTTTAGTGCTTCTAGTTTGTTCTTTGCTATAATTCCGCCATAGTTTCTCAAAAGCTTTTTACTTTTTCCTTCACAGGTAGCATCGCATAAGGACAAAATAGCGAAAAATCCTTTAATTTGCGAGTAGTTTTAGCTACAACTTTATCGTCAAAGTCTTTTGGTGAAATTAGATGCATTTTGCTACAAATATTATTTTCGTGCATCGAGGCTTTGGTTAAAAGAATGTTTTCTTCTTCATTGACAAAAACATCGTCTTCTGAAGAAATAAACATTTTTTTGATGTTTTCTTATTTTTTTTTTCAACGAAACCAAACGGCGCGGTCTAACAGCGAAACGAAAATCCATTTTGAACTTCAGAATTAAATTAATTATTAGCAAATTTTTAGTTTTATTTCAGCAAAAAAATTTAATCGATACTCCAATAAATATTTATAAATAAAACTTATCACTATTGCACTGATGAGTAGTAATTAAATTTTATAATAAAAAAATGAATTAAAAATATAGACAGTTTTGATAATTATTGGTAGACTTTTTTTTTTCATTTTCATTCCTCGAGGCATGAACCGAGGAGGAAATCTGAAGAGAACGGCTAAAAAGCGCTCGTCTCCGAAGGAAGTTTTCGGATCTGGTGGAACAGCTGATATAGATAGCGATATAGTTAAAAAATACTCTGTAAAAAATTACTGAATTAATATCAATTTTTTGTTTAATCAATTACACAATTTATGCCATAATAAAATTGAGATGAAATGTATGTGAAACCAATTTATTCGTGATGTGATTGGTCGAAAATAAATATTCTCATTCTGATTGGTTGAAAGTGAATATAATATACATAAACGACACATAAATATATCATGACAATAAATATGACGCGCGCGCTTGCGCGCGAAAATTAAATTCTAGTCCCATAATAAAATTGAGATGAAATGTATGTGAAATCAATCTATTCGTGATGTGATTGGTTGAAAATAAATATTCTCATTCTGATTGGTTGAAAGTTAATATAATATACATAAACGACACATAAATATATCATGACAACAAATATGACGCGCGCGCTTGCGCGCGAAAATTAAATTCTAGTCCTAATATAAAATAGAGATGAAATGTATGTGGCATCAAACTATTCGTAACGTGATTGGTTGAATATATCATAAGCATGAAAATATATGCAAACTCTACAGTCAAGGCGCGCGCTTGCGCGCGTAAATTCAAATTCTAGTTTTTCTCTTAAAAAATGAATGAGAGTTATGAGGCGTGCACTTTTGGATTTTCCAAACTTTTTATAATTAAGCTTGAATAATTAAACACTTGATATTTTTTTATCGAGTATTTGTGAATATTAATGATTGATTTTTTGTCAGTTCAATAAATTAATAACTTTTTATCTTAAAAGATATATTACTTTTTATGTAAGCATCTGGAATAGACTGACAGGAATATAATTATAGAAAGTAAATGATCTAAAAATTTAAATACCTTGAATAATTTGATGGATTTTATATTCAAGTTTGATTTACATATCATATGGATATAAATTATTTTTAGAATAAATTAACACATTTCTTCTAGTAATAGTAATGCTTACAATAATTTGTATTAAGAATTTCAGCTTATTGCACACCTCATAAACGAAGCGAATGAGATTGTGCTCTACACTCGCCTTACAAAAATCAAAAATCAAGCGATTTCTTGAACTAAAATTGTCTCTATTTATTTTCTACCGCACTTGTAGAACAATATTTACACATAAATGTAATGGAAAAACTCTAGTTTCATCACTTGTGACATTTTGCTTTTTAAATAAATAAAAAAAATGTTTAACAAAATTATTCCGTGGACGTCCGGCTGTCAAATGTATGTATGAAAACCGGCGTGGTCACGATAACTGCCGAAAAACTTAATTGATCAAGTCCATTTTTTTTATACGCTTCAGTATGATTTAAAACTAAGTCCTTTCGAAGATCACGGTCGAATTCAATGTAGTTTATTTATAATTAGCAATAAACTAAAAATCCACTAATCGGTTGTATATCCATATTTATGTAAATGAGGTTCGTTTACAATACATGCGTAGTACCTTCTCTTTTCTGGGTGTACAATAACGTGAAAGATTTTTTTGTATTTTATTTTAATCAATTTTATAATGGAAAATGAGATTATGAGGCATGCACTTTTGGATTTTCCAAACTTTTTATTTTTTATTTCACACATTCATGATTTTGTCTTCATCATTGTCGCTGAACTTATCTTCGCTGGAAGTATATACTGATTTCTTCAATAAAAAGGACCTATCAGCATCTTTTCTCGGGTTTAAGTTTATTAAAAATATTAATTACTATTTTATACTATTATTTTACAAATTAAAGAAGAAATAAGAAGTGTGCTTGTAAAATATAATTTTTTTTTTTTTTTATAAAAATTATCAGAGTATAATTATTATTAATTAAAAAATTTCTTAAGATATTTTATATCTTCAAATAGTATTAAAGTTAAAGTTTTATAAAAAAGTGTTAAAATTAGATATAAATATTTTACATTTGTTAATATATACATTAAAATAATAAAAATATCAGAAAGAAATAACATAAATAATTGAATTAAGAAATTGACCTAGATGCAATAATAATTCAAAAATTTAGTGAATGAACTAATTTCGTGTTAACATACTTCCCTTGACTTGAATAAAAAATACCGATTAAAAAATACATGTTGTTTGAAGGTCGCCTTAATAAAGAAACCAAACAGTGTCGCAGCCGAATTTCTGACATGCTGTGTATTGAGCTGCTGATAACACCATAATTATTAAAATATTTGTGACTATTAAGCAAGCTATGTGACCGAGTTAATTTACATGTAGACATCTTGATGCAGTATTGACACGATAGTTTTAATAAGTTGCTAAATGATATTTGTTCAAGTGTCAGGCTACCGTATCGACAATCTTAAATGATGGACTGATAATTCATAGAAGTCGGATATAAAATACCTGGCAATTGATAGTTGGACACACTTGAAGTGATTTTGCCGAACTGAACTCTTCACTGGTAACACAAGATGATTGGTTTAAAGTTGTCATTTTTTATTCTTGCGATCTACGTCGTAAGCCAGGTAAATTATTATTATTTTAATTATTATTGTTTTTTTTTCTTCTTTTTTTTTCAATTGTTTCTATTCTTCAAAGGTGTTAATTAATTTAATCAATTTCTTATAGGTTCTGTGCCAGGGTCCGACCCCTATGACACCGGCCCCTGTGTCAGGTACGGGAGATATGACTACAACCCCAAAGCCAAACACAAGCACGAAGAAACCTTTGACTATTGCTGATCACATTTACGCAATCGCAGAAGAAGTAATTGACAAAATTTTTTTAATATTAAATAAGTACTTGTAAAAATATATAAATTCAACTAATTATTCCATTTATTTACAGCTTTTGGGCTGCGAGGAATATGATGATGATGATGATGATGATGATGATGACGATGACGATTACGATGATTACTCCTGGTGTTGGTATTAACATCATAAAACAGCGCAATGGGATCCAAGATCTAATCATCAAGTAATTTATTATCATCTTCATTATTTTTATTTTTAAAATAATTTAATACTTACCATTATTGCTAGTGATCATTATATAATTAAATTACGATTTGTTCGGTAGGCTTTTGGCCTTCTCATCAATTATTTACATCAGCGAATTCTTAAAAATTTGTAAAATTAAGTTAATAAATCTAAGTGCTTGAAAACGTAAAAGTGCCTCGCCAAGGCGTTAAATTGTATCGTCTCTCCTGTGAGAAAAAAAAAATGTAAAAATTTTATTATTGTAAAAATAAATATTGATAATAAACAATTTTTTATTACTTCAGATGAGGGTGTGCTCCATTCACTGTAATTATCCTGAATATTTTCCTCTCGAGTATCTTGATAATTTAATTTTGAAGGTCTGTAGCTTTCGTAAACGGCAATTAAGAAGTCTGGTATCAGGCATATGGGGACAATTAAAATTGTCAATAACCAGAATGTCGGAGAAGACATTAATTCGACAAATACTCCAAACATTTGACTACTGAATTGTCTGTATTAAAAAAATAAATAAAAAAAATGTTTATTACTATTTTAATTGTTTATGAATTAATGGTGAACTAGCAACCTTGCAGTCACTATGTGACTGCCGTGACTTGTAAATTATAAATAAATAAAATTTTGCTTTATTAAATAATTTGCACTGTACTTTCTTAAAGATTGATGGTTTTAAAGATATAAGCTCATCCCGATGTTACACTCATCAAGAGCTTTCATTTGAGTACCCACATGGATTTTGACATATTTTTCATACATACATATATATAATATATGAAAAATTGATGTGGGTACTCAAATGAAAGGTCTCTATGAGTGTAACATCGGGATGAGCTTATATCTTTAAAAATGTCAATAGATCTCAAGATACAAGGTCACTTCTTAATTATGTATCTAAAGATATGAAATTTTCGAATGCAGCCTAAATACTTATCATAATAAATTGACTATTGGTGAGAATGATATGAAACCTTGAAAAGGCACAAATTAAAGTCAATACCTTTACAGTGACACTAAATTTCACTATAAAAACCGATTCTATCATATGACTATCCTGAAGACAAATTTTTTCTTATTCTCTCAATAATATAGATAATTATTAACTTACATATTGATTGAAGAGTACGCAGTAGCAATTATGAAAAAAAATAATTCAGATATAATTACGCTCATTACAAATGGAAATGTCCAATATAAATTTCTAAATAATAACTGAAATAAAAAGCCATGATTATTAATTGAATAAATTAATTTTTAGAGAGCAATTACCTCTAAATTAGTGACTAGTGTAACTAGATGAAAAATACATGTATTGAAACATGCAAAATCAGCCATTGTAGGATTACTTAAAATTATTGGATTTATATTAAAATATGTATAAGTTCCAAAATATATTACACTTGTATGCCACAATGCTGAAAAATAAAAAAATTATTAATTACAAATTATAATAATAATAAAAATAATAAAAACAATAACATACCCAGTAACATCCAAATAATTATTTGATTAATTGATAATAATCTATTTTTTTTATTTAAAGTATAATACTGCGGATAATTAATTAATTTACTAGCTGAATAATCTTGCGCAAGTAAACCAAATGCAAGTACTGGCGTTGAAGTAAATACAATATTAAATCCCATCAAAAAAACACTGTCATATAATGCCTGAAAAAATAAATTAATAATTAATTAATCAAAGGCTAAAACAAAAAATAAATTTCTAGATTATAAAAATACCTGAGAAGAAAATCCATTTGACAGACCAAAAAAAACTTGAGGCGTGATAAAAACAACGTTTTTATAGAAGAAATACTGAGTTAATATACTCAGTCTTACATAATACCAATGACCGTGAATCAGCAACGTGCGTTTTAAATACATAAATTTAGCGAGAGCAAAGTCAGCGTTCATTGAAGCTTGTCTGCCTTCTTTGCCCATAATTCCAATACCCACGTGCGCCTCTTGGATCATCGATACGTCGTTGCCGCCGTCGCCGATAGCCGCTGTCAGAGGGTGTCTCTTTGAACTTTTTATCAACTGCACAATCTGAAATCGAACATTCAATAGTCAATAGACAAAGAATAAATCAAGACTTTTACATTATTAAATCATATCATTAATGATTAATTGAGCAAGTAATTGATACTAAGGTCATGTGTCACGGAAAATAAAATATTCTTACTTCTGACTTTTGCAACGGCGACATACGGCAGCATACCACTGCGTCGCAAGACATTCCGACTATTCTCAATAATTCGGGGCAATGATTGTAAGCTATTGCCATGCTCACACCGTCCATTATTAATCCATACTGTTTATAGGGCTCTAATTTCATTCTTCGCCTAGAAAAATTTTTATTTAATTTTATAAACATAATACAATAATTTTATTTTTATAACTACTGACTAGCAACCTTGCAGTCACTATGTGATTACCGTGGCTTGTGAACTATAAATAAATAAAATTTTACTTTATTAAATAATGACTTGTTAAATTGCACTGTACTTTCTTAACTATTGACGTTTTTAAAGATATAAGCTCATCCCGATGTTACACTCATCAAGAGCTTTCAGTTGAGTGCCCACATGCATTTTTGATATATTTTTCATACATACATATATATAAATATATGAAAAATTGATGTAGGTACTCAAATGAAAGCTATTGATGAGTGTAACATCGG
>CAJNRD030001123.1:8718016-8729518 GCA_905319865.3 Cotesia congregata | reverse complement strand
ATATATAAATATATGTAATATATATAAATATATAAAATATATGAAAAATTGATGTGGGTACTTAAATGAAAGTACCAAAGGTCTTGATGATTATAACATCGGGGTGAGCTTATATCTTTAAAAATGTCAATAGTTCTCAAAATACAAGGTCATTTCTTAATTATGGATCTAGAGATAGAGAATTTTCGAATGCAGCCTAAATACTTATCATCATAAATTAACTATCAGTGAGAATGATATGAAACCTTGAAAAGGCACAAATTCAAGTCAAGATCTTTACAATGACACTAAATTTCACTAAAAAAACCGATTTTATCGTAAAACTGTCCTGGACACGAAATTTTTCTTATTCTCTTAATAATATAGATTAAACTTACTCATAACTCGTCAATGTGATAAAACAAATTTGTACTGTTGATTGTCCCATAAGTCTCAATACTTCGGTACCACTTTTAAAATGTCCACAAGAAAACGCAATATTTTCAGCGGTTTCAGCTTTATCACCAGTCAGTACCCAAACCTATAAACAATAAAAATTAAAAAAATATTCTAAATAAAAATTATAAAACAAATTACTTTAATATTAGCAGCTCGAAGCGATTCCAGTGTTTCTTCAACACCTTCCTGAAGACTGTCTTCAATCCCAGTGGCTCCAAGCAGAGTCATTCCTCTTTCTACCGACAAATAAACCTTTTCCACCTGTTTAGATCTTTCTGGGCCAATTATTTGCCTCGCTTGTTCCGCCAGGCGTATAAACTTGTCATATTCTTGCACTGTCAATTTTTTGCAGCCCACTACCAGCGTCCTAAGACCTCTCTGCAATTAATACACCAATTAACAATTAATTTTATACAATGTATTATTCTGACTTACTTGTGAAAAATCAGCGACATGCTGCTCAGTTTCTTGGATTTTTCCTTCATGCATCAGCGGAAACATTTCCGAGTCAGCGCCTTTTGAATAGAGCCACAGTTCATTAGCAGAATCTTGCACGATAACAGACATTCTTTTACGCTCTGTAATTAAAATTAATTAATCAATTAAAATTATTTTATTTAAAAAAATTAAAAAAATTTTATTTAAAAAATTAAAAAAATATTATTTAAAAATTAAATTATTTATTAAATAAAAATTAGGAAAAATTTATCCACTCACCAGAAGTAAATTCTAAAATTTCCAGGCAAGTAAAACTCAAGTACTGATCTCCAGCTTTTATTTCCAACAAGTCACCTTCATATTTAGTGAGAATAACTCCGCACCTAGCGCTCGCTTCCACGAGAGCTTTCTCATCCGCAGAAGCAGCCTGATACTCAGGCAAGCTCGGATCCATCAGCAGCGAGCTGTTGACTCGTCGGATCGTTTTCTGGCGAAAGCTCTCACGGAAGGCAGTACGTCGCGCTACGACACCGTCCATGATAATCGGAGGAGCGACATGGACTGAATGACAGAGCGACAACGCGATCATGAAGTGCCAAATTTCTGGCGGCCAGGTCACTACTTTTGTAGCTTCATGCTCGTTTCCGTTCAACGGAAGTTCGTAAATTTTTCCATTGCAGTCTTTTTCTATGTACATCGTTCCGTTGATACTGCAGCGACGGAACACCATCAGGTTTTCTGTTAAAGTTCCCGTTTTGTCAGTTAACAAGTACTCGATCTGTCCCAGGTCTTCGTTCAAGTCTGATGTGTTCACTACTGCTGGTTGGTTATTGCGCTCGTCGTACATTTCAAGGTCCCAGTGGAAAAATAATGAACCCAGAAATTTTTGTAGTTCTGCAGGATTAAATTTTTTTTTAATAATTGTCATTTGAAAGAAATTAATTCATAAATAAATAAGCGATAATTAGCAAGCTTGCAGTTACTATGTAACTGTCGTGACTTGTGAATTATAAATAAATAAAATTTTGCTTTATTAAATAATGACTTTTGTTAAAGTCCACTATACATTCTTAACTATTGACGTTTTTAAAGATATAAGCTCATCCCGATGTTACACTCATTAAGAACTTTCATTTGAGTACTCACATGCATTTTGATATATTTTTCATATACACATATACATAATATATCGCGTGCCTAATGCAAAAAGGGCGCATAAGAAAAATTTTTTTTGTCATTCTTCTTAAAATCGCTCAAAACACAAAGATCTGTATAAAAAAAATTCGAGCATCTTAAAGCTAAAAGGGCGCATAAAAAAAATTTAAGTTTTTATAAAAAATTTTGATAAATAGCTTCACAAGATATGAAATAAAAAAGTTTAATAAATAAAAAACAATTTCTTTACAGCCGGTCCCTACGATTGCTGCTTTATATTTCTCTCCTAGGCAAAGAATTTTGAAAAAAATGCTCTGCTACGTAATAGATTTTTTAATTATCTATTTCGTAGTAGAGAGTTTTTTTTCGAAATTCTCATTTGTTTAAAAGAAAAACATAAAACTGCAATAGCTTTATAATCATGAGTGCAACAATGATAGTACCGTTTTTTGCGAAACGAGAAAAAGAGGGGATCGGCTATTAAGTACTTGAACAATATTGAAAAAATAATAATTTTAAACTATTTTTATACAAGCAATGGATAAGTAAATTAATCAAAAACTAATAGGATTAAAATAATTTTCAAATAAAAATAAATTAATACAATCACGCATATTTAGCAATTTTTTAATTGTATTTTTAAAAGAATGTATGTGTCGTTAGAATACGTCTCTTTGACTCTGCCGTTTTTTTTTTTTTAATTTTTAGGCTAAAAATAAGCATTTTAATGAATTGTGTAAAAAAAATTTTATAGGCCCTTTTAGCTTTAGGTCATAAAATTTTTAAATTCCTAAAGCTAAAAGGGCGCATAATTAGAGACATAAGCCGTTTTAGCATTAGGAAATCAATGCTTCATTTGTAGGTGAAAAATATGTAAACCAGTCGATTGGTGATAAAAAAAAAAAATTATGCGCCCTTTTACCTTTTGGCACGTGATATATAAATATATGAAAAATTGATGTGGGTACTCAAATGAAAGGTTTTGATGAGTGTAACATCGGGATGAGCTTATATCTTTAAAAATGTCAATAGTTCACAAGATACAAGGTAATTGCTTAATTATGTATCTAAAGATAAAGCATTTTCAAATGCAGCTTTAATACTTATCATAATAAATTGACTATCGGTGAGAATGATATGAAACTCTAATAAATAATAGTTTAAAAAAACTAAAAACACGCTTTTTATAGAAAATCAAACTAAAAAATAGAAAATAAATTTTAATAAATTTAAATTAAGAATAGTGTTAAAAATTTCAATAAATATAAATTAATAATAGTGTAAATAAAAAAAAATGTATTTTATTTTAAAAAAAGCGTGGGGTGCATGGTATCAATAGTTATAAATATTTTATTGACAGATTTTACTTTTTAGTTTGGTTAATTTATAAAAGCGTGATTTTTTAGTTTTTTTAAACTATTATTTATTTTTTACTTTTTAGTTTGGTTAATTTATAAAAGCGTGATTTTTTAGTTTTTTTAAACTATTATTTATTTTTTACTTTTTAGTTTGGTTAATTTATAAAAGCGTGATTTTTTAGTTTTTTTAAACTATTATTTATTTTTTACTTTTTAGTTTGGTTAATTTATAAAAGCGTGATTTTTTAGTTTTTTTAAACTATTATTTGTTTTGTAGGATTAAAATTCTCGTTAGTATTCGAAAATTTGTCAATATTAGAGAAATCGGCTAAAGATAATTATTAGAAATTAAAATTAACATCAAGTCCTGTCTTATCGACTGTAGAGAAAAATTATAGGCCGCAGGCGCGCAAATTACCCACGGAGAGTTACATACTGACATACTGACATACTGACATACAAGTGAAGCTAATATAATAATAATAAAATAAAAAGCGTGTAAAAAGACACAAATTCAAATCAAGACCTTAGCAATGACACTAAATTTCACTAAAAAAAAAAAACCGATTTTATCATATGACTATCCGGGATACAAAATTTTTCTTATTCTCTTAATAATATATATTAATTGATAAATTTAAATATTTAAAAAACTTACCAACGGTGACGTAAAGAGATATAGGCACAATGTAATTGTAAAGAATTGTAAATGATAAAAAATCTCTAACAACTTTAAAGAAACTAGTTGTACTGTTAATATTCAAATAATGATGCCCCTGATGATCATAATCACTCAATTGCTTCAATACCGTAGAAATAGTTATTTCTAATATCAATACAAATATAAAAAATACCAGGTACAAATTAATACTCCTAATAGAAGAAAAATAAATTCAATTAGTATTTATTTAAATTATTTTTTTGTAAAAAATAAAAATTCTTACTTCTCGACTGTTGAGAATTTATTTGGAGTTTGTTTGGAATTTTTAGAGAGTTTGGTATCAGATCCAGAGTACACAGCAGCGCCGATAATAAACTCGGTATCTCTGAGACGCGACCCTCGCAGCAGTACATTGTCAATTGAAATGAACCCCGAAGCCAGGTTATTCTCGGAGAACTTTACTTCGATTTTGCCGTGGAACTCGTAGAGGTTTGATTGAGGATGCTGACAGGTGACTAGACACTCCATGCTGACTATTTCTTCTATTGATTTATTCAAAGTTACCTTCAGCACTTGCAAAGTCTGAAATGACATTAACGTTAGCAGTCACTCCATAATTCTTTAATTTAATTTGATTGACCAAAAAAATTTCATTTAAGAAATTGCATTTTTTATTTTTAAAAATTTTTAAATGTCAATTTTTTTTTTACAGTAATTTATTTCTTAAAAAATTATCAAATATCTGCTACTCTAATTTCCATGAGCCTGAAAATTTGTCATTTCTTCTTAATTAGGGAAGAAATGTTTGATTCATTGTTATTTATCATAAATATTTATTACCTTTAAATTAGATTCACCGTCAAGATTAGATGTAGTTACATAACAAGACCCGTTTAATTCACTACTATAAAGTAAAATAATGTCACAGGGTAAATCTTGATCTCTGGACACTCTTACTAAGTCTCCTACGACTATTTGCTCACATCTTATAACCTATAAGTAAAATTTTTAATGTTTGAAAAATTAGTGTGCAGCTGATGAGCTATTACATGAAAAAAAAATATATCATTATAAATAAACATACTTGCATACATTTATTGCGTATGACAGTAACAGAAGTACCATTTACGCGATAATCAGATTGATGCCTCAGGAAGTCTTCATAACCTTGCTTGCAAGCTGTCACAAATATTACAAACACCAGGGGGAGTAGTGTTGTTATTGACGCCGCCAGAGACTCGTTAGACATCGCTATAATAGCTGACAGTAGAAAATAAAAATTTGCTATTCGCCGAAACTGCTCGAACAAATTTTTTGGAAGAAAATTCCATACTGTATACTAAAAAAAAAAAAATTATTTACATTGAAGTTTGCAGTGGCTAGATTATTTTTTTTATTTTTTTTAACAAATAAATATGACATTAAAATTAGCAGTTGCTTGACAATTTTTTAATTTTTTTTAATAAATAAATTTGCTCCGAAAAATTATTTCTAAAAAATTGGATTTTTTGTTTTTTTAATTTTCTAAATGTCAATTTTTTTTTCTCATTTTCTTTGACATAATTCATTTGTTGAAAAAAATTCTTAAAATTATAAAATATCTGTTAAATTAATTTTTATCAAATAAATTATTTTAAAAAATTTGCATTTTCAATGTTAATTTTTTTTTTACATAATTTATTTTGTTGAAAAAATTATTTACTTAATTAATTATTACAGACTCACCTTGCTTGATTTAATTTGATTGTTCTGAAAAATAGTGTCTGCTGGATTATTGGTAGGATTTATGGTAAAAATTCTGTGCTCTCCAAGTGCCGATGTTCCACTACCCTAAAAGAAAATAATAACAATATAAATAACGTCAATTGTTCAATAAAATAAAATTTAAATTGAACGTAGCCAAATAAGACTGTCATTTAATTCTAAAAACAAATTTCATAAACATGGATTAAAAAATGAGCTTCATTTAATAAATATAAATGGATAAGTAAAAATGTTTTATATTTTACGTTCTTTTAAAGTAAGTAATTGCAAATATATTTTTAGAAAAATAATCACAATGAATACGAGCATAAAACGTCAAAAGGAAACGTTTCTCAATCCTGGTAACGGAATATTTTTAGAAGAAACTTATAATTCGTGGTTAAGAGACCCTCAGTCTGTTGAAAAATCCTGGGACAATTATTTCCGATCTAATAATTTTTCAGGTATATATATTTATTATTTTTATTTATACTTTCTCAAAAAATTAATTGTGAAAATTTAATCAAACATTTGATTGAAAGGCCAAAAGCCCTTAGATATTGATGCAACGATTCGCGCTTATCAGGTACTGGGCCAATTAATAATTAAGTAGCTAACTAATAAACTAATTAAAATCGTTGATTTTTAGGCGAGAGGACATTTAATAGCAGACATAGATCCGCTGGGGATCCAGAACCCTGAAGTGGCCAAGCTCCAAGGAACTCCAGATCCCGCGCCAGCAGTAGTGGTCCGAAGACACCTGGAAGGCGTCACTGAGGCTGACTTGGAGAAGAAATACACGCTCCCAAGCTCCCTGACGGTGATTGGCGGCACGGAAAAATCTCTGAAACTCAGGGAAATCCTCACCAGGCTCAACAAAATTTACTGCGGACATCTAGGACTCGAGTACACGTACATCCCAGATTTTGAAGTGGTTTGTTATTTTTTTTTTTTATAATTCTGTTAAAAGTTTTTGACTAATGTTTAAATCTAAATTTAGTTGGACTGGTTAAGACACAAATTTGAAGTACCAGGTGCATGGGAGCTCTCAGGAGATCATCGTAAATATATTTGGCAGAACGTAATGCGAGCAGTAACATTTGAAAGTTTTTTAGCTAAAAAATATGGAGCCGAAAAGCGATTCGGGTTGGAGGGATGCGAGTCATTTGTTCCGGCGATTGTCCAGTGTTTCGAGAGCTCTGCAGAACATGGAGTCGAGGCAGCTGTCATTGGAATGGCCCATCGAGGGAGGCTCAACACCCTGGTCAACATTTGCTCTAAGCCGATGCACCAGCTCTTTGTCCAGTTCAATCCGATTCCGATGGAGGGTCTAGGCTCTGGAGATGTAAAGTATCATTTGGGAACTCACTCTGAAAGACTTCTTGAGAGGTAATTTTGTTTTTTTTTTTTTTTTTTTTTTATAATAGATTTTATAGGTCAAATTTTTCTGAATGTAAATATTTTTTAGAAGCGGAAAAAAAATTCGTGTTGCTGTACTAGGTAACCCTTCGCATCTGGAAGCAGTTTCTCCGTTGGTTGTAGGTCGAGTTAGAGCCGAGCAGGTGGTCCACCAGGATTTCGAGGGAAAAAAGTCAATGGCAGTTTTAGTTCACGGAGATGCGGCTTTTGCGGGCCAAGGAATTTGTTATGAAACAATGCACTTGACTAATTTGCCTGATTACACCACTGGAGGAGTTATTCATGCTGTTATTAACAACCAAGTTAGTTTTTAGAATTTTTTTCTTAATTTGTTTAAAGTTGCATAAACTACTAAGGTCATGAGCGACTACTATCGGGGGTAAACTTTTTGAGATTGGAACTCGTTTTATTTCTTGGGCTGAGCAGAATAATACACTTAAATATTGAAAAAAGTTTGGAAAATCCAAATGATCATGCCTTAAGCGCTCATGTCATACATAAAATATTTAGATCATAACAAAAATTATTCGTTTTTAATTTGAATTTTCCCGCGAGTAGTATTATGCCCTCTGTAGGTCGAACTAAAGAAAAATTTTAACAGATGATAAAACAGTTAGTAATTATACCATCATGTATGTATAGTTTCTGCTTGCTTATAGTTATTTCAATTCTGTTTATGAAAAATAATACATATGGCTGCCGAAATCGCAGAAAAAGTCACCGAACTGACAATCGAAAAAAATTAACTGTATCGAAACGGAATTATTTTGACACGCAATTTTCACAAGGGTTTTGATAAACTTCCTCAGGAATAAAACAAAAAAAAAATTAAATCGTGAAAGTGATTTTTAACAAAGTTGTGGTGTTGTCAAGCCCATAGCTCCCGTGAATACCACGCTCTTATTCATTTAATTCATCAGAAAAACGAGTTTTTTCTGAGAAATCTTATTTAATCGATAATAAAATTTTTTTAATGTGTTCTATAGTTACTATTATTTATTTCAATATGCTTTTTATCCATAATTTTTTTCGTTTAAATTATGAAAATCACGTTTTAATCGAAATCACGATTTTTAGGCGAGAGTAGAGCATACCTGCGCGGTTCGCGCTTAAGGCATGCAATATTCATTGGTGTACGCCGGACTCGAACCCGGTCCAATACTTTGGTAAGCAAGGGCTGGATCCGATAGGCTACTGCGCGCCTCTTTTAGAATTTTATTTTATATAAATTTTATGAATTATGGAAATTAACTTTTACAAATTGAACTTATGGTTATTTTAACCTTGAAGAAACTAATATTAATTCAATGTCATGTTTATATTACTTCACTAAAAAACAAATCTATATTATTTAGAGAATAAACAAAGTTTTGTGGCCAGTGATTTATATGATAAAATGGGTTTTTATGGTTAAATTTGATATTGTTGGAAAAGTTTTAACCTGGAGTTGTGCCTTTTCGAGGTTTCATATCATTCTCACCGATAGTATATTTATGATGATAACTATTTAGGCTGCATTCGATAATACTCTATCTTTAGAAACATAATTAAGAAATGACCTTGTATCTTGTCAACTATTGACATTTTTAAAGATAGAAGCTCATCCTGATGTTGCACTCGGCAAGACCTTTCATTTGAGTACCCACATCAATTTTTCATATATTTATATATCTATACCAATATTATTATTATTATTAATTGAAGAGTTATATATTTTCTAAGCCATTATACCTGATCCAAATTGATGTTACGACTAATTTAATTTTTTAATTTTCATTAAATGAATTTTCATTAAATGAATTTTAATTCAATTAATGAAAACACCGATCTTCTGAAATAACAGTAAATTATTATTATTATTATTATTATTATTATTATTATTTTTTATATTTTTTATTTTTATTTTTTTTAATTTGTTTAAAGTCGCATAAACTACTAAGGTCATGAGCGACTACGGTAGGGGGTAAACTTTTGAGATTGGAACTCGTTTGTATTTCTTGGGCTGAGCAGAATAATACACTTAAATATTGAAAATATTCATTGGTGTACGCCGGACTCGAACCCGGTCCAATGCTTTGGTAGCAAGGGCCGGATCCGATAGGCTACTGCGCGCCTTTTATTATTTTATTTTATTTTTATAATATTATAAAGAGAAAAGATTTGATTGTTTGTTTGTTTGCATTGAATAGGCTCCGAAACTACTGAACCGATTTGAAAAATTCTTTCACTGTTGAGAAGCTACACTATCCCCGGGGGACATAGGCTATATTATATGATAATTAATTTTGAAATTTTTGATAAATACCCGTGCGAAGCTAGGGCAGACTGCTAGTATTACATATATGTATATGTGAAAAATATATAAAAATGCATGTGGGTACTCAAATGAAAGCTCTTAATGAGTGTAACATCGGGATGAACTTATATCTTTAAAAACGTCAATAGATAATAAAATACAGTGCAATTTAACAAAACTTATTTAATGAAACATAATTTTTGTTTATTTATAGTTCACAATCACGGCAGTCACATAGTGACTGCAAGGTTGCTAGTTTAGATAAATTTCTTATTTCAAAAATTTTTCTATTAAATCAAATTAATTTTTTTTTTATTTTCAATCTATTATCAATTTTCACAATAAAAAATAATGTTGCAATATTTTTAATAGTGAAAATATAAAAATAAAATAAAAACTAATTATATTTACAAATCTAGAATAAATTTACTTATAGTAGAAAAATTATTTACTAAAATAATAAAAATAATCTTTTTTAGATTGGCTTTACGACAGATCCGCGGTACTCTCGCTCAAGTACGCATTGTACTGACGTCGCACGTGTCGTAAATGCTCCGATTTTCCACGTCCACGCAGACGATCCTGATTTGGTGGCTTACTGCAGTAAAGTCGCCGCCGAGTATCGGTATTTGATTGTTTATCATTAATCATTACGATAATGAGAAATGATAGCTTATATATTTTTCTACCAACGAAGAATTATATTTTTTTTAACATTAACTTTGTTTAAAATGACAAAATTACTCAAATATTATCTAACATGTTAAGATTAAAAAATTTACAGGCATAATTTACGATAATTATTAATTTATTTAAATAGAACGATTTATCACAATGATGTTGTACTTGACATTGTCGGGTACCGCCGGAACGGTCACAATGAAATGGACGAGCCGATGTTAACCCAGCCATTAATGTACAAGTGCATTAAATCCCATCCTAATGTTCTGAAAATTTATTCCGATAAATTATTAAAGGAGGGAATTATCGACGAAGATTTTATCAAAAAAGTATCGATAATTTTTTTATCATTTGTACTCTAAAAAATAGAATAAAAATTTTTATCTTGATTTTCCAGGAAACGAATGAATATCTAGAGCACTGTGAATCAGAGTTCAAAAAAGCGCAAACGATAAGCGCCATGCAGATGTCAGACTGGCATGACGTGCCGTGGAGCGAATTTTTCGCTAACCAAAACCCGATGAAGAAAATTCCACCGACAGGAATCAGCACTGCTGACATAAAGAAAATAGTTACTGCTTTTTCAACTAGCCCAGAAGGCATCGAACCACACGCCCAGGTGTTTCGGGTTTTAGAGAGAAGAAAGAAGTTGATTGACCAGGAAAGGTTCGACTGGGCGATGGGAGAAGCCCTGGCTATCGCCAGCTTACTAAAAGAAGGCTGCCATGTGAGATTGTCCGGTCAAGACGTCGAACGCGGGACTTTTTCTCACCGGATTCACATTATTCATGACCAGAGCCGAGACAAGACTTGGAAAAATATTCTACATGATATTTTCCCGAATCAGGCTCTTTATACCGTTACCAATTCACCGTTATCGGAGTTTGGAGTCTTAGGTTTATTTTTTTATTATAGAAAATTTTTTTCAGGTGAAAAAAACTAATGAAAACTTTTTCCAGGCTTTGAATTGGGCTATTCAGCTTATGATCACAATACATTGACTCTCTGGGAAGCGCAATTTGGCGATTTTGCGAATAATTGTCAAGTAAATTTTTTAAAGAGTTTATAACTAATAATTTTAGATAATAAAATAAAATGTTAATGATTTTGGTAATTATTTACAAGTGGGGTCCACTATTTTAATTTTCATTTTTTTTTTGAGAATTTTGATATATTTTTTTTTTTGAAAAATACATAAAATAATGAACAATTAAAAAAAAAAAAGTTGATTATCACAATTTTAATAAATTTTCAAAAAAATTTATAAATTTTTTCAAAAATTATGATAATCAACTTTTTTTTTTTAATTGTTC
>CAJNRD030001123.1:8619285-8703113 GCA_905319865.3 Cotesia congregata | reverse complement strand
ATGTATTTTTATCGATTATTGTACTAAATAAAAAAAAAAATGCATGGAATTTTAATTTGAATAGTAAAAGGTCGCTCGAAAAAATCTAAACTAATGCACTAATAAATTGAAAAAAATTATGAGCGAACTTTCAAAATTCAAATTTTAAACTGAAATTTTCAGAAACTTATTTTTTTTTAGTCTATAAAATTATACCGGAACGAAAAAAAAAATTAAAAAAAAAAAATCGATTTTTGACGATTTTTGAAATTTTGAAAAATTTGGAGTGACCTCTTAAAAATTTTTTTTGAGCTGTCCTTTGGTGAGGGCTCTTAAAACATCAAAAACTAACATTTTTTCACTCGAGACTCAAAAAAAAAATAGTCGGTTTTTTTGCGCCACCCTAATATATATGTATATATGAAAAATATATGAAAATGCATGTAGGTACTCAAATAAAAGCTCTTGATGAGTGAAACATCGGAATGAGCTTATATCTTTAAAAACGTCAATATTTAAGAAAGTACTGTGCAATTTAACAAAAGTCATTATTTAATAAAGCAAAATTTTATTTATTTATAGTTTACAAGTCACGACAGTCACATAGTGACTGTGAGGTTGCTAGTAATTAATTAAAAATATAAATTTTCATTTTTAGATTGTCGATAACACAAAAAAAGCAGTTCACGTCAGCAGTAACGTCGTATTAAGTGGAGTAAAAAAAGTCGGTAATAAAATCAAGGGTGGCTGGAACTTCGCTGACAATGTCGTTGATGGAAGCTTGAATTTGGCTAAACAAATCGGATCTCTAGGGTACAAAATAGTGACAGTCGTACCAAAGAGCTTGAACGACGTACTCCTGGACATTGTCGAAAAAGGACAAAAAAAATTGACGGAAAAACTTGAGAATGAAAGAAACAAGGATAAAGATAAAAACAAGGACGAAAATAAAAACAAGGACGAAGATAAAAACAAGGACAGCACAACGAAAGCTCCAGAGACTACTGATGGAGAATTGTTCATCTACCTGAACAACTTGAAAATTCCAGTGACCCCTGAGCAAATAGTTGAGGTCGCCAATGTTCTCAAGGGCACCAAGGATCATTTCCCACTTGTGGCCGACCCTCCTCCACAACCATACTTCGTTCTTATCAACCACGACGAAGCCCATGTCCTCAATTCTGATCAGCTTATTGAGATCGGAGATGAGTTGGAGCAAGCAAAGAAGCAGGCTGAGGAAGACGCAAAAGTAACTCCATAATTATTATTTTTATTTATTTAATTTCACTCATTTTTAATTATAAAAACAATTACTGTGTTCATTTATTTAAAAATATTTTTGTAAGAAGTTTATTTATTTAATTATTTGTATTTTTATTTATCAATAAATTATAATTATTTAAAATATTTTTTAAGCAATTCATTTATTTAATTATATGTATTATTTTTCATAATTATTAAAAATATTTTAATTACAAAATATCAAGAATTTTTTATAGAAATAAAATTACAGAACATTTTTATTAAAATTTAAAAATTATGCGCTATTTTACTGCGCATGCGCGCAGAATGTCAAAAATGCGCATGACAGCTAGAATACAAACCCAACCTAGAAGTTTAAAAACTGATAAGGTAATGTCTATAAAAAAGTGTTCTATTTAAAAATAAAATAATTATTAAAAAAGAAAAATGAGTGCGAAATTTATCTTATTGGAAACAATAGACATCTTCGGAATTTTTCCGCACTACCAGACACTGCTCGGAGCGTTTCTGATCCTGTGGTTGATATGGTTGTTTGCAAAACGTCGTTACAACGCAGCAAGTTCATCAAGACAGCCCAGTGAGGAGCAAGTCCTCGCCAAGCTGTCAATCTGGCACCCGGAGCCTTTGATCGCCGAGCTGCAGAATCCGGCTCACCCGTCGCTGAATCCACGAGTGGTTTCCTCGGTGTCGGGAAAGCGGATCACCGTTGACGGCAAAGACTGCCTCAACTTGGGAAGTCACAACTACTTGGGGCTGCTCGGGGATGAGCGAATCAAGGAGAAGGCTGCCAAGACGGTGCAAAAATACGGAGTGGGTTCCTGTGGCCCCAGGGGATTCTACGGGACCGTCGACGTGCATCTGGAGCTGGAGGAGCGGCTGGCTAAGTACATGGAGGCTGAGGAAGCTATAGTCTACTCCTACGGGTTCAGCACCCTGGCCTCGGCCATTCCGGCGTATTGTAAGCGTAAAGATATTATTTTTGCAGATGAAAAGGTTAATTTTGCCATTCAGAAGGGCCTGGATGCCACCAGGTCGCCCGTTCGCTACTTCAAACACAACGACGTCCAGGATTTGGAACGCTTGTTGCTCGAGCAAGCTGCTGTTGACAAGAAAGACCCGAAGAAAGCAAGCAAAGTGAGGAGGTTCCTCATCGTCGAGGGGATTTACATCAACACTGGACTCATTTGCCCCCTCCCTGATCTGGTCAAACTCTGCAGGAAGTATAAATTAAGGATTTTTGTTGATGAATCCATCTCATTTGGTACTTTGGGGAAAAATGGTAAAGGTGTTACTGAACATTTTGATGTTCCACGTCATGAAGTCGACATGATAATGGGTAATTAATTTTTTTTATTATAATTACCTAGGGTAATTGTTTTAATGTAGCTCTAATGTGGTGATAAAAATTGAGAGGCATCTGATAATTTTTTTAATAAATAAACTAGCAACCTTGCAGTCGCTGTGTGACTGCCGTGACTTGAGAACTATAAATAAATAAAATTTTGCTTTATTAAGTAATGAATTTTCTGAAATTGCACTGTACTTTCTTAAATATTGACGTTTTTAAAGATATAAGCTCATCACAATGTTATACTCATCAAGAGCTTTCATTTGAGTACCCACATGCATTTTGGATATATTTTTTATATATACATATATATAATATATATAAATATATGAAAAATTGATGTGGGTACTCTAATGAAAGGTCTCGATGAGTGTAATGTCGGGATGAGCTTATATCTTTAAAAATGTCAATAGTTCACAAGATAAAAAGTCATTTCTTAATCATTTATCTAGAGGTAGAGCATTTTCAAATGCAGCCTAAATACTTATCATAATAAATTGACTATTGGTGAGAAAGAAACGAAACCTTAAAAAGGCACAAATTCAAATCAAGACCTTTGCAATAACACTAAATTTCACTAAAAAAACCGATTTTATCATTATGAATATCCTGGATACAAAATTTTTCTTAATCTCTTAATAATATAGATTATAGTAAAAATAATTCATTTAAAAGTTTCTTTTTTTAGAAACCCCGAAAAATTGTTAATGCAATTTTTGCAAATAATCTTTTAAATCTGATTTATATTTAAAGGAAAATAAAAAAAAAGTAATCATATGTCTGATAATTTCAGTGTCATTAAAAATTATTATTAACAAAATTATTAAAAAAAAATTTTCATTTGTAAAAAACTTTAAAAACTAAGTGCAATTTCTTAATAATGTTTTTTAGTTATAATTTAATAAATTAAGAAATATAAATATAAAAAAATGATATAAATATTTGACTGGTTATCGAAATTAACAAAAAAATACTTTAATAAATTAATTTTTCAATTTTTTATGGTCAAAAAAACTTTTGAGCTCTATATCAAATAATTATCTTAATTAAATATATTTTATTAGACTTAGATAAATGATTTTTATAATTTTAGGTTCCTTAGAATGGGCAATGGGATCAATAGGAGGATTCTGTGTCGGCTCGACCTACGTAATCGAGCATCAACGACTATCTGGACTCGGTTACTGTTTCTCAGCATCCCTTCCACCATTGCTAACAGCAGCAGCAATTACATCTCTCGACATAATCGAAGAAGACCCGAGTATATTAAAAGCTCTCCAGAATAATTGCCGCGCCATGCAGAAAAAGTTAGGCGAGCTCAAATACTTTGAGCTTTCAGCGCTCCCAGAGTCGCCGGTCAAGCACTTGTTTTTGAAAAATAGCTTCGAGAGAGCTCAGGAGGAAGAGCTGCTGATGAAAATTAGCGACAAGTGTATCCAGAATTACTTAGCAGTCATTCCACCAGTTTATTTGAAAGCCGAGCGGGAACTACCTCGTCCCAGTTTGCGCTTGTGTATTTCAAGTACCTTGGATAATCAAGACATGGAGTTTGTTGTCCAGACTCTTGAAAAATGTTCTAAAGAAATACTGGATTAATGCCTTACAATTTATAAAGCTTTTTTATTTACAATTTTTTAATTTATTGCTATAAATAGACCAATAGAAAATATTGCATATCAAATAAAAAATCACACGCTCAGTATTTTTTTAAAAAATTACTATTGAAATGTTGAATTTACTGTCATATTTTTTTGCATAATAAAAATTTACAATTAATTATTCTAGTGTTTTACGTTATTTATTTATAATAGTAAAGTTAACCGACATTTTTGATGTTTTGATTTCTTTTTATTTATTAAATTATGACAACAAAATATTTTTTAAAAATTGCACTTAAAGTTTTTTGCAAATAGAATTTTTTTTTATTTTTTTGTGATAAATTTTTTTATTAAAAAGAATTCTAAAAATTTTTAGATGTCTGCTATCTTAATTTTCATTATTTATTTTTTACTGAAAAAATTTTAATTTTTCGCGCTTTTAAAATTTTTACCCCAGCGCTTCTGTGGGGGAAAATTTAAACTAAAAGTTCAAGTGTGGCCACGTTTCCTTTTCCTCTTTCATTACGCCCGTTTACTTTGTTGAGGTAAGATGCATTCGATTATTTTTAATTATTTACAAACAATTAATAATTATTATTAAAAAATAATTACTCTAAAAAAAAACTCAATACATTTTTGCGCAATTGTTGGCTAAAAAAATTGAATATTTTTTTTATTTAATTATGTATTTTTGTGATTAAATAAATTTATTGAGGTTAAGTGACCATGTGGTTGAAAAAACTCTTTAAAATTTAATTTATATGATACATAAAAATAAAAAAATAAAAATTATTGTTTATAATGATGATAAATTCATGCGTCTGATATGTCGATCAGTCATGTAGAAGCTAGAAATAGCTGAACCCCCTACGTGCCGGCATAGAAGTGGAAGAACGCGCTGAAGTGCTGTCTGAATCTCAATAATTAATAAAATGAATTATTTATTTATTTACTTGCTAATAAATAAAATTGAAAATGATGTATTAATTTCTTAATTATACTTTCAGTCCTTAAACTCTGGTAAGGTATCCCTATTCTCACTCTCAAGATGGGTAGGGAGGACAAAGCAACCTGGAAGTCAAACTACTTCTTAAAACTTATTGTAAGTATTTGAAAATAAAAAAAAAAAATTGATTTTATTAAATTTAAATTAGAATTAACTTGGCTGATATTTAATAATTTTTGTAACAAATAAATAATGCCAAAAAAAATTGACCTGTAGAGTTTTTAAAATATTAAAAATGCAATTTTTTAAAAACTATTGTTTAGAACAATTTTTCTTTGTTAAAAAAAAAAAAAAAACTAAAAAATGTTTAAAAATTAACTTGGCTGATATTCAATAATTTTTGTAAGAAATAAATTATGGTAAAGGAAAAAATCAACATTTGGAAATTCAAAAATATTAAAAATGCTATTTTTTAAAAACAATTTTTTAGAACAAATTTAAAAATTAATTTCGTAGATATTAGATCATTTTTGTTACAATTAAAATACAAAAAAAAAATTGACTTGTGGAGTATTTTAAAAATAAAAAATGCAACTTTTTAGAACAAATTTTTTTGCTAAAAAAAAAAAAACTGAAAAATAAATGAAAATTAATTTAGTAGACATTTGATATTTTTTGCTCCAATTAAATTACAAAAAAAAATTCTTATGTAAAATAATAATTTTTTAGAACAAATTTAATTGCTAAAAAAAAATAGTTAAATGACTGCTAACTTGAATCCTATAATAATCCTAATATAAAATTGAGATGAAATGTATGTGGCATCAAACTATTCGTAACGTGATTGGTCAAATATATCATAAGCATGAAAATATATGCAAACTCTATAGTCAAAGCGCGCGTAAATTCAAATTCTAGTATCATAAAAACAAAGCTAATTGTATATTTTAATCACAGCAATTGTTGGACGATTACCCAAAATGTTTCATCGTCGGCGCAGACAATGTTGGTTCAAAGCAGATGCAGCAGATCCGTATGTCCCTGCGTGGAAACGCAGTGGTGCTCATGGGAAAGAACACCATGATGCGCAAAGCCATCCGCGGTCACATTGAGCGCAACGCAGCTTTGGAGAAACTTCTTCCCCACATTCGCGGAAACGTCGGCTTCGTCTTCACCCGCAGCGACCTTGTTGAAGTCCGTGACAAGCTTCTGGAGAACAAAGTCCGCGCTCCAGCTCGTGCTGGTGCCATCGCGCCCCTCAGTGTCATCATTCCGGCCCAAAACACCGGTCTGGGTCCCGAGAAGACATCTTTCTTCCAGGCCTTGAGTATCCCCACCAAGATTTCCAAGGGTACCATTGAAATCATCGTAAGTTTTTTTAAATTTATCAAAAATAATTTTAATATAGTGTCACAAACTTTAATAATTATATTTTTAGAACGATGTCCACATCTTGAAACCCGGTGACAAAGTCGGAGCTTCAGAAGCAACTCTTCTGAACATGTTGAACATCTCTCCGTTCTCATACGGTCTGATGGTCGAGCAGGTCTACGACTCAGGTACCATCTTCGCCCCGGAGATCCTGGACATCAAGCCCGAGGACTTGAAGGAGAAATTCATGGTTGGAGTCGCCAACTTGGCTTCGGTTTGTTTGGCTGTCGGCTACCCAACTGTTGCCAGTGCTCCTCACAGCATTGTCAACGGATTCAAGAACTTGTTGGCTCTCGCCGCCGTCACCGACGTTGAATTCGAGGAAGCCAAGACCATCAAGGAGTACATCAAGGTACATATTCTAAAAACTTTCCTTTAAGTTTTTAATAATTTAATTTTTTGATAAATATTTACAAGTGGGGTCAACCATTTTAATTTTCATTTTTTTCAACAGAATTTCTATTTGATTTTATTTATATATTTATATATTTTTTTTTTAAATTAAAAAAAAATGAACAGTTTAAAAGAAAAGTTGATTATCACAATTTTAACAAATTTTCAAAAAAATTTATAAATTTTTCAGAAAATTGTAATATTCATCTTTTTTTTTTTTTAAATTGTTCGTTTATTTATGTACTTTTCGAAAAAATATACATCAAAAACATAAAAAAAAAAGAAATAGAAATTTTATCCAAAAACATGAGAGCCAAATTTTTTTTCCAACTTTTGAAGGCAAAAAAGCTATCGAAATATTATTTTTTTCTTTCACGACATTTTTTATCATAAATGCGTCGTAAAAACAAGCAGAATGAAAAAAAATAAAAAAATGTTAATTTTTCACCTAGATATGACCAAGAATAGGTTTGACCACACTTGTAAATAATTACCAAATATTTTTAAAATTTCTGCATGTGAAATTTTTTTTCTAAATTTTTTTCATTATAATTTAATTATTATAAAAATCTAAAAAATTTTTACATGTCAGTTAAATTCATTATCACAATTTTCTATATTAATTTAATTTTGTTAATTCAGGACCCGAGCAAATTCGCTGCCGTCGCCGCCGCTCCAGCAGCCACAACCGCTGCTGCTGTCCCAGCAGCTGATAAAAAGGAAGAAAAGAAAGAAGACTCCGAATCCGAGGATGATGACATGGGTTTCGGTCTTTTTGACTAAGTCCAAAGTTATTGAGGATCTATGTGATTTGTTGCTGATGATTTTTTACCAGCGTCTAATAAATCCAACTTTCATTTAAAAAAAAATTATATTTTTTTAATCATCCTTCCCAATTTAAGTTTATATCTTTATACTTAATGAAAATTAAATTAGCCGATATTTTAAAATTTTTTTTTGTTTCATTTATTAAATTAGAACAGTAAAATATTTTTTAAAAATTGCATTTACAGTTTTTCACAAATGAAAATTTTTTTTTATTCTTTTATAATTTTTTTTAATGAAAAAAAATTCTAAAAATTTTTAGATGTCGGCTGGCTAACTTAATTTTTATTTATTCTTTTATCTAATCTTATAATTGAAAAAAAAAAAATCTTAAGACATTATACACAAAAAAATGAAATTTTAATTTATTAAGACATCTCTTCCGTAATTCTTATCAATTATAATGATAAGTTTAATATAGTCATGGCGCCGATAAAGTAGTAAATTTATCGCAAGTGATCATGGGACTATTTTATATAAATAAATATATATATATTTACACGTAGTAGGAAATGGAAGTAGTCGATAGTTTACATCGAGCCAACTACAATCTACAATCTACAACCACTGGCAGTTAACAATTGGGTTTACCGGAGTGTTCATCATTATTTGTATTAAAGTTTTATATTAGTTGTTACTGCTATTCAATAAGCCGCTTATTTCAGTTATTAATAACTTGTGCGAGGTAGTCACTCGGCTGGAACCTAAGCTAAAAATTTACTGTATTATTATTATTATAAATAAAAGGCATGGGTTTGCTAACCGAAGGTCATCCTATTAGTTGGGAAGAAACAAAAAAACTTTCTAAACACGTGAGAAAACATGGAATAATTCAGTTTATAAATTTGTATAAAAAATTGAGAGATCGAGAGGGTGATGTACTTAAGTGGGGTGATGAGGTAATGTTTTTTTTATTATTTTTACTCCTTTTTCTTTATTATTTTTATTTAATATGATTAATTAATTGATTTTTTTTTAGTGCTTGTTTATAAAAAATTAACAAGTATTTATTGAATGTCATTTTTTTAGTGTAAAAAGTGAAATAATTAATGGTGTGAAAAATAATAATAAATTTAATTAATAATTTTATAAAAATAAATAAAAAAATAATATTCTTAGAAATCTGTATTGATTTGAAATTCTTAGAATAAATTGTTATCATAATATATATTTGTTTTCTTTAGAATGCAATCGATATGAGGTAATAAAGTCAAAGTAAATAATATATTAGTGTTGTAGAAAAAAAAAAAAGTTCAAGTTAATTAAATAATTTCACCTATTTAAAAATTTATTGGAGCAATAATTTATAAATTTGCATACTATTGAGCAATAAAATTTCATAACTTATATAACAATGTGTGTTTATCAGTAAAATATAACCAAGTCACTATTTAAACTTTTAATAAAAAAAATTTGATTTTAGTGATGAGTCACGTTGATGTTAAAAACAAAAATTACCATGTAATTGTTGATATTGAGACCGCAATTTTTATTTCCTCTACCAATTAATATTAATCAAGCTAATGACTTTGACAAATTAGATTTAGTTGGCATGTAAATTGTAGATTAATGTCTTTTTTTTTTTTTCAAGGTCGAATATATGCTGGTGAAGCTAAACCATGAAAAGAAAACGGCTAAATTGAGCCTGAGGTCGTATGAGCTCATGCTAAAACTCAATGAAAAGGAACAGGCTGATCCTAGGTATTAAAAGATTATCTTTTAATGATTATAATTGATTAATTTACTGAGTTATAATAATTTTTGTAAATATCTATTTTTTTTAGCGCGGTAAAATGCTTGTGGAGACCGGAATTCGGAGCTTATATGATTGAAGGGACTCCAGGACAGCCGTATGGAGGCTTAATGGCTCATTTTAATATTGTTGAGGCTAATATGAAACACCGAAGACTGGAAGCTGAGGAACAATTAAAGTCTGAAGAAATATTAATGACTTTTACTAATTTTTTGAGGTATTAATTTATTTTTTTTTAATCATAGAACTGATGCTCACATATCAGTAGTTGTCTTTACAATAATAAAAATAATAAATTTTAGAATTAATTAAAATAAAAATTTTTAAGGTGTAAAATATTTCAAAAATTCTTAAAATTAAAATAAAAATTAATACGGTATATACACACTCGGTAGTTTGGCTTGAAAACGGAACTTGGCGCCAGATTTTACCGAATCTGTGGATAGTAATATTAATTTACTAGCAACCTTGCAGTGACTGCCGTGACTGCCGTGACTTCTGAACTATAAAAAATTAAAATTTTGCTTTATTAAATAATGACTTTTGTTAAATTGCACTATACTTTCTTAAATATTAAAGTTTTTAAAGATATAAGCTCATTCCGATGTTACACTCATCAAGAGCTTTCATTTGAGTATCCACATGCATTTTTGATATATATCTCATATATAGGTATATATATAATATATATTTTAAAGATAGAAGTTTATCCCGATGTTACACTCATCCAAAGCTTTCATTTGAGTACCCACATGCATTTTGATATATTTTTCATATATTCATATATATAAATATATAAAATCCTTTATTAAAAAGTTGATGTGACGTTTTCATTGTTGTCGCTTTTCGTTGCTATGGTGACCACTTTAGCAACGGTTACCATAGAAACCGTTACTATAGCAACGGTTAATATGAAAACTGTTACTATGGCAACCATTACCGTAGCAATGATTACTATGGCAACGGTTGAATAGCAATGAGTAAAATTTGTGAAAATGTTGATTAATTAAATTGTCGATAATAAACATTCTGACAGAAGCGTACATAGCGCGTTTGATTTTCTAGTATATGAAAAATTGATGTGGGTAGTCAAATGAAAGGTCTCAATGAGTGTAATGTCGGGGTGAGCTTATATCTTTAAAAATGTCATTATTTCACGAGATATTTATTAAATTGCACTGTAATTTCTTAACTATTGACGTTCTTAAAGATATAAGCTCATCCCGATGTTATACTCATCAAGAGCTTTCATTTGAGTACCCACATGCATTTTGATATATTTTTCATATATTCATATATATAAAAATATATGAAAAATTGATGTGGGTACTCAAATGAAAGGTCTCGATGAGTGTAACATCGGGATGTGCTTTTATATTAGAAAATGTCAATATTTCACGAGCTACAAGGTCATTTCTTAATTATGTATCTAGAGATAGAGCATTTTCGAATGCAGCCTAAATACTTATCATAATAAATTGACTATCGGTGAAACTGATATCATACTTTAAAAAGGCACAAATTCAAGTCAAGACCTTTGCAATGACACTAAATTTCACTTAAAAAACCGATTTTATCATATGACTATCCTGAAAACAAAATTTTTCTTATTCTTTTAACAATATAGATTAAAAAAATTTTTTTTAATTAACAGACTAGGCAGTCCTGATTCAACAGAACCACCAGCAAACCCAACACCAGACACTGGATATCAAAGAAGTTTATTTCTTTCCGATGAAGCTGTATTTCCAGGTCATCCCCGTTTCAAGACACTTGCTACAAATATCAGACAACGTCGGGGTGAAAAAGTAATCATACATGTTCCCAGTAAGTATTTTTATAAAAAATATTTTTTCCAAATAAATAAAAAATTAAACTATTGCAGTTTACAAAGATGAAAACACTCCAAAGCCCTTCCGCGAAGATTTATCAGCTTTAGGCGATGACGGAAGCAGCGCAAAAGTCGCTAAAGATGACCACATCTACATGGACGCTATGGGATTTGGAATGGGCTGCTGCTGCTTGCAGGTGACCTTCCAAGCAAGCAACATCCGGGAAGCTAGGACTTTGTACGACCAGTTGACGCCTTTGTGTCCTATAATGGTTTGTACCCACTATCGCAAACGAAAGTCGACGATGGTCGTTTAAATTTTCGTTTATTTGTTAAACCTAAAAATTTTAAAACCAGGTAAAAAAATGTTTATTCAACGTTCAAACAGTTGGCTCTGACTGCTGCCAGTCCGGTCTACCGAGGGTACCTGGCAGACATCGACAGCCGGTGGTTTGTTGTCTCCAACTCCGTGGATTGTCGGACCAGAGGTGAGCGCGGGCTTGAACCACTCAAAGGCGAAGAGTTTATCATCAAGACCTCGCGATACGGTTCGGTCGAGTCCTACCTCAGCGAGCAGGGAGACAAATACAATGATACCAAGTTGCTCTATGATAAAGAGGTCTACAACCAGCTGATTGATAATGGAATTGATCATCTTTTGGCTCAGCACGTTGCTCATTTATTTATTCGGGATTGTGTTTGTCTTATGTCCACGCAGTTGGATCAAAATGATGAAACAGACACTGATCATTTTGAGGTGATTATTTTTAAAATTTATTTTTTATTAAAAATTTTTCTTTAAATATTGTTATTTAATAATTTTAAATTTCTATTTTTTTTTATTTTTGTATGAACATAAATAGGCCCCGCGGATAGAACTGTAAGCATCGATATTGTTTAGACTTACACAAATTCCAAATTCCATCGATTTAGCCTGTATTTTTCATCCAGGTGATTTTTCTCACTAATATTCATTGTAACTTTCAATGTGCAATCATTATAACATTTCCGTGCCTTTCTTCCAAAAATTAATAATAATTGACATGAAGAAAAAAATTTGAAATGAGCATTGAAAATTTAAGTTAAAGTCATTGCAAGTCTCATATGTGACGTTGAAATCTGTCTAGGTTCAATTGCGACGAATTTTCTGTTATCTAAAATTTATTCCGTGAAATTAACTTTTTATAGAAAATAAAATGTAAAATTGAAATTTTAAAATTGCATTTAAAATGTAAAATAAATGTAAAATTCTTAGTCCGTTGATTGGATAGCTACATGTAAAGTTAAGTTTTGGAAACCTCTCAATGACTTTTTCTCCGCTGTCAAAAAGACGATTGTTGTAAGGAAATAATACACAAATATCCCTACACACACGAAGATCTCCACCAAATTTGGAGTCTGTAGAAGTTACAGGTTGGAAATTAAAATTCTAGATTTTAACACCTACCTCCGCAATTCCTGTCGGAAGTAGACTTTATTGAAATCCATTTTGAGATGATCTTTATGTGAATAATAGAAAATTCCTACCATATTTAGAATTTTTAGAAGCTATATTTCGAAATTGAAATTTTTTATTGTTAACACCCACCCCCGCGAACCTTATTGGAGGTGATTCATTGTAAAATCTGCTCTAAGATCATTTTTATATTACATATAGAACACTCTCACTAAATTTGGAGTCTATAGGAGCTATCGCTTGGAAATTGAAAATTTTCATTGTTAACGCCCCCGCAATCTTCTGTGGGGTGGGATATCGTAAAATTTGTTCATAAATTATTTTTACATCACTTATAGAAAATTCCTACAAAATTTGGAGCTTGTAGGAGCTTTAGCTGGAAAATTAAAAATATTAATTGTTAATACCCACCCCCGCAACCCCCTGCGGGGTGAGCTATCGTAAAATTCGTTCATAGCCTATTTCTACACCTCTTACAGAAGATTCCTACCAAATTTGAAGTCGATAGGAGCTATAGTTTGAAAACGGGAATTGTTCATTGTTAACGCCCCCGCTTTTCCCTTTGGGGGATGAATTTCTTAAAATCTATTCATAGCTGACCTTTACATAGCAAAAGTAATATTCCTACCAAGTTTCACGTTTCTAAGTCTTATGGTTCCCGAGATTTCGTGGTGAGTGACTATATAGATGGGAATTCTTCGATTATCATCGAAATTTTTAACTTTTTATCGGACTTTTTTAAAATTTTCTTACATACAAAACTTACTCCTGACAATTCTAAAAATAAAAAAAAGCCCAATTGGTCCAGCCGTTCTCCACTACCGTGAGTCGATTCTTAGCTGAATGTAAAAAACCATAATCCGTTTAATATACTCTGTTGAAATCCATGAAAACAAAAGAATCAAGAGAAAATGCTTATCTTTTGTTTTTATTAGCGGGATAAATGTTCATAAAAGTAAAACAGCAATAAAAAAATGACGGAATGTTGGAATTCAAAAAATAGATAGCCATAAACCATCTAGGAAAAATTTCGCATCGAATGGTGGTAGTTTCATGTCGATACGATCAGTGGTTTAGGCGTGATTGAGCCTCAAACGAAGACCATTTTCATTATATATATATATAGATTTTTGTCAAAATATTTTTTTTTTTTAATTTTAGTTAAAACATTTTTAAATTTTTTTTTTATTAAAAATTTTTGTCGAAATATTTTTTATTTAAAATTTTGGTTAAAATATTTATCTAAAATTTTTGTTAAAATATTTATTTAAATATTTTATTTTATATTTAATATTTTTGTTAAAATATTTTTTCTTTAATATTTTGGTTAAAATATTTATCTAAAATATTTTTTAATTTTTTTTTTTATTTAATAATTTTATAAAAATTCATTTTAGAACTTACAATCAACAAATTGGCGTTCAATGCGTTTCAAGCCTCCACCACCAAACTCCTCAATCGGATGGCGAGTAGAATTCCGACCTTGCGACGTCCAAATGACTGATTTTGAGAATGCAGCGGTAGTGTGTTTCATCGTGCTGCTATCACGAGTAATTCTCAGCTACAATCTCAATTTACTGATACCCATAAGCAAAGTAATCGAGAACATGTCACGAGGAGAGAAGCGAGACGCAGTAAACAAAGAAAAATTCTGGTTCCGGAAAGATATCACTTCGACGGGCGAGAAAGATAACGCCTTAGAGGCTGATCAGTACGGGGAGTTTACTGTTAATGAAATAATAAACGGCAAGGACGGCGTGTTTGTCGGGTTGATTCCGCTTATCAATAGCTACTTGAACAACATGAACGTCGACGCAGACACTCACTGCACTATCCAGCGCTATCTCAAGCTGATTAGGAAACGCGCCTCTGGTGAGCTGATGACTACCGCAGCCTGGATTAGGAAGGAGGTCATCAATCATCCAGAGTACAAAAAAGACTCGGTGGTCAACGAGACTATGACTTACGATATTATCAAGAGTGCTTACGAGATCCAGAAGGGAGTCAGATCTTGCCCGGAGTTGCTGGGCTTCTGCACTACTTCGAAAACTACCGAAACTATTCCAGCGGCTATTGCCATCGCTGAGAAATGTCACTTGGTCAATTAATTCATTCGGTTTTTTTTTTCAACACAGTATTTAGTTATTATTGATTGTAAAATATTTAAGAATAATTTTTTAACTAGATTATTAGGGGCGTAAAACTTAAATATTTTTTCATTATTTATAAAGTAGTTACAGTGGAAGTTTAATTATTTTTTTTTTGCATTGGAAAATATTATTTTTAAACACTTATACACTTTAAAAATTTATATTTACTTATTAGCATTGTCAGATTTTTTAAAAATCAATCTACAAAAATTTATACAATTATTAAATTTATAAAAATAGTGTAAAATTGTATGGGGATATTTTTTTATACTAAAAAAATTTTTTTTTTTTGGGATTTTAATTAAAAATTATTTGAATTAATGGCTATAATTTTTTTATATAAATATGTATAAAATAAATATAAAAAAAATGCATTTATAAATTAAAATAAAAGTGGTATTAATAATGATAACCTTTTAACTCAATTGATAAAAATATATATTATTTTCGCTAATTAATTGTTAAAAGAAAAAAATAATTATAGTTTCCATTTATATAGAAATTTTTTATTAAATTATTTAGTTTAAATAAAATATATAGATCACAACTTTAAATTAAATTTACATACTTAAATTCTTGATGATTGAATGAGTACTAAGTTTTAAATTACGTTAAATTATTATTAAATAAACTTTAACAACCATAAATAAATTTACATGCCTTTTTAATTATTCACTATTGCTACGTAGATCTATAAAAAGGTAAATGCGTCGTTACGTAACAATTTCATCTGAGTTATGTGTGAAAATAATTATTCTCCGACCGATATTTAAGTTTCAACAAATATTGCTCTTGATAAATATTATATTTATAGAAAATTACTCAGCAGTTTTTTAGATATTTACAATTAAAATTCATTTAAAAATAGTTTATCAGTGACTAGGATTAAGATAGTCAAGTTAAGATTTTTACTATGCGCATACTAATTTTCCTGCTACTGCTTGATAATTGCAAATTCAACGCAGCATAAAGTGACAGTCGACGGCTGGTATCAGACTCAGTTATAGTGTGTCAGCGGTCAGAGTAAGTCAATTTAAAAAATTGAGTTAGCTGGCATTTACAAATTTTTAGAATTTTTTTTTTTTGTTGAAAAAGTTATTTAAAAAAAATAAAAAAACAATTTTTATTCGTAAAAAACTTGAAAAAATATAAGTGTAATTTTTTGAAAATATTTTTTAGTTATAATTTAATAAATAAAATAAAAATAAAAAATTTCGGCTAAATTTAATATTATAAAATCATGAAAATTAAGTTAGCTGACATTTAAAAACTTAGAATTTTTTTCTATTGAAAAAAATTAAAAAAAAAAAATTTTATTTGTAAAAAAAATAAAAAAAAATCTTTATTTGTAAAAAAATAAAAAAAAATTTTTATTTGTAAAAAATTATAAGTACAATTTTTTAAAAATATTTCTTAATTCTAATTTAATAAATAAAAAAAAATAAAAACGTCAGCTAACTTTATCATTATGAAATTACAATATTTATTTACATATTGGAGTATTAATTTCAATCAACAAGTGTGCTGATATAATACTTGATTATTATTTTTCAAGTCTAGATAATCCGATAAATATGGGCCAACTCACAGAAGGTAAAGTACTGACTTGGGAAGAAATAAAAAAAATAAAGGACTACGTTCGTGAGCATGGAATAATTCAATTTATCAATTTGTACAAAAGATGCAAGGACAAACAAGATAATGACTTCAAATGGGGCGATGAGGTACTAATTCAATTCAATTTAATTAAAAAAAAATTAACTATCTGCGTCACAAAGTTGACAGTAAATTAAAAAATTAATGTATACTCTTTTTAATGTAAATTACGCGTTAATTTGCAATTTAAATTAATATAATTAATTTTTCAGATTGAATACACAATAGTTAAATTTGACGACTTGGAAAAATCGGCAAAATTAAATTTAATATCCCACAAACTGATTGTTGAATTAAACAAAAAAGAAAATGAGTCTCCTGAGTATGTTTTTTTTTTAATCTCAAGATTAACTTTTAAATTTTTACTCACGAGACATTTATCTTCAGGTCAGTGGAGTGTCTCTGGAGGCCAGAGTTCAGTTCTTATCAAATAGAATCAACTCCGGGAAAACCGTTCGGTGCATCATTAAAAGATTTCAATAATGTTGAGGCAAATATGTTGAATCGTCGAGTCGAGGCGATGGAATTTCTCAAGCCTGGAGAAAGGCTAATAACAATAACTTCATTCCCAAGGTTTGTACGAATAAACAAACTTTCGTACTAAAAATAGAGTAAAGAAAGTTAATGTTAAATTTTTATTCCAGATTGGGCTGTTCCAATTCTAGCGAGCCTCCTGGCAAGCCAACGCCTCACTCTGGGCTCATCAGAAGTTTGTTTGTCCAAGAAGGAACTCTTTTTCAGGGCCACAAAAGGTGGCATGCAATTACCGAGAATGTAGAGCTCCGTCGAGGAGAAAAAATAGAAATTAATGTTCCAAGTAAGTTTCTTCTTCTTCTTCTTCTTCTTAATTTTTATTTAATAATAATATTATTATTATTAATTACTGACGAATAATTATCGTCAGTTTTCCAAGACAAAAATGTCCCAAAGCCATTCAGAGAAGATTTTGGGCCTCTGGGTGATGACGGAGAAGCTCAGAGACTTGCCAAGGACGACCATGTCTACATGGACTCTACAGGATTCGGAATGGGAGGCTGTTGCTTGCAAGCAACGCTGCTTGGTAGAGATCTCACAGAAGCCCAGGTCTTATATGATCAACTGACAATATTCTGTCCTGTGATGGTAAATATTAAAAAGAAAAAAAATTAGTATTGAATAATAATAATAATAATAATAATAATAATAATAATAATAATAATAATAACTAGCAACCTTGCAGTCACTATGTGATTGTTGTGACTTGTGAACTATAAATAAATAAAATTTTGCTTTATTAAATAATGACTTTTGTTAAATGGCGCTGTATTTTTTTTAACTATTGATGTTTTTAAAGTTATAAGCTCATCCCGATGTTACGCTAATCAAGACCTTTCATTTGAGTACCCACATGCATTTTGATATATTTTATATGTATACATATATAATATATATAAATATATGAAAAATTGATGTGGGTACTCAAACAAAAGGTCTTGATGAGCCTTACATCGGGATGAGCTTATATCTTTAAAAATGTCAATAGTTCACAAGATACAAGGTCATTTCTTAATTATGTGTCTAGAGATAGAGCATTTTCGAATGCAGCCTAAATACTTATCATAATAAATTGACTATCGGTCAGAATGATATGAAACCTTGAAAAGGCACAAAATCAAATCATGACCTTTGAAATGACACTAAATTTTACTAAAAAAACCGATTTTATCATATGACTATCCTGGATACAAAATTTTTCTTATTCACTTAATTATATAGATAATAATAATAATAATAATAATAATAATAATAATAAAAATAGGTAGCACTTACGGCAGCAGCTCCCATATTTCGCGGTTATCTTACTGAGGTTGATAACCGATGGATACCGTCGCTTGGAGCGACTGATGACAGAACGCGAGGAGAACGAGGTCTGGAGCCTCTGAAGCCTCGAGAGCTGTTGATGAGAACTGGAAGAAACGGATCCGTCGAGTGGTACCTCAGTGAAGAAGGCCAGCGGTACAACGATCTTCCTCTGAGTTACGACGACAAGTGGGTGAACCTGATGATGAAAAATGGAGTCGGAAAAGCTCTTGCTCAGCATGTTGCTCATCTGATGTCGAGAGACCCAGTGTCAATTTTGTCGACCCAGATTTACGTAGACGACCAAACTGAAACAACCTGTTTTGAAAATATCCAAGGATCGACTTGGAGATCGATGAGATTCAAGCCACCACCGAGTAATTCGGATATCGGGTGGAGGGTCGAGTTCCGTCCGATGGACATCCAGATGACGGACTTTGAAAACGCAGCTGCGTGCTGCTTTGTAATTTTGCTGGCCAAGATAGTTCTTCATTTTAATTTAAATGTCTTGATTCCGCTGAGCAAGGTCGAGGACAACATGATGAGGTCGCAGAAACGGGACGCTGTCAATAAGGAGAAGTTGTGGTTCCGTAAAGACATAACGTCCCATGCAACAGATCAACCGATTGATCAAGAGTACGATGAGTTTACGGTTGATGAAATTATAAATGGAAAACAAGGCTTTGTAGGCATCATACCGCTGATTAATTCTTATGTTGATGATATGAAGGTCGACGCTGAGACTCGGAGGACCATTGACCAGTTCTTGAATCTTTTTAGCAAGCGAGCCAAGGGAGAACTTCTGACCGACGCTGCGTGGATGCGGAAGCAAGTTCTCACTCATCCAGAGTACAAACACGACGCTGTTGTTTCCGAGCGTATTAACTATGATCTGCTGAAAAAAATCGATCTGATCGCTCGTGGCCATCAGACATGTCCAGATTTATTTGGGTCTCATGCTCTCAAAAAATTACCCTAAATAATTATCTCAAAAATAATTTTTTAAATATTTATATAAAAAATAATACTTATACACACATTTTAAAATCTCACCAAGTACATTATTATGTTGTATTATTTTTTTTATTCAAAGTGTCTCTGTTGGTTCTAAAAGACACGTAAGTATTCCAGAAGACAGCCACTGATTGAACGAATAGTACTTGATAATGTAACGGTACAAATGTAAAATTTACCAACTGGACCATTGGCCATAACTGTATCAAAATAAATAAATGTTTATGAAATTGAAATTTTAATTATTAAATTTTAAATAAAAGTAAAGTTGGCCGACATTTTTTTTAATAATTAAAATAGAACAAAAAAATATTTTTAAAAAAATGCACTAACAGTTTTTACAAATGAAAATTATTTTAATTTTTTTGTAATAATTTTTTCAATAAAAAAAAATTCTAAAAATGCATAGATGTCGGCTAATTTAAATTTCATAAATTTTAATTACCTTGTAATTGTTTATAAGAATATCTTTGTACTCATTAGACAGCTTAGTTTTTATTCCATTGATATCATTGCCTTGCATCAATCCGATCGAGCTTAGCAAAACGACGATAAATGTTGGAGCAAACAGTAATTGGTCACAAGCAACTTTTTTTAAAGCAACTACTGTTCCTTTGGAGCCAATATATTTATCAAGCACTCCGTACCACGTTCTTGTTGTTGGTCCCTGCTTTCAATTAATTGGAATTATTATTAATTTTTTGTATCATTATAACAATAAAACACTAGAGTTAATTGACATTAGAAATTTTTAGCAATTAAATTATTATGAAAAAAAATTAAATTAAAATATTCCACATGTGAAAATTAAAAAAAAAAAATTAGGGAAATTTTTTTTTTGTTATTGAGTTGTTATAAAAATAAAAAAAATTGACAGTTGTTAGATAACTTTACTATCATACAATTGCTATACACTCACACCAATAAAAAATCCAATTGCATAAAATTTAGCCGTCCGCATCAAGTCCAGGTCATTGAAACTCCGATTCTCAACTAAATTCTGGGCCATTTGATCTCCAACAGCCATCAAAGCTCCTAAAAATATTTATACATCAATAAATGTCAAAAATTAAATTTTAAATAATTAATTTTATAATTACCAGCTTGCAGAGCTTGCAATCCCAATGGGTATTTAACCAAGAGTTGTTTATAAAATTTTAAAAATCTACTCATTTTATTTACTTGTTCATTATTTTGGAGGTTAAGTTGATAAACACATAGTGCGCATATAATCAGAGTAGTATTGTCAAGTTTTTTATTAAACTATAAACATGTCATATTTATATGACGTTAAAGTTAGTAGTCACTGGACAATTTTTTAAAAACAAATTTGATTCAAACAATTATTTGTAAAAAATTGCATTTTTCTTTTTTTATTAATTTTTAAGTATATGTATATGTCAATTTTTTTTGCTATAATTGATTCGTTAAAAAATTCTTAAATTTATTCAATGAACACAAAGTAAATTTTGCGCATGCGTACCTTTCTGATTCGAGCACTCGGCTCGGCACAACAGTTAAGGCATTAGTCATAATTACATTTTCAAGTTTGAGGTCATCAAAAACTGCAACACAGGTCATCCCAAGTTCAACAAACTGCACTACAATTCGGTGGGCTAGGTTGTCGATCAAATCAGGAGTTGTTCTAATCTCTATCACTCGAGCGCCCTCGTCCATAGACGTGCCACTCTCAGCTCAACAAATTACATTTGTCATGAAAATTAATTTAGCTGTCACTTAAAAATTTTTTAATTTTATTTAACAAACAAATGTGCTCCAAAAAATTATTTTTAAAAAATTGCATTTTTAATTTATTAAAATTTCTACATGTCAATTTTTTTTTTCATTTTTTTTTCCATAATTTATTTGTTAAAAAATTATCAAAATTTAATAAATATCCGCTAAATTAATTTTAATACATTTGCCAAAAGTTTAAACCAACACGTGGTGATCATATGTAAATAACAAACTTACCAAGTTCAAAATATTGTGATGTAGAATATGTTGACGGCATTCATCTCGTTAAATTTATTCAACAGCGACGCTACTGCCAGCCACATTATTATGATAATAATAGTTAGTTGACAACTGTCAATTTTTTTTTAATTTTATAAAAAATAAATTTAAATAAAAAAAATTATTCTTAATTTTTTTTTTAATTTTCATGCATGGAATTTTTTTTCATAATAAATTTTATAAAATTTAAAAAAAATTTATAATGTCTGTCAACTTCAGTGTCAATGACTATATTTCAATAATTATTAAAATGATGAAGACAATTAATAAAAAAACTTCATGAAAATAAAGTTAGCCGACATCTAAAAATATTATGATTTTTTTTATTAAAAAATTATTACAAAAAAATTATAAAAAAAATTTTTTCATTTGTTCAAAACTTCAAAAACTATAAGTGCAATTTTTTAAAAATATTTTTTATTTATAATTTAATAAATTAAGAAAAATAATAAAATCAAAAATGTCGACTAACTTTAATATTATAAAAACTTCAGGTGATCTTCACTTGGGTGTTCTAAAGACAGCGCTGTACAATTATTTGTTCTCTCGCCAGCACACTGGAGACTTTCTGCTGCGAATTGAGAATACTGACCAGACCATATTGCAACTTGGAGCTACGATGAGGCGGCAAAACAACTCGATCTGGGCAGAAATAATCCCGGATGAAGATCCAGTGAGAGGAGGACCATTGAATCATATTTGATTTTTTTTTTTAGTCACAAAAAAATAATTACTATGTCTCTGTTGCTAATTATTATAAATAATGAATCATTTGTTGTTCAAATATAAAATTAATTTGAGTAAAATATTTTAATTTTAATTTTATAAATACAAATTTTACAGTTTTCAAACAAGAAGAACTTGTTGGAGTATTTAGATCAAACCTTTGTTTATAATTAGATATTAAACTCTTCCTTCAGTGTAATTATTTCAAAAAAATAAAACTAGATAGATATTTTTGGAGCATTTTAAATTAACTTTTATGGCACTTGTTGGCTAAAATTAAAGGAGTTTACTATAGCCTCTGTGAGGCAATTATAAAAAAAATAAATATTCTTCACTGGGTGTCTACTTCATTGGCTGCCATCTAAACACCTTCGCTCGGGACTTGATGGGCTGCTGTATCATGTACTTCAAGCAAGGGGTCACTCCCATCTCTTGTGAGTTTAAGAAATTTACCAACGAGTTGGCAAATTTCTTGTACTGGTTCACCTCTTAGTGTCTGTAGTAATAACCAGTCAAAGTCTGCTCCTGTTTTTCTACCCATCCAATTCAAGACAAAACTTCTCACCTCTGCCTTGACACTATTCAGTAATGTTCTGCATCTGAATATGTGCTCTAAGGTCTCTTCTTCACCTTGGCATAAACGGCATAGCCAATCCCTGTAGCCCTTCTTTCCTGCCTTTCCTAAGTTGCCACATCTGATTCTGCACCAAGTTAATTTCATCCAACTTGGTGTTTTTCTGTCTATCCAGTACGGTTCAGTTTCCATACAGGTCTTGAGGAATTTAAACCAGGGGTTGTAAGACGAATCCATGATTTTTTTGTTCTCTTCCTCTCTCATTGTGGCTTGAAGGTGGAGCAAGCCCTCCTGCAATTTCTGTTCTATCTGGCTCACTTCCACTTTATCCCATATCATCTTTATTATATCCTTGCAGCGCATTTCTGCTAGGGCCTTGGTCAGCCTGCTACCCCACTTTGAAGACCTGCCATTCAAGATCTGCCTCTGCATTCTTCTCTTAGTACGACTTTTGGCCATCTGCCTTCCTCCATTCTCATCACATCTAGAAGATACCGGCTTGCTCTCTCTCTATAGATATATTTTAAATTTTCAAGCCCACCCTCACACCTCCAGATATATTCTGGAGTGTTTCTAGCTAGGCCCATCGCTGCTTTACAGTATCTGCTATACACTGCCTCTATTGCCTTGCTGCCTTCCCAACCCCAAATCTCTACTCCATAAAGTGCCCCCGATCTTACCAGGGAGTTGTAGAGATACATCCTGTCTTTGAGTGAGTTCCTGCCTGTTCTCTCAATGAGCCCCCACGTAGAGTTTAGAGCTTTCTTGGCCTTGGCTGCCATCTCGTTGGTGTGTTTCCTCCAGCTGTTGCTGCTGGAAATCCAGCAGCCCAGGTATTTGAAGTCTTTCACTTCTTCTAGCTGGTTATCTCCATATTTCCAATTTGCAGAGGATTTCCTGCCTTTTCCGGCGCCGATTACTAGCACTTTTGTCTTTTTTGTGTTAACTCTGAGAGAGTTTTTGGCTGCATAATTTTCCAGGACTTTTAACATCTGCTGGAGACTTACTTCAAGTCGATCCAGGAAATCAGTGAAGTCAACAATGGAGAGGCTAGGTGGTGCGTAGCAGCTATAGAAGCGGATGCCCTCTACTGATACTGCTACAGAGCCGGCATAGCTGTTGTCGACTGCATTTTGGAAAGGGAGCTTGCCACATGACCAGATGACAGCTTTGGATGTGCTGTCAGATTCCCAGGGTTGGGTACTCAGGTTTATATGGTGTAACAGTGCAAATTGATATACTCGTGCTCGTGCAGGAGCCTTGCGTACCAGCGTTCGTCAGTTTCATTTTCAGGTACTAGGCGGCGCGGTCGCTTGTTTTAATTCTCGGAGTGGGGAGCTTGGGGCCTAAAAAGAGTCAGTCGAGCGGTGGAACAGGCAGTCGATCTTCGAGCGTACAACCCGAAGGATCTCAAAAGAAGCCAGGGGGCTAATCATTATCCAGATGGAGCGAGTTGTACTAGCGAAGACGAGGTCGGCTCAGTTAGGGATAGTTTAGTTTAATTAGTTGTGATCTGCGAGCTAACTGGTTAGCATCCTAGAAGTGATTCAGTTGTGTGTTAATCAGGCTATGGCGAAGACCAGGCCATTAAGTAATTATTCTATTCTGGGGATCTAGTTTTATAGTTAATTGTCAAGTCATTAATAGTAGAGTCTTTGGAAATAAACCTGTTAACTGTTTGATTTAATTGTGTTTGTGCCGTGCCAATAATTTCGACAACCGAGCCTCTTTCCTCATCATTTAGTAATAATTAGTTAAGTTGATTATATTCTGTGACCGAATATCAGTTTTGGATTACCCACTCCCTGAGTGTGAGCTAGCCTTAGTAACTCGGTTCCAGGAGGCTGAGTGAACTCAACACCAATTAACTCTTCTGGTGGCGTCCAGAACATCTCTGGCGTGAACGGGATACCTTGGTCAGGGGGTCACGAAACCTGCTAAGGTATCACTGTTTTAATGGCTCTGCTATCAGTACCAAGTCAAGCTCTAATTTTCGCACGGATTGCATGAGCAGGTCATGCGCTGCCTCACAATGGTTGAGATTGAGCTGCAGTATCCTCATGTTTGTTTGTTCGTCAACTTCTGGAGCGCCTCCTGAAATACCGGGCATCTGTGGGTGCCGGCATGGTGAGCCACGTCCTTTGCTCCTTGCTGCTCAGCACATATTGCACACTTGGCAGAATTTTTACAGTCAGCGATACGGTGCTCTTCTTGTCCACATCTGATGCAGAGTTTAGACCGGTCTACTTGGCTTATACATTGGGGCCCAACATGTCCAAAGTGCCAGCATTTAAAGCATTGGACTGGCCTTCTAGTTGCTCTTATTCGGCAATTGGCCCAGCCAATCCTTATTTTGCCGCTTCCTTCCAGTATCCTCCGTGCTGCAACTGCTGGTAGTGTCACGACAGCGGTCTGAGTACCTCTGTAGGACTTACGAATCTTAATTGTTTCTAATGGTATCTCGCAGGACTCTTCAGTCACCGTTCGCAAGGCGGTTTGAATGTCCTCCTTGGTTGTGGTATCGTCAAGGTCTCGGATTTCAACGTCTTCCTGTGGCCCTTTACAGATTACTTGGGCGTCTTCTTTGAGAATATCCACAATGGTCTTCTGCAAGGCTTGGCCTTTGTCAGTGCTCTTCCTAGAGAGGGTAATCAGCATGTTTCGTTTGTGCGGTTTTTTCCGCTTAGGCTCCAGCTGCAGTTCTTCCGGCAATTGCTTTGGAAGTTGCTTTTTGCCTTGCTTCCTTTTTTCCTTCTTGGATTGGACCTTCTGCCACTCAGACGCCTCCTTCTTATCGGCGTTCTGTGCCGCCATGTTTTTTGGAGGGCTTGGTTTCAAGTACTTCTTCTTCGTTGTTTGATCTTCTCTTGGGTCAGGAGTTCGTTCTTTCCGTTTCCTGGTTCCCGATTCACTCCGTCTTCACAGACTTCAACCAGTATGTCGGCTTTTCCAGGTGCGTTCACTGCGATAGTTTCACTTTTTTCTTCAGCGATCTCTGATGTAGCACAGGGGGTGCGGTGTAATGATGAGCGCCATTCTTCATCCAGTTTTTTGAAACGTTGAAGTGCGTTCGATACACTATTCGTCTTGTTTTTTATCTCCTTGTGGATGTTGACCTTTGACTGGACGAAATCATTTAACTCGCTGGTCAGTTTCTCGAGGCGTTCCAACGCTTGCGTCCGCTTCATTTCCGCACCTGCTTCAATAGCTGCTTGTTGGGCGTGCGGCCCGTTTTCACTCTTGTTTGTTTTCATAGTTTTACTCATACTTTCAAATTCACCAGCGCATCGTACGGAGTGGAGCGGGTTGTCATAACTAGGAACGGGTGTACCCTCGGAGATAGTACTCCTACCCCAGTTCCCTGAGGCCTAGTCGACACTTAGCCAGTCTCAGAATACACGGACGGACTAGACTCGCTCGGGGCGGCGAAGATTCCGATCTCTAACACTCACTGCGTACTTCCTGATCAAGGCCCGAAGTGGCTGGCTCCTGATCAACTGCTGCAACTTACACCTCGGCAGAGCAAGTTCACATCAGCCGTGGCCTGCATCGTCGGAAACTACGATACAGGTTCCGGTTACTCCCAGTGGGTTACAGCAGAGAACGATCGTCTTGCTAGATCAGTTAGTGTGACCAACCCATTAAAGGGGAGTTTTGTCCACGGGAGCTTATTTTGTTTGGTTATTTTGTTTGGCTCCTACCCGCTGTACCTCATCAACTAAGGGATTAAGTGTTATCCAAGGACAGCGAGCATCCTCCCATCTGCTCGGGGAGACGCGTCCGGTAGCAGTTTCTCCTCAGCCCCGAATGTGTGTGTGTGTGTGTGTGTGTTTTGTTTTTTTTTTTTTTTTTTTTCCAAAGAGGTACGAAAAAAGATCTTCAAAAGACACCGCTATCGTTAACTCTGCCGCCCATCTTACGGCAGATATCGATAGTCGGTAGTGTGGAGATTTTTACCCACTAAAAAAAACATTCCTCTTCCCCTCTCCCCTAGATGGTACGGGGAGGACTGGATTGGAACCGCGTTAGCATTACTTCAATCCACCCGTGCTGCGTCTCACGACGCCTACTCCTGGCTACTGATCTCTTTCTGCGATTTTGTCTTTCAGGAGCTGCTGTGCATAAGCTGCAACAGCCGACCAGTTTTCTTCTTGTTTGATCATATAGGTCACCAGGCTTGAGGGGGAAAGCCTGCTGCCAATGATCTCTTCGGTACTTCTTCTGTAGTCCTTCCACCGAGCACACTCAAAGAATGTGTGATCGGCGTCGTCGATTTTATCCGGGCAGTATTTGCATGCTGGTGTGTTGTGTAGACCCATCTTGAAGAGATAGGCGTTGTACTACCCATGTCCTGTCAGTAGTTGGATCAGGAAAAAATCCGTGTCCCCGTGTGTCCGAGAGAGCCAGGCGTTGATGTTTGGGATCAGTCGCGCTATCCATCTGCCTGTCTTTCCCGACGTCCATCGACCGTGCGGTAGGCGCAGGCAACTCTGAGAGCGCCTCGCCGCTGCACTGCTGCCATTTTCCGCCTGTAGGTCTTCTGCTTTAATATGTCTGCCCATATTTCCGCTCTACGTAGTAGTGTGTGTGTGTGTGTGTGTGTGTGTGTGTGTGTGTGTGTGTGTGTGTGTGTGTGTGTGTGTGTGTGTGTGTGTGTGTGTGTGTGTGTGTGTGTGTGTGTGTGTGTGTGTGTGTAGACGTATGTAAACCTCTTATAACTTTTGAACGGCTAGACCGATTTTATCGAGGTTGGCGCCATTCGAAAGGGCTTGACCAAATTTAGATTATGTATACAATTTGGACCGATTCGAACCCGTAGATTTTGAGAAATCTCAAAAAAACTACAAAAAAAATTTTTTTTTAAATGCGGTTTTTCAATGGCTTTACCGATCGATTTTCAAAACTAATCAATTCTTAACATAAAAAATCCACGTCGAGCTCGTAGAGCTCAAAATGACACGAAAATTATATTTTTGAACTCGAAGAGCTCAAAAACACAATAAGTGCAATTTTGAGCGCTTAAGTATGGAATTAGTGGGAATGGATCCTGGTTGAAGAAATCTTCCCACGCGAATAGGTGCTCCCTATTGGCTATGGGAAGGGTAGGGCGCTCAATACGAGCGGCAGCCGCCTGTAAATTCTGCATGCCTACCCTTATTTGCTCGAGAACCTCTAAAAATAACAAATAAAAAAATAAATTAATAATTATATAATAACTAGCAACCTGCAGTCACGATCCGACTGCCGAGATTTACGGACAATGAATAAGAAAATTTTAACTAGATGATTTTTTTGTATGTATGACACTATACATAGTTTGGAGACTTTTTAAATAAATTTTGAAAATAACAATGCCATCACAGGATCAATTACGAATAATTTAATGGACAAATGTGACGGACCAATTTATAGAACCACCAAACTATTAAAAACTCTTCCAAAAACTTGCCATAAAAAATTGACTACTAAAAAATATATAAAACCAAAAGGCATTCATTCTTATCAAGACCTTTCTGACGATACCAAATCAAACTAAAAAAATTTCATTAAAAATAATATGCTCATCCCAAAATTTTCCTTAATCTTGTTACGGCCCCGTGTAACTCGTGTGGATTTTCCTCTTGTTATTATTTCCTTACAATACAAGGGAGATGTGTTGTAAAATTAATGCAATACCTCTCTCACACTTGCTTATCCCTACTCTCTGTACCTCGGGCTGTGTCGTGCTCTTCCAAAACAGCCTGACATCAATTTGATATAATTTTTCTACGATAACTAATCATACGCCGGTAAAGTAACCAGCCCCAGCAGTATAGACATCGACAACTATTCAATATATAGAGCATTAGTAGTAGTAGTCATATAAGATATCGGTAGCATTAGTATTAGTAAAGATGCACGGAGAATAAAAAACAACATTGATTACTGCTTTGTACAGTACTCAGTACTATTTTGGAAGAAAATGAGGTTAAAATGTTTGGGATAGTAGAAAGCGCTACATAAAAGCTACTGACTATTGTCTGCACACTACTGAGTCGTGTTCTGGCACTAACCAGTCGTGTTTCGTACAGCACTCACTAGTGACTATGAACATTTTTCCAATATTTGTATGAAGCAGTAATCATTGCTGTTCTATTTTCTCCGTGTGCTGAACGTGTAATACCCCACTCGACCTACTGAGAAAATTTATTGACTCTTCCAAGAAATACTCTAACTTTGGTATACTCACAAAACAAGTACTAGAAGCAAAATCTGATATTGGTTAATCTTCGTGAATCTATTCATCCGAGGTACACCAAACCTTGCCAAAACGCACATCGATATGTCGGTCACAATAAAAGATGGTTAACCGCAAAACAATCATCAGAAATCGCAGGAAAGGCCTTTATACACCAGCTTGAAAAAGCACCGGAATCTGTACGCGCGTCCCAAGTTGGCCATTGAGAAACCGTGAGAATTACATCTTTGTACCAGCCTAGACCAACCTTTAGAAGTGCCACATTTGCTTGTGTATTAAAAAGTTAGAAGCACCGAGATCTGTCCGTACACACCGAGTTGGGTATTGAAAAAATCACGAGAATTACATATGCGCAACGGTCCAGACCAAAATTCAGAACTATCGGACTTGTCCGTGCACATCGAGTTGGCCATTGAGAAGACCGTGGGAATTATATCTCTACATCGGTTCATAATAATGTTTCGAAGCCCCGAGATCTGCCCGTGCTCACCAAGTTCGGTATCAAGAAGATCACGGGAACTATATCTTTGCTCCAGTTCAGACAAAAAAATTAGAAATTCTGGGAATTACATTTATACACTGAATTAAGTAATAATTTTATGTGAATAGTAAATAGCTGTCGATACCAACGATGCATACAAAAACTTCATCTTGGGCAATGGGAGCAGCAGTAGAAATCTTAATGTCACGAAGGTTAGTTCGTTGGTATAAAATTATTAAGGTCCTATTATTAGTATTATCCTTGCTGCTCGAAAAATAGGTAAAATTTACTCAGTTATTCGTTCAGTTTATAATTATACAAGGCCACTTGGAAATCAATCCGAAGCGAAGTGACACGTGTAGGAATCCGACATTCTGGCGTCCCATGAGAACAACGAAACCATTGCCGCTCTAGTTATCGGGCTCGAGGCTTTTTTTTTCATCTTTCTGATATCCGCGTCGTTAAATTAGTAATAAAATCTCGGACAGAATCGTTATCGCGTCATCGAATCACAATTATAATAATCTATTTATGGGATTACTCATACACACATACATCGAACCAAACACTAACACATCGGAACCCCAATGAAGTTAAGACGAAATTAGTAGAGGGGTCGGGAGGGATAACTGAAGTTATAAAAACGTATCGTAATCCGATAATCAGCTTTTAGTTGCTAAAAAAATTGCCACGATTGTACATCTCGTAATCTCTTCTTTGATTTTATTCTTTACAATCTAACGAGTTACACCACGTCTTTTGTTTAAAAGTTCAAGTTGTTGTTTAAGTTGTTTGAAATCAGTTAATAATCAACCAGTCAATTAGTTATCAGTGTAATCCAAAATAGTTGCATAAATTAATAAAATATCAATTCAAGGTAACCCGTGATAAAATTCTTTCTTGAAATAAATCCTTAATTACTTATCACTGTCCTCTAATTAAGAAAATTATAGTTATAAATTATAATTATCAAAGGAATCCATCCAAGTAGATCAACAAGGGCAGTTGTTACTCTTCAACATCATAACTACGATTAACAGGTACATTTCTATTATCTTTTCTTTTTTTTACCCTTACAACATCTGCTGTCGCTTATTCGTGCCTGACCTAACTCAAGTAATGACCCAGTTTTTAATCACTTACGCAGTGTGTAGATTCGTGTAACCTTTACATACGATTACTCATAGGCGCGGTTCCCGCCTCCCGAGACATATAATCTTTAGTGATTAGTCTCAAATTTAAGGAACTGTCAGAATTGTTACGTTACTTACATCTGGACGTAACAATCTCTCAATTATTTAAATTTTAAATGACTATCGCTGAAAAAATATCAAACCCAATTTACGATAAAGATATACCCGTTAAAAATTTTTTTTTAGTTTCTTAATTATATAAATTAATTGTTAACATATAAACACATTGATATTTACAAAACAAAATAAATAAATAAACAAATTTTGTTTATCGTGAAATTCGAATCTATTTAAAACTTCTTCAAAAATTTATCATAAAAAATTAACTATTTTAGAAAAAGAATTCAGGTCTAGACTTTTCCATTGATACTAAACTTCATTTTAAAAATTGATTTTATCACATAATAAATACACCGGAGACAGAGTTATTTTAATTATTTTAATTATATAGATGACGTACTATGCCACAATTGAAGATATTCTAATTACCTGCTTAATTTCTTACTCCATTCTTGGCTCGATCAGATCTGCTTCATCAAACGTTACTATTAAAAAACAAGCAATAAAAAACAATTAGAAAAATAGACATTCAGCCATAAGCTACTAATAAATATGTTTTTTTTTGACATATATACATAAAATATATAATTTTTAGTAAATATTCAATTCTCAACTACTTGAGGAATAGCTAACTGGTAAATAGATTCGTAAAATGTCCGGGTGTTTTTATTTTAAGTTTTTTTTATATTTTTTTTTTAATTTTTAAAATTGCAATGCCAGGCTGTCTTTTAATTAAAAGAATCAAAAAAACTTACGGTCAGTACGGATCTCCACCCATCTCCTGCCATGGGCCGGTTGAGGAGCGTGATTCGGATCATTTCTGTATACTTGGACCGCTTCATCGTTGCTAAAATAGCAACGATGGCCGTGGATCCAAGCAAGGGGAGCGACCGTCCACTCCTCGCCAAAATTCACCATCGCGAACAGGGTGTTCGCACGAATGTAGCGATCAGCCTCCTAAATAAGAAGAGAAATATTGAAAAGTAAGCTAAATATTTATAAGCTAAGTACAAATAATTTCATCAAAAATACCTCTTCCTTGTGAGGTACAATGACTGGTGCCATAGTGGATGTCAGCAATGAAAAACAAAGAATAACTGAAAACACAGCAAATTAATTATTAATTATAAGTAAAGTATCATAATAATTAATAAAGGAAGAGAAAGGATACTATATCATTAGTAGATAAGATACCATGTAATTGTTTGATTAAATTAATGATATTTTTGACGATACTAGTTCATCCTGATGTTACTCTTATCGAGACCTTTCATTTGAATACACACATGAAATTTTTCATGTATTTAATGTATGTGATATATATTATATATATTTATATAAAATATAAAACATTCATGTGGGTACTCAAATAAAAAGTCTCGATGAGTGTAACATCGACATGAGCTTATATTTTGAAAAATATCATTATCATTGGTTAACGAGATAAAATGTCATTTCTTAATTATTGACATTTTCTATGATATCAGCTTTATTCTTTATTCCGATGTTCCTCTCATACAGACCTTTTATTTCAATACCCAGGTGAATTTTTGATTTCATATATATTTGTGAAAAAATATATAAAAAGTAAAAGAATAAAAACTGGAAAAAATTCAAAATTAAAATAAAATTTAATTTCCAGAAAAAAATTTTTCCAAGTCAAGAATAATTTTTTTTAATCATTCGAATTCAAGAAAAAAAAATGAGGAAAACGGTTGACCCTAAAGGCCATCCCTGCAACTTCTCACTAACTTCATACCAATATGCTCAACATTTCACTGATTTTGTTTTTGAGCTCAAAAGTACAATTTCTGTGTTATTTTGAGTTCTCCGAGCTCAAAAAGATAGCTCCTTTATGCTTTTGAGCTTTTCGAGCTCAAAAGTCCGATAGCAGTTTGATAAAACACTATTTTTTGAATTTTCAAACTGCAATAACTCTTGAATGAATGGACCGATTTTTACGCGGTTGGTAGCATTCGATGCAGTTTTTGAAACCTCATAACGCATTTTTAAATTCAAATCGATCGAACGAGGAATTTCGAAGTAATTCCAAAAAAACACTTTTTTCGAAATTTTTCGTTTTCAATAACTCTCGAACGAATCAACCGATTTCGACGGGACTGGTGGCAATCGACGTGGTTTTTTAAGCTTAAGAGTGGATTAGTTTTTGGAATTGATCGGTCAAGCCGTTTTGAAGTTATTCCAAGAAAACAATTTTTTGAAAATTTTATTTTTGACATTTCTCAAAATCTAGCGAACCGAATCGATTCAAATTTTCACGAAATTTAATGGCAATGATACTCTCTGGATCGCCACCTATTTCGATCCGATCGGTTAAGCCATTCAAAAGTTATAAGAAGTTTACATGCATACACACATACATACATACATAAAGCCGGACGGACAACATCGCAGGAATAGTCAGGGAAGCTTCCTGTGACCTTAAAACGTCGAGATCTGATGAAAACACGATTTTTGCAAAACGGGGTAAAACCAATAACTTCCCGATTTTTGAAAATTTTCAATTTTCTTAGAGGGAAGTTAAAAATTAAATTAAAAAGAAATTTTCAAAAAAATTAGAGTTTCGAAAGAAAAACATTTTTTTGATTTGTGTAAAAAAATATTTAAAACTCGAATTTTGACAGAAATTGAAAAATAGTTTATTAATTGCAATTACATATTAAAATCTGTATTTCATATATAATTAATTTTTTCGAGGTTGAGTTTTTCCATTTAAATTTTTACAGGGTAGCAAAACCAAAGAATTCAGCTATCCGACAGATACTGCTATCTCGCGAGCTAACCGCGAATCAATTCCCTCTCCGGCGCAGCATCAGAGCAATGGCGTAGGCGGTGATCCCGCAATAAATTAATTTTTATCGCTTCGTGGGTGGCGGTTCTTTCTATTGGCCAGCTATCAAGCGCCTCCTACTTCATTCTTTACTCTCCTAAAATATTTTCCTCATCCCTTGTCTACTTTCCGCTCATTTTCTAACATTAATATTTCTTTCAAAATATCAATTTTCTTCTGATTTTTCTCTCCCGAGATAAACACTAAAAGAAGATGACGAAAGTTCGCGTCAATTCTAACCCAGGCGTTGAAGTTTCCACGATTGAAGTCTCTGCAATCGAGGAGATAAATTTTCCTAGAAAACTCCAGCATTTGATGACTTCTAATGAAGATTATCAAGCGAGCAGAAGGAAAACGGAGCACTTCTCTTCACTTGCATTACTCGGTACCGAGAGTTGAGCATTCTTCTTCGAGCATTTGCATCTCTTCTGCTCCTTTACTCTCGTATGCTCCAATACAAGTGAAGTGTAAGGAGCAAGGAGTGTTTTCTTCAACTCGGTACCAATACAAGTATGTGATGTGAATATCAAGAGAGACCAGGCCTGGTACCAAGCAAAGAGTAAAAGGAAATTGGCGAGCCTTGAGAGTGAGTGAGCATCCAACAGTCTACAGTCTACAGTCTGGATTGCCGGGGAGCTTAAGAGAAGCTGCCGAGTTCGAGGGAAGAGAAGTAAGAGATGTTCAAGAACCGTACGGGGAGAACCGTACAAGTACTCTTATATGTTTTTCAAGGAGGTATAGGTGAGATAAGGATGAACTCACCAGACGAACTGACTGACGATGTAGTTGAGGAAGGGGATTCAGTCTTGCCGCCACGTGCTTCACGAGCGCACGCCCCGCACTACGCCGGCCGGTCTCAGAATCCTTTTTATTAGTTATTATTTTCGAAAAACCCCAATCGAAGCCTCCAAGTTTTTTTTTTTTAATTATAAATTATTAACGCTAGTTTTTTTTTTATTTATTCATCATTTCTCTGATGGGATTTTATCATCCTGCTGATGGTCACAAGTGACATTTTCTCTTAGCCATTTTTAAGTGAAAAATTTTTTGTGTTATTTTGTTCTTATGTTAGTATTTTTATTTTGTGCTCCAGTGAGATTTTGTGTAAATTTTTATTGATAATTTTTTGTATGGTGGATCGATCAAATGATTTATTTTATTCCGAGTGAAGTTTTCCTTTAAATTAAATTAAAATTGAAGGTGAATATTCAAAGCTTACAAAAATAAATTTTTATTAAATTATTAAATAATTTTTTTAAATTGTTAAATTTTTATTAAGATTTTTTATTTCATTTCAAATTACAGAAATTTTATATTGGAATTTATTGAGAAGAAAATGAATAAATTATTAAAGTTATTTTTTTTTTAATATATCATTTTAGTTCAACTTGGAAAAATTTTTGATCAAAATTTATTGAGAAGAAAATATTAGAGTAATTTAAAAAAAAAAAATTAATTAATAATTTGATGATATACATGAGAATAAAAAAATGAAATGAAGATGATATCAAAAACGGTTGAGATAAAAGGGGTTAGAGGGGGAAAGTACAGGGAGAACGATGTCTGAGTCTGAACCGGTATGTGGGTATATAACATAAACGACTCTTAATTAATTTGTCATTAGTTAATTAGTATCGCGGTCGTAATGAGTAATGAAATATACCGGATGCCGAGCGTAGCCCAAGAGATATTTCCATGTTCGCATTTGATTTAGATGGTAGCCCGTGGAAAGGCAGAGGGACGAAGTATCAAAGAACGAGCTGCGACACACGTATACGCTGATAAACTGACTGCTCGGAAAAATCGCAGGGAATATACGGTAATTCATTTAGACTGGGCTTGATTTAATGTTCACCGGCTATTCTCAGCGAATTGTATAAAATACAATGTATTTTGCTGTATTATGAAATTGTTTTTTTAAACGTTCCCAACTCTAACGCCTTTGAAATCTTTCTCCACCCCCTGCCTCTACACAAGACACGCGGTTCAAATTAATATGCACTCGACACTGCAATTAACCGCGATATTTTTTACGCCTCCACCGTGAGATGTAAAAATATTTTTAAACGTGATAAAGGGTTAATAACCTTTCATTTTTTTCTGGTAATTATTTAACTTGAAATTTTAATATTTTTATTTTTTAATTTAATTATTAATTATTAGAAAAAATTTTTATCTTCTGGGAAATTTTATTGTTAAAAATCATGAAAAAAATTTACATCAGTTAAAAATTAATTTAAAATTTGAATGATTTATATATAATATTTATTATTATTGATATTAAAGTCAACTTTTTTATAAGAGCGCAAAAACTTTTCGCAGTTTTTTACTATTTACTAATAATGATAAATCATAATTATTAATACAAATCAATGATAATTTTTTTTCGCGATGTTATGAGCACATGTCACGAAGAAGAAGAAGAAGAAGACAGAGAACAACGAAAAAATAAAAAATAATTATCATTGATTAAAGTTCTATCCATAAAAGAAGTATTTTTTTTATTTAAAAACATTAAACGCCTAAAAAATGAGGGTAATATTTATCCTGTAATATTTACAGAGCAAAGTGGACAGTGGAGTGGACGTCAGACGAGATTGGACAACTCGGTTTGGCCTGACTAACAGACTCAGAATATAATCTAACCATTGAAGAAATAAACGAGTAAAAATGGGCAGGAAGTGGATGATGGAAGTGACAAACGGAAGGGCTCTCGGGAGCCCCAAGTCTCAAGGATAAACCTGGCTCCGGATGGACGTGGGCGATCTGTCGAATGCCGCAGGATTGGCTGCCAGTGGAGCCGCCGTTTTCGGTCCCGCCACTACTTCTGCCTCTCGATTCTCAAACAGAAACACTGTTAATATTAACATTGACAACAATAACAGTAATAATTTTATCGACAACGGTAATCCTGACAGCGGTGGTCAGGTCGGGGCCAGCTTTCACCCTAGCGCTGGATGGTGGACTCCAAGCTCGACGCTGGTCACGGCACCCGCAAACGCCGACGTGGTAAAAACATTTTTTAAAAAAGTTCCTCTAATAAAAATATAATGATAATAATAATTCCGGGTCTTTAAAGCTCATTGTCAGTTTATAGAATAATTTAAGCTCTGATAATGAGTAATAACTGCTTGAGAATTATTATGATTGTAATGTTGTGTGTAAAAAGGTTCGTCTGTTGTTGCTTCACGACTACGGATGGTGATTATCGTTTCTGCGTTTCCTCTTGGTCATTTCCCTCTTCTCTTTCCGTTTTTTGTATTAGCCAACGAGCGAGTCAGAGAGTGAAGGACCGAGTGAATGAATGCGGAGAGATTTTATGCTTGTGTATGACTATTATTACCTAATGAGACGTTACCCGACGGTACGGGTGCGATCAGAGTACACTGAGGGTGTCTTGGCTCCAGAGAATTATTGACCCAGGTCACGGTTTATCTCTCCGCGAGTACTTATTATTTATTTTATCATTTACTAATCTTTCATCTGTTTCAACTATTTTTAATTGTCTCGTAATTTTTATTTTTTGTTCAATAATATTAAACACATTGTGTCTTTAAAATTATTTTAGTTTAAAAAAAATTTTAAGGATAAAGTTCAGTTGAATTTAATTATACAATACTAGCAACCTTACAGTCACTAAGTGACTGCCGTGACTTGTAAACGATAAATAAATAAAATTTTGCTTTATTAAATAATGATTTTTGTTAAACTGCACTGTACACGGAGAAAAATTAATCATACTACCTAATATACAAAAATAGTAACTCTTACTATCTAAAATGGTAATAAAATTAATTAGTAACAAAATAATAGGTAGTATCATTGACAATGGTAATAGTTACTATTAATAATGGTAACGATTACTATTAAAAATAATAATTGTAATTATTATAAATTATAACTGTTACAATCGAAGATGGTAACTGTAACCATCTCAGATTGTCAAACTTCTGAAAGAAAAAATAATATAAATTTACCTAATTAAAGCCTTTATTTAGATCCATATTTTAGCTAATGTACATTTTTTTCTTTGAAATATTAAAATAATTTAAATTCCCTTCCAAATTTTTTTTTGAAAATTTGATTTTTTTGAAGATTTAAAATTTGTTTTTTTAAATTAAAATTTTTTTTTTTAATTTGAATTTTACTGAAAATTTTAATTTTTTTGGAAATTTCAAATTTTTTTTCAAAAATTTGACGTTGAAACTTGTTTTAGACAAATAAAAATTTAAATATATAATTTCAATCCGAATTTAATCCCGATTTTTTGTGCACTACAGCTGCTTTTAGTTTATTCAGAAATGCATCCACGCGGTAACGCAGATTCTTAATTTTTTTAATATTTATTATTAGCTTAGATAGTAGTTATTATTATTACTGATGGTAACTACAACCATCAGGTTATACTAGGAATTACGATTTTGATAATAGTAGTAACTAATTAAAATAATAACAGTTATTATTACTAATTACCATCATAATAGTAGTTGTTACCATCAGGATGGTAAATACTACAATTCAGATGGTTTACTTAATTATTTAAATAATATTTACTACTATCGAATTCAGTTAATAGATTTTAACATAACTAGATAATAAACTCTACTGAAAAATTTTCTCCATGTACTTTCTTAACTATTGTTAACGTTTATAAAGATATAAACTCATCCCGATATTATACTCATCAAGAGCTTTCATTTGAGTACCCACATGCATTTTGATAAATTTTTCATATATACATATAATAGCTGTTACTCGTCCGTAGAATTGCATTTTTAGATCTAGACTTGAAATTTAAGTAGAGTATTGTTTTGACTTGCAAAGATTCCAAATTCTGTTGAATTGGCATGCACCTTTTATCCATATAATTATTCGAGCTAATATTCATTGTAACTGTCAATGTGCAATCATTATAACTTATAACATTCCCGTGTCTTTCTTACAAAAATGAATAATAATTTATATGAAAAAAAAAATTTGTAATAAGCATTGAAATTTTTAGTTAAAGAAATTGCAGGTCTCATAAGTGAAGAAATCTGCCTATAGTATATAAACATAACTAATAGAACTAAAAAGTTTATTTTAAACAAATGACAATCGAATAGCATAAATTTATTTGCAATAAAAATTCATTATTTATAAGTAAAAAAAAATATAGGTTCCGGATAAGTAATCACCAACATATTATTTATTAAAACCTTCTCCGAAACAAGCTGCATTTTATGATATTAGTGAATGTTCTTCTATTCTGTTGGTATCCCAGTTGGGATGTCCCTTTCTTTCCCGCAAGAATTCCCGCAATAAAAGAGAAAAGGTAATTTGTCCCAGATGGGACAAAATCCATCGGACCGCAGTATAACCGGTCAAAAAAACCGACTTTCCATTTATTAGTATAGATATAATATATATTAATATATGAAAAATTGATGTGGGTACTCAAATGAAAGGTCTTGATGAGTGTAACATCGGGATGAGCTTATATCTTTAAAAATGTCAATAGTTCACAAGATACTAAATCATTTCTTAATTATATGTATCTAGAGATAGAGTATTTTCGAATGCAGCTGAAATATTTATCATCATAAATTGACTATTGGTGATGAGAATGATGTGAAACCTTGAAAAGGCACAACTTCAGGTCAAGACCTTTCCAACGATACCAAATATACACCATCCACAAAATTTTGCTCATTCTTTTAATAATATAGATTAATAAATTTATTTTATTTTTAATGCTAATTTATTTGTCGAGTAAAATTAAAAAATGGTCTAATAAAATTTTGTAAAAATGTATAAAAAAATTTCTTCAATTTTTTTTATAAAATTTAACATCTACAATAAAAAAATTCCTATTATTTAAGTAATAAAAAAAAAATATTAAATGACATTTAAAAAGAATTAACAAATATTTATGAAAAGAACGGTAAACAGTAATAAATAATTTATTATAATTTAAAGATGAATCAGTTGTGCCGAGTATGCGGTGAGCCGGCGGCAGGTTTCCACTTCGGAGCATTCACATGTGAGGGTTGTAAGGTCAGTTACACGAGTATTATATAGTAACATAATCTGAAAACTCCAATAATAAATTTCAATATCAATTTAAATTTCTTCTCAAGCTACCAATTCAATCTAATAAAATAAAACCTAATCTAATAAATTGCAGTCATTTTTCGGGCGGACTTACAACAACCTGGGAAGCATCTCCGAGTGTAAGAACGGCGGGGTGTGCGTAATAAACAAGAAGAACCGAACAGCCTGCAAAGCTTGTCGTTTGAGAAAATGCCTGATGGTGGGAATGTCAAAGTCGGGATCAAGATACGGACGACGCTCCAATTGGTTCAAGATCCACTGTCTCTTACAAGAGCAGTCGCACCAGGCTCAACAACGGCTCAAGGAGTCGACGAAGCTGCCCTTCGACAAGGTTGCTTCCCTAGACGCTGCTAACAACAACACCAACAACAATAACAACAACAACAACAACAACAACAATAGCAATTTCGCTGCAGCTTCAGGATTGGGGATGCCGGATCGCAAGGAGGATCCAATCTTGTCACCAAGACTGCCTCCAAGACCGGATCTGCTACCCCACGAGCTTCTGAGACCGGAAATAACGCGATTCCCCCTCTGGCGAGGACCTCCCTTTTTTCACCCCCTTTCGCCAATGCAGCTGCTGAACACCCCGTTCTTTCCGTTCCAGCAGCGATTTATGGTGCCTTACATCAACAACCAGGCGAGTCAGCAAGTTCCGGTAACCAGCTTGTCCAGTTCTTCCAGCGAAAGCGTCTCGCCTCGCTCCACTCCTTCTCCGAAAGAGTTTCTGATCGAAAAATCGGAAGCCAGCAGTCCACCGACTGTCGGTGACAAAGGACTCGCTTTTCTGAGGTCTCTTGGTCCAGAACAGGAGGAACCGATGGACCTCAGCAGGAAAAGCTCAGAAGTGAAGGACATCCTCGACGAAAGCTGTGATTCTGACGACAGTGTCGATGAAAAACCTGTAATTGCGGATAACCTTCAAGAAAAAGTCTCCACTGACGCTAATCCGCCTTTAGACCTCAGTTGGAAGACTTGACACTCTGTTTTCGGACTTTTTTGGAACAAACTCTCGAGTTTTGCCGGTAAATTGTTTAAAAAGTGCCTTTTTTTTTTTTTAATATTTATTTAGTGGTTGCACCACTTTGTTTTGTAAATTGTGACTTGGAGAAGATGGCCGTTCGTGAGAACAAAATGGCCGGTGATTTAAGTAGGTGCTAAAAATGGATTTTTTTTATGAGAAAGATATGAACTGATATAGAAGAGAGAACAAGTAAAGTAATAGAAGATAGTATTGTATATGCTCAAGTGTATGTAATTAATGACTAGGAATCGAGGCCAGTGTGTAAATAATAAAATGTTTAATAATAAATAATATTTAAATGATCTCTAGCTGTTTTATTAAATATTTATCCAATGTCCGATGTTGGATGTATGATGTCCGATGGTTTAACATTTGTTTTAAGGATCTGTTACTCATGGAAGGATTTACGGTATGTTTGTAGAACATTTTTAGCTGGAATATGTCAATACCTCAAGTTGATTTAGTTGAAGATCCGCGTATTATGTTGACGATGAGATCTTCTATCTCGTGACGCAGTTTATTTTCAATAGTTTGTTCCACAAGCATAAGCATATAAGAAGATCTAACCAGCGAGCACCGAGCCACTTGTTCCAAGAGGTGACTCGATACTTAAACATCGGTTGTACACCTATCTACCACCTATATCTACAAATACCTTACAGCTATACCCAAACAGATTGCCAAAGGATATATAGAATGAATAACGACTTATTACTTGTACTTAACCAGAGACTATTTGCTCAACTTTTATTTCTAGCAAAACTGTTACTGGGACATTCATTTTTTATTTTTTATTCTCATTCATCAATGATGATCTAATTCATTAAAATTATTTTTTTTTTTCTTTCAAACAATTTAGCCTTACACCTTTACTTTGTAAGCAACAAAAAGTTATTTAAAATTTCATTACAGACAGAATAGAAATAGCCGGAAGAAAGGTTGTTAATCGGAAAGTCCGAGGTGTTGTCGGGTCGTGGGACCAAGCATGAATCTTTTACCGGTATATCTCGGCAAAAGATATCGGCATCCAATCGATCCTATCACCGATACGATGAATGAACATTTTTCGTTTGGCTGGGCCTGGGTAACTCCTATAACACATGCACACACACACACACACACGATATGTGGGTACTAGATAGATCTATGGACACTAATGCAACAGCTAATGCAAGAGCCGAGGTACTCCCCATACGCATGTCGACAAACACTATTAAATAAAGTATACAGTGTACTAAAGCATACAAGTTTAGATTCTAAAGATGTGCATATGCCGTGTACTAAAACTCAAAGATTATACTTTTATGTCTTGAGATCAAAGTGCCTCCGTTATTCGACGCTGCGTGGCGCTTTCACCTCTCCTCTCTTGGGCACCGATCATCATCATCATCATCATCATCATCATCATGAACATGAGCATGACCATCATCAAAAGTTCGGGTCTTGCTGGGGGTTTACAACCGCGAGAGGTTAAGTAAAAATACATTTATGTTTATGTTTATACTTGTATATTTATATTGATACTTGTGGTCATATGTGAGGATGTGAGGATGTGTTGGTCGTGTGTGGGCGTCGTAGGCGTGCGTAGACGTGAGTAAACGCAGTTGGGTATGAAATCGACTCGGTATAGGCAGATTTGTTGGCCGAATAGGTGTGTGTCTGCGAGTGTGTGCAAGAAGTCACGGGGTTAGGTGGATATTATAGTCGTGATCGGCAAGAGAGTGAGATGACCGGGACGGGTATTAGCAGAGGTTCTTGCGAATAATATAAGCCGATATGAGTTAAGATTGCTGGCAAAGCGAGGCGAGGTGAGGCTGCACCTGCGTCGTCTATTTCCTCTGAGCTGGCTCAGGTTGACAGTCCGGGGTCACAGTCGCCATCAGTCGACGTCCAACGGCCGATTCGCCAATGGAAATTCATAATTCCCGGCGTTTTTCACGCGACGTTTACGATCGACACGACTCAAGGCATTTACTATTTCATTTGCTATTGACATTTTTTTACAAGCTAAATTACTTTCTACGCTTGTTCAGATAGATTTTTTTCAAAGGATTTTTACTTGACGTTTTTTGTTCTGATGATCAAATCGGTGAGGGAAAATTTTTAAAATTCTCGAGGAAGGAGTACTCTTATAAGCAGCAAGCTTGTCTAATTGGCTACCGATATTCCTCGGTCCATCTACGGGATTGTGTTCCTTGTATTGTCGACTGATCGTTCACCTCTACCAGGGAAATACCGGGGACAAACGAGACACGCTGTTCAACTGCTATAGAATTGCTTGCTATATTCAAAATGTATCAAATAAACTACTGGTTGCAAAATCAAGTCACGTATGGACGATTTTTACTTTAATACTGATTATTAGCTTGAAAAATTTATCTAAGAAAAAAAAAAAGAGTATTTAACACGTAATTTGGCATTTTTTTTTATCCAAGAAGATTTTCAATTTTATTTTATTTAAATGATAATAATAAATTTAACAAAATCTTTATATTGTACATAAGTAGCGAATAAAATCTAAAAATGAAATGAAGCATCGATGAGTTATCATTATTGTGATCCTCTCTCTTCCATCAGACTTTTGATGAGCAGTATTGCGTAATTTATTCACGTTATTTAATTCTCAGCGTTTCGTTTTATTGGGGGACATTACACTTGCTGGTGATGTTTATAACGTTAAAACGTTGGGAAGAATTTAATTCGTATGTTTATGATCACTTGGGAATTATCATGACGATTAGAGTGAATGCCTATACCTACAGCACCACTTACAGACACTATCAGAAAAAACAATTTCTAAATATTTTTCTTAAGATACTTTAACTCATAAAAGTTTTATTTTATAAGTTTAAATATAGCCCGATGAGACGCTCGATATTACGCATGATCTTGTACCCGGACTTGGGAATCAACACCCGAAAGATATTTAGTAACATAGGATCAGAGGACGACCGAGTATTATTACCAATTTATGTATGATTAAATCAATGTAAGACCACTGGATTGATGTAATACATCGATATGGATTTTTAAAAACTCCGTTTACAATATTAACATTTTAATAGACACTGATTGACCTCACGCCAGACAGATTTTGGCTATTTCTGACACGTCAGTAATGTTTTTCTGTCATATAATACCGATATATGATTATTTAATAATATGGTGATACGCTAATCGCAACCAATCGCAAATTTTTTTTTAACTTATCCACAATTAATATTCGGAGTTCTTTAAAATTTATTAATTTTTTAGTTTACCCACAGTCCTAATTGTCTTTGCTGTTGATAAACTTTAATTTATTTCATACAACCTCTTGGACTTGTCCAAAATGAGGAAATTTGTAAGCTATAGCGTTTTTTTTTTAAATTACAGGGCTGTTTTCTGATATTTATCCGCTGAAATAAATTTTTTTGCCTTGCAAAGCACTTAACTATCAAGATTGTTTAAAATATTCATTATAAAATCAATTTTTAAGTAATTTTTGTCTAAAAATTATAAATTTCCAGACCTAAGAATAAAAGAGTTTGACATTCAAGCTGACCAAAATATCCAATGATAATGATTGGTCCTTTGAGTTCGGAAAAGGTTAAGTGAGTACGACCTCATGATGCTAAATAATACCCAAGTGGTCAGCTACAATGTCACTCTTGGTAAGAACCTCAAAGATAATTCTCCAATAACACAACTTCGTCCCACTTAAATATTTTTGAAAAGAAAAAAAAATTTGCGTATACATTAATAATAAAGTTTGTCACGTCTAAAGTTAATTGTGCTAACAGTTAAAATAAATCCGTCCATTGAATCAGTGGTTAAAAATTTCCGAGGTTGGCCTTGGGAATAATGTACATTTTTAATGGATTATTATCATTATAACAATAAAATAAGAGACAGAGAACTGTCGTGAAAAATAAACGATGAACGATATTATAAATAACTTTAAATTATCCTTAATTAATAAGGTATACCTGTTGGCAGGGGGCCGACGACATTAATTCAACAGTTGAAGATTAAAATATACATATATAAGGTGTATATGCTTCAAATTCGATGTACCGGGAATCCCCGCGGTCTTTCTCTGCGTATTCGACGATACACCTTGCCATGACTGTAAAGCTCTGGACTTTATCGTCCACGCGCCCATATAATGCCACTTTCATTACCGTTCTTTCTAATTGCCCGGCATATTCGAAGATATACCCAACAGTACCAGACATATTATATATTATATGTAATTATATATGTCTGTATAGAGACAGAAATCACTCCTTACTCCTTACTCCTTCATAACATCATAACATGATTTTCATCTCTGCAGTCGCCATATTTATGCCCACATTATTTTTTATAAAATTTTAAACACCACGCCACTCTCTACGTGACATCCTGACATTTTACCTCTGACATCGTTTACTTCTTCTCATTTATTTATTATTTTATTGGCAACAATTATTCGCTAATTAATTAATTCCTCAGGTAAATTTAAATTGTTATTAATTTGGAAAAAAATTTATCATTCAGAATGATGATTAAGTATTAAATATTCAACATCCAAATTTTCTACAACCTGCACTAAGAAAATAGTTATTTTCGATACGTATGCGCAAAGGTATGTGCTTTGGTAAGCTTGAAATGACGTCATCGCACGAGGCTGAGATTATGAATGCATTTATAATCTCAGACGAGTGTTATCACTTCAAGTTTATTACCAAAATGCCAACCTTTGCGGATTTGTATCGAACAAAATTTTTTGTAATAGCAACGGCGAAACTCGGATTTGAGAGGACGCAAACAAAATTTTATTCATTCATGAACTGTCACACGTAAATAAATGACAAACTAAAATATTAGTAAAATTGTTTACAACAATCGACTTGTCGCAAAGATTTTTTTTTTCGATTCATACTCTCCCTGGCGGACGATTGTAGAAATAAATGAAACTAAATATCCTATAGTGCTTTTTAGCATCCATGCGGGAATGTAGAGACAGATAGAGAGCGAGATGTCACTTATCGATACGTATGCGTGAAAAGTAGACTCAACTATAGATGCCCACCCGAGTCGAAATTTCGATCGGATTTTGAACGTTTTGATCCGAAATTGATCGTACTTTGATCTCCATGGTCCGACTAGTTCCGATTTTGAACGTCTTGGACGTACTGTCTACCGAGAAATCGGATTTTGAACTCCTCGGTCCGATCGTTCACCGAGAGATCCGATTTAAAATCTTCAATTCCGATAAAAGTTATAAATAAAACTTTATTTATTATAAACAATTATTGAATAAATTAAACTAATTATAAAAATAATTTCTGTCCATATTGACCTTAACTTGCATAGATTCATTCTATTTATCTATACATTTATTGTGTTTTTGTAATTCCTCAAGTGCAATATAATTTGTTAACAAACATACAGGTGAAGCTAATAAAAAGCGTGTAATTACATTTTTCGAGAAATAGTTAAATGAAGAAATAATTAATTTTTTCCTAAGTTTTTAGTAATTAATGGTTCATTTTTTTTTTTTCAAAATCCTATCAATATATAAAATAATTTTTGTCCATATTAACCTGTAACTCGCGTGAATGTATTCTATTTATCTATACACTTATTATATTTAACCAAAACAATTGCATATCGTTAAAATTGATTTGGTCTTAAAACAATTAAAATATAATAATTTACAGTTGAGTCAAAACACGTCAAGTGGACCCCCCGTTTACCCCTTGGTGATAGAAAACTTAATAAAATATAATCATTGAAAGTAGTCATACCTAAAAATCATTCCTCAAAACAGTTTCTAAAAATTTTAAATTTAACAACAATTTTTTTAACAATAAAAATTTTCGGTACTTTTAATAAAAAAATTAATTGTGAAAAAGCTATTGAAGATAACTTAACGAAATTTTCAGGAAATTATAGTAAAATATCCACATTTTCACATAAAAATGTGAAAATGTGGATATTTTACTATAATTTCCTGAAAATTTCGTTAAGTTATCTTCAATAGCTTTTTCACAATTAATTTTTTTATTAAAAGTACCGAAAATTTTTATTGTTAAAAAAATTGTTAAATTTAAAATTTTTAGAAACTGTTTTGAGGAATGATTTTTAGGTATGACTACTTTCAATGATTATATGTAATTAATAATTACATTTTATGTATTAAATATTATGTCAGAAACATATTTAAGATTTACTTCTTTTTTAATTAAAAATATGTATAAATTCATTAATCATCTTTGTTTGAAGAACATACATTGTATATTGTGAAAAAATTCTTTACAAGTTATAAATAATTATTGTTAATCGTATTTATGAGCTTTTTTAAGATTTTTTACAATTGATGTATTTTATAATAATATAAATATATTTTTGATGTATGTGTTAAAAACGTCTTAATTTCAACATATATTATATTACTATCTTTATATATTGATAGGATTTTGAAAAAAAAAAAAAATGAACCATCAATTACTAAAAACTTAGGAAAAAATTAATTATTTCTTCATTTAACTATTTCTCGAAAAATGTAATTACACGCTTTTTATTAGCTTCACCTGTATGTTTGTTAACAAATTATATTGCACTTGAGGAATTACAAAAACACAATAAATAGAATGAATCTATGCAAGTTAAGGTCAATATGGACAGAAATTATTTTTATAATTAGTTTAATTTATTCAATAATTGTTTATAATAAATAAAGTTTTATTTATAACTTTTATCGGAATTGAAGATTTTAAATCGGATCTCTCGGTGAACGATCGGACCGAGGAGTTCAAAATCCGATTTCTCGGTAGACAGTACGTCCAAGACGTTCAAAATCGGAACTAGTCGGACCATGGAGATCAAAGTACGATCAATTTCGGATCAAAACGTTCAAAATCCGATCAAAATTTCGACTCGGGTTATATTGACTTGGAAAAAAATTACGGTCGTCCTCCGTACTCCGGAACCTTTCTATACCACCCTCGCATTTAATTGGTAAATTTGAAAATTATGAGAAAAATACTTGTATGCTTTTGTTTAGGGGATATTTTGTCGGGGGATCAAAAATCATGGAACCTTTATTTTACCCCTCCTAACTGTAGCTCGAAAATCCAAGTTTTACCGTTGGTATTACAAAAAAATCTTTTTTTCCATGCGCGTCAAAAATTGTGAGCATTCTCATCACGAGATTTTAGGTGTAACAAAAAAAAATTTACTTTCGGTAACGTTCGGGCTAGTTCGTGTATCTTCGTAACTGTATAGCTGCCCGGCCGCATGCAGATTAAACGTGAGCAAATCTCTCATCACGAGAGTAAAGATTACCGAAAAGTTCACGTGAGTGCTGACGGGTTAATAACATTTTTTTATTTTTTTTTCATGGTATGTCCAATACATTTTTGATAAAAAAATTTTTTTTTGAATTAAGTAAATTTTTTCATCCACTAGCATGAATATGAATTTGATAACTGAACCTCTTATCAATCATCAGCAATAAAATAGAAAAAAAATTGAATGGTGGGTGACGGCAGACAAATTTTTCGGATTTCTGATTAGAGATATTCAGTAGCGTCTGGGCTATCGATTTACCCGTAAATATCATCAGGATGTATATAAGTGTATTCGGTGTCCTCTTACACGGTTGTAGTCCTGGTACATAGGTACTAAACGTCCGAGCAATATAACATCCGAGTATATATGTTTAACCAGAAAGCGAACGACAACTCTTAACTTACGATTTGTTTCGCGAGCAAATGCTGGCTGCCGTCTCGATCGTCCTGTTGTTGGTTGACCAACAGCCAACATATCCAGCATATCCAACGGCAGCGGATCTTCGGCCAATAATTCTCCCGGCGGATAAGATCGACATTAAAAGCACCCGTGAAACGTTTCCGAAGGTTGTTATCGTGAATTGACCGAGTATCCCAATGCAAAAGCAAAACCAAAGCCAGATACAGAAACAGAATAACAAAAAGGGCATCCAGCATCTGCAGCTAAATAAAACCCAACCAGCACATACAAGCCTCGTACACCTGTAACTCTTTTTTCAGCACACATCTTCTCACTGCTCATCTCACTTTTATCCTCTCTCTCCCTCTCTTTGGGTATCAGTTGCTGATCGATTCAGCCCGTGGGTGGTCTCTGAACCGTACGTACCAACTGGTAATCTTACTCCTTGCTCCTAAGTACCCAGTGCTTTAAACTCCTGATAGACTAGCCTTGTTCGCCTGATAGACTAGCCAAATTCGCCAGCCACTCTTCAATCCGACTCCAAACCCCCGAAGGACTCTGAACCTCTGGCTCAAAATCTGACGATTTGGGTCCTAAATAGATTGTTACCACCCGGTAGGTGGATCTGCGGCCCCCAGGACCTCTTGTAAGATACCGTGTAAAGGATCCGGAGACAAATGACGTACAGGAGTGGTAACCAACAGCCTTCCGGTGATATCGGATCTACCGGAGAGTAGAGGCGTCGTGGACGGTTCAAGAATCACTTCTTCGAGCCTTTTATTTTTCTCTTTATTCTCTCCTTCTTCCTATCTCTCTATCTCACACCAATAATTTAGCGCAGTACACCAAGCACGAGCCTCTTATTTTATTTCTGACACACAGATTTGTTTTTACTCCAAACAAAACGATACGTGGGCTTTTTACACTCCCACTGGTTTATTTTTGGACGCCTAAAATCGGTGACAAGAGGGCACCACTTGGAAGATAAGTTAACCTACATTATGTAAGTATTGTGGGCATATGAATACCTAACTTGGGAATCAAGTCCATCGCGACGAGGGTGGTCTGGCTTGTTATATCTTTTGGTACAAACCGTCAGGTATAATATTTTGAATAAATCTGGAAAATATCTAGCACACTGTAATAACAATAACCATAATCATCCGGAGAAATAAAAAAAAAAAATGAATTAAAATTATTGTCTTACAAGAAAGATCTCAATCGGCGATACAGCATAAACCAGCCAGAAATTTAAAATAAATAAAAAGAAAGATGTTAAGATAAATCCACATTATAATAAAGATAAATAGTAATCCTTTGGACAAACTGCTGTCAATTAATAAAAAGATGATCCCTGTCAAAATATAGGAGGTTATATTAACGCAAGCTAATCTTGACTAATAAGTGTCGTTGGGATATACTTTCCTAGTGGGTAAAATATAATAATATAGCCAATAACAGAGTTCTCGGGCAAAGACCCATCTTGGATAAAAAGGACATGAATAAAGACCGGGTGTAATATGTTACTACTCGAGTTATCCCACTCGTATCTCTCAACTTTATATTATTATATTATATGAATAAACCCTTGTATTAGTTGGATTTGTATTGGGGAAAGAGCAAATGGGAAACTACTAAATACCGTGGATTTATATAAATTTAAAATGGATGTAAACCAATTGACGGAGTACAAGAGATGCAATTTAACAGGTTGGTAATGCTCCTGGGAAAGATGCGACCAAAAGACCTACTACCTACTGAAAATAAAAACTGAAAGAAATCGCGAGATACTGGGAGTGAATAGTCGGTTTAAAAGCCTGCAAATAGGGTTAATACACCTCTTATAGAATAGGTATATCTTTAGTTAGTGTTACTCTTGCAAAGCTAGTTGGTTTCTGTTATTAATGGCTCGGTGGTGTTACAAATATATTTAACAGCTTAGATCGTGGCGGCGATTTAGCTTATTCGCTGGCCATTACGAGGAACGATCCTAAACGGGGTATTAGACGGCTGTGAGCAGTGATATGATGACTATGCGGCAAACCAGAGACGGAGAGCCTTGAGGCATCAGGAATCCCGAGAAACAGAAAACAGCAATTGCCGTGCCGGTTAGATTGTGTTCTAAATTCACAATTGGACACTTAGTTCCACGGAGGAACTTACTGGGTGTCGGTATAGTGCTGAATAAGAATTTTATTGTTACGTGACTGATGGAGCCTCGAGAATTGAAAATCGAGAATGACATGGAGGCTGGTCGTGTGTCAGGATCCATCATTACTCAAGGATGATCATCATCATCCTCGTAATCACACCGGTAATTCCCAGGACCTTTTCGACAGGATCCGAGGTAATCGATTCAATCCAGTCGCAAAAGAAGCGATGATATATTTATACGTTTATATATGTATTATCTACTGGCTGCAGAATAATCATGAGTATGGTGAGGAGGATGAGGATAAAGATTAAGATGAAGAATAATACAAGCGGGAAGCGGATTGGGAGGCGTTCAAAGAACAATCATCACTAACTGCGCATACGGTATCATCCAAGATATATCCGTGACGATATCTTGTTACGTGATAGTTGTTTGTAACTGACTTATGCTCGCACACGTATCAACCCTACCAGCCGGCTTAGAACCGAACATGACCCTCGTCATTTCTATGGAATTTTGTTTATAAAATTTAAATTTAGATAATTTTATTTAAGACACTGTACTTTCTTAACTATGTTGACGTTTTTAAAGATATAAGCTTATCCCGATGTTACACTGATCAAGAGCTTTCAATTGAGTACCCACATTTATTTTTCATATATTTATGTATATAAATATATAAAATGTATGAAAAATTGTGGGTACTCAAATGAAAGGTCTTGATGAGTGTAATGTCGGAGTGGGCTGATATATTCAAAACTGTCAATAGTTCACAAGATACAAGGTAATTTCTTAATTATGTATCTAAAGATAGATCGAGCATTTTCGAATGCAGCCTAAATACTTATCATAAAAAATTTTTCTTATTCTCTTAATAATAAAGACAATATACTAATAATTATTCAAAAGAAAAAAAAAATTAAGATAATTGAATTTTAACATTTTTTAATTAAATAATTTTAGTGTTCAAAAAAATTCACTTAAAAATTATAGTAATTAAATTTAAAAAGAGTAACAATTGGTAAATTTTCCATCAGAATCAAAGTAAGTAAATAATTGCATGAATGATCGTCTGTGCCAAATAATAAATGATAACAACAGTGTTGAACAAAAATATTTTCATATGAGTCCTAAAAGCCAAACAGCCAAACAATGACAGATAGACGTGAACTTTGGATGATAATGTCTTTAAGGAGATTGTAAAGTGTTAAGGGATGCTAAAGAAGGTGTGTCACTTGGTTAACAAAACTGATAAAAATATGAGACACCGAGACATTAACAAGTTAAAAAGTATATGTTGGTTGAAAGGTCTAAGTGGCGACGGCATTCAGCTGCCTGACTCGCTAATTTTCCGCCATAAAGTCCTTCGAGGATTCGAATAAATAAACCGAGTACAGAGGCGACCGTAACTGCGTAACGCGAGTAGAGGCAGATACCAGATGAGACTTAAAAGTAACTCGTACGGTAGAATTATTCCATTGGCTGTATTAGTTGCTTGGAGTTTTCTAGCCAGAGTTAACTTTAACTGCAAAGTGCAAAGTGGGGCTTCAGAGAGTCCAGTCTGCCTCGCGACTCTCAATACGTAAATGCAAATTTACGCGCGTTTGTTGTAAGCGATAATTCATTTTGCGCGTGCGTTAACTTTCAAAACAACTTATCTATTGTTTTATGGTTTGCCTTTAAATTGTTTTTAGTGCAAAGTAATTTATGTTTACTTTTTTTAGCTGCTGACTATTCAAAAAATGTATTATTTATATTATTTATAAAACATTCCAGCGGGAATTTAATACTGGAGCCAAGCCTCAGCACATGCGAGAAGCATTTATCTTGGCCATCTAGCGGAGGACTCGGAACTACGGGGCTTGCAAAGCGAGATGCACAATCGAGTTTTTAAACGGTCGTAGGTCATGAATTTACAGATTAGCAGAGAATAAAAAGGGTGGGAGTCTCGAGATAGTGGAGAGAACACGAGACGATGGGCGTAGCTGAGATTTGATGTAGATCCCAGCCTCCACCTCTTCCTCTTTCTCTTCTCGACTCTAGATGCCAAATAAAACGCTAAGATCCAACTACACTTAATACTTAACTCCTTTCCTTTCTATTCCCTGTTTTATTATTATTTTAAATCCCTTTTTTATTTCCCTTCAGCTTGCAAGGAAATCTCTGTTTGTGAATCCACTAAAAATCCGACGAGTTTCTCCACATATATATCATTATACTCCCTATGGGTTTATAGACACACATTTATACATACATACGAGCAGAGGCGACTTCTCAGCGGGGGAGATATACCCCGGTTACCAGATCGGATCAACTCTCCAACTCATGTGTGCGACAGCGTGGAAACAACTCACAAATATAAATATACAATCCAAATAATCGTAAATTGTTATTCTTATTCAATATTTCTATTTTACCCCCCAAGAAATTTCGTTCTTACAATTGTTATAAGTATTTTTTATTTAAATTATTTTTTATAGGGATAGAAAATTTAATTAAAATATGTTTTAAAGGTACAAATAATTTTTAAATAATTTCAAAATCGCGATATTTAAAAGAGGCTATCAAAAGTAAGCCCCCTACAGTGTAAAAAATTTTTCTCTAACAGAAACTGCGAATCAATGGGGCGTATGCCGCAGTGACTAATTAAAAACATTCAGCGGGAAAATTTAAACTCACTATTAGTCATTTATTTTATTTTAAAAGAGAAAAAAAAATCTCAACCGTTAAAATTTATTGAATAAATAAATTAGATCCTAATGATACTAATAATTGAAATAATCAATAAATAACTGAAATAGACTTGAACTTTAGCGGTATAAAAATGTCAAGTTGTCAATAAATAATATACATACATAAAGAGACGTCGATTGAAACTTTAGTCTCGTGTAGATCGATTGATTATTATTTTTTTCTTACTCTATATGTCATTGTCTCGCTGATAAGTATACTACTAATAAATGTATATATTGAATAGCGACGGCAATCAGAAACGTGTTAACGTGTCGGCGCTGGAGGAACGCAGCCACACGTCAATTACCCGGTCGTAGATGTGAAAAAAAATTTTTTAGCCAAAGAGAACAGACCGAGAAACGAAGGCGTGGATTATGTTATGTTTAATGTGTGGATGTATATAGGTAGATAGAGCTTTGTTTCTTCCTTAACGGTTGAAAGCGGTCTAACGCTTTAGTTCTGAGTCGGTACGGCGGGACACGAGAAAAAGTATTGTTGGTGGAAAAAAAATTATAGCTGACATGCTGCATCGTGTTTGCCGTGTCATCATTCTCAATTGGACTGATTGATCCAGAAGAACTAATTGGCAAACTTTAATGCGTTTCATCTCCACCGACAAAGAACACTAAATTATCATTCAACACCTTTCAAATAAAATCGCCTATTATTATTACTATTAATGTTCAATATATATTTAATAAACGGATTAATTTTTAATTTTTTTTTAATGATAATAATAATAATAATAATAATAATAATAAAAAAAATAATAATAACTAGCAACATTGCAGTCACTATGTGGCTGCCGTGACTTGTGAACTATAAGTAAATAAAATTTTGCGTTATTAAATAATGACTTTTGTAAAATTGCACTGTACTTTCTTAACTATTGACGTTTTTAAAGATATAAGCTCATCCCGATGTTACACTCATCAAGAGCTTTCATTTGAGTACCCACATGCATTTTGATATATTTTTCATATATATACATTAGGCTGGCGCAAAAAAACCGACTATTTTTTTTTTTAATCTCGAGTGAAAAAAAAAACAGTTTTTGATGCTTCAAGAGTCCTCTGCAAAGAACAGCTCAAAAAAAAATTTTTAAGAGATAGCTCCAAATTTTTTTAAACTTCAAAAATCGTCAAAAATCGAAATTTATTTCTTTTTTAATTTTTTTTCTCGCTACGTCATAATTTTATAGACCAAAAAAAAATAAGTTCCTGAAAGTTTCAATTCAAAATTAAAATTTTGAAAGGTCGCTCATAATTTTTTTTAAATTTCAGAGTCAAAAAATGTTAATCCAATCAAATAGTCACTAATAAATCAAAAAAAAAAAATATGAGCGACCTTTTAAAATTCACATTTTGAACTGAAACTTTCAGGAGAACTTTTTTTTTTGGTTTATAAAATTATGACGTAACGAGAAAAAAAATTAAAAAAAAAAAAATTTTCGATTTTTGACGATTTTTGAAATTTAAAAAAATTTGGCGCGACCTCTTAATTAAAAATTTTTTTTTAAGCTGTCCTTTGGAGAGAGTTCTTAAAGCATCAAAAACTAACATTTTTTCACTCAAAAAAAAAAAAATAGTCGGTTTTTTTGCGCCACCCTAATATACATATATATAATATATATAAATATATGAAAAATTGATATGGATACTCAAATGAAAGGACTCGATGAGTATAATTTCGGGGTGAGCTTATAAGCTTATAAGCTTATAAGCAAAAAATATATATATTTTTAAAAATGTCAACAGTTCACAAGATGCAAGATAATTTTTTAATTATGTATCTAGAGATAGATCATTTTCGAATGCAGCCTAAATATTTATCATAATAAATTAACTGTCAGTGAAAAAGATATGAAACCTTGAAAAGGTATACAAATTCGAGTCATGACCTTTACAATGACACTTAATTTCACTAAAAAAAGCCGATTTTATCATATGACTATCCTGGACACAAAATTTTTCTTATTCTCTTAATAATATAGATAATAATTTTTTAGTCGGCCGCGATAGCCGTGCAGACTAATGCGTTAGTCTGTACGAGTTATTTGGTGAGACTTTCGTCTGCCTCCTTTTGAACAGGCCGTTTCCTGGGCTTAAAGAGGCTATACACGCACGTAAAATAATGCCCAAATCTCACCAAAACAAAAGCACTGTCAACTCGCCGAGCAAGGAAAAACCCTGCCCTCCAGCTTTTACGCTATCACTGGACAGATGTGAATTGAGTTGAATTTAATGTCAATCTGTCCTCGTAATCAGTCAACTGTTTCAACCCCATTCAACGACTACGTTGGCCTGATCGGTAATATAATGACAACCCGACCAGTTACCAGCAGGGCCCATGCGGGGAGGTGTAGCCGTAAGACCTGTATGTGCCATTCCCCCTTTCAAAAGTCTCGTTCGTGTATCTGTCTAATCTAGTCCCCGAATCTTTGAGCTTACCTGCGTTGCCAAAGAATTGACAACGACTCGAGGCCTCGCTCGTTGGTACCGTTTTTCGCAGAGGTAGCTAGGTTGGTTTCAGTAACATGGCTAAGTGCCACGCGACCTACTCACGACAGGACCCACGAGGAGGGTGCTACTTGTTTAACTGTGGTGATCCCCAAAAGTTTCTAACGGGTTGCTTTCGCAATGCGCGAAAAATTCAGAGATCTCTCTTTTTCGCACGGCTCGCTATTGCCATAAGAGCCACAGTCACTCCTGCCCGTTAGTCTGTACGGATATCGTGCCGATAGGCGTGAGTTCGAGCCCCAGCGGTTGTTAGAAAATTGATTTCAATAACAACCGCTGAGGGTCGCTCTAGTAGCCGAACTGTACTGACCAGGTTTTCTGTGGTTTTCCTTGGTCACTGTGCTAAAGCTTAAATGGGCAGGCACAGGCAAATGCGTACAGTACTTGTAAGTCGGCCACAGCCGCTACCTCGAACGCATTAAGGTGGGGTAGAAATCTACCTCACCGAGAGGGTGGGAATAAAAAAGGGGGACAAAAAAGAGGGGAAGCAGGAGAAAAATAAATGTGGTAGTTACATGTATGATAAAAACGTAGTGGAAAAAACAGGCGAGAGACTAAAGTGGAAGTAAAATAATCCCCACCCTCTCCTTGTAAAAACACACTAAAGTTTTATACAAGTAAAAATCACATTTTAGATAATAATTTTTTAAAACAATTTATTATTATTATTATTATAAAAAATTTAATTTTAAGTAAGATATTAAAGTAAAGATCCAAAAAAAATCTTTTCTCAAAATATTTATCAGATTAAAAAAAATATAAAAATCAGAATAACAATTTTATGATAGAAAATAATTTGTTTGTGAAAAGATAAAATATTAAGTGATAAAAATAACTGAAAGGCTCAATCAATAATTCCTATCCGTATATGCAGTGTCCGCGTGGGCTTTCTATCCTATACATAACCTCGGAACAAGGAGTATGCGTGCCAATACCACGCACTGAAGAATCGTGGTAACCCTTGAACCTCAGGCAGGTGAGGCTCTGTATTTTTGCTTTAGCTTCGTTTTATATTTTTTCTTTAGCATATATATGCGTCCTGGAGAATCCCTTGGACTTAACTTTTAGACCGCGACAGAGAGTGAAGAGTAAGAGAGAGAAAAAAACAGAGAGGATTAAATATTCTTCACATTCACATTTACATTGCGAGGGTTAAGATTCTCGGTGTCAGAACCAGGGAATCGTGCTTTCGATTCCCTAGACTTCTATGCATATAAATATGTATAAGTGATGTGAATAATTTTAAAGCTACTTTTAAACTTTAATCTTGTAATTTTTTTTTATAAATAAGCTTGCTAAATATCTACTTTATAATAATGAATTATTTTCACTTAATAAAATTTATCTGATTCATTTTATTTTTTTCTACTTTAAATATTTTTTTATTTATTAAATAAGTCAATTAAATGTTGAAAAACAACAATTTATCTTGTAAATATTTAAAATATCAGTTATTGCACAATAACAATATTAATATAACAAGCATTAGAAAAGATAACCGGTGTTCACATATCACATACTATAATATAAAATGCATAAGAGATGTGTTTTGCGAAACGAGGTAATCCGAGCGGTGGCGTATCCCATCCGCGGCTCTCTATCTGCACGGAACATTAATTGCTGCAATCCGCGGTCGGATTGCGTGTCGCTGATTGCCATAATTCGGAATAGAACCCCAAGTAAAGTACCTAAGAGCAGTTTAAGCCGATGGAAAACTCGCATTCGCGAATATCGCTCTGCTCTGGAGCATTTTTTTCGGATTAAACATCAGACATCAGACATAAACGCTACTATTATTAATCGCCGAGTCCGCCCGTGAGAATTCCACATTTATAACATTTACTATTATTGCATACACTATTTATCTTTTTCAAACAACCATAATTATGCTAATGTTTATAAATCCAATTGTTAATCCTCCGTTTATATAAATGAGGGTATTTTTTTAATGGAAAATAATATTTTTAGTCAACAACAACAGTGGAAGATTTTTACAGATAAGAAATTTATTATTTTATTGACCTGTAGATAGTTTGATAAAAGAAGAAGTCAAACTACGTCTCAAAATGCTTTATAAATAAAAACTTTACAAACATTAGAGTAATAAGTGAACTTGTTGCAGACGTCTAACATGTCCAAAAGTCATGTAATTTTTTTTGTCATGATGATCATGATTATTAATACCTTTGTAACGAGTTCGGTAAAAAATTTATGTAAGGCTCACGGCAGATCAGTATGTAATTTTATAATGTAATTATATAAAACTATTGTCAAATATTTAATTTAATATAATTAAAATAAATTTTTTTAGTGCTCAAGTGATACTAAATGCTGTCCTGATTTATTGTGCCAAGGAAAAATATCCTTTTTCACAGGCGATATACTCTATTTATGCTTATAAACATATTATTTTCAAACATAAATGTACCTGATCTGTCAAATATTAAATCGATAAAGAAATATAACATTTAATACTATTTTTAATTGATTAATTTTAAAACTGCTTATCTTATAATATAAAATCTGTAGTAAATTTATAAGAATTGATAAGAAAAAAAATACTTTCATATATATACATTTAGTGCTTTTAAAAAATAATAAAATAACAATCATAAATAAAAAAAACATGTTTGTTGGTTTTTTTATTAATTAAAGTATAATTATAGATAGTATGGGACCAAATATATTTTATTTATCAAGAACAGGAAAAAAGGTTTAATAATTTTTAAGCCGTAAAAGTTAGCTTAAATCTATTAAATTTATTCTAAAGTTCACATGAATATCTTCAATTCAAGCTATTATTTAAGCGACTTTTAATTCTTATTTCCTAGTCGGGAAAATTAAAAAAAATTAAGAATAAATTAATTTTTAGCTTTTATCATCAAATGACTTTCTTCTATTACAAATCTTATTTTTTAGGTGGACTTGCAAAAATATAATAAAAAATAAATTTCAGGACATTATTGCCTTTTAATAACGTGTTTTTTTTCAATAACCAAACAAGAAATCTTCCTATCCATGTAGGGTGTGGGCGAATGGCGCTTTTTTTTAATATGAAATATTTAACCCATAGAAATTTAATTAATAATTTTCGATTTATATAATCGATTTTAAATAGATAAAATAAAATTCTGCGCTTAATTACCGGTTTACATAAGTGCAAAATTAATATGAAATATAATTGAACGTAAATTAATAATTTTTGTTCTTAAATATTTTCAAATAGATGTAATGTTTAAACATATAAAAAAAAATAGCGCACTCACTACACGAGGCAAGAATTATAAACGATAGGATAATTAAATTTTAAAAGCGCTCGGTTAATTAGACAGTAAATGCCGGTAAATATTGTCAATGGTCGTTGACCCCGGTATCACGTGTGTACAAATAACTGAAACTAATATAGTGAGTATTTGTGTCTTGGAAATAATAAGAGACCCGGAATCTAAAGTATCGGGTTACAATCAAGGTGTCACCATCCGGTCTCGTAAAATTCATGTTTCTTATTTTTATTTACATTCATACTACTTTTCTCTGTTAGTAAACTCTCTCTTTACTCCTGTCGCAATGAAGCGTGGATGCGTGTGTGCGACGTGTGGTCGAAAAACATGTAATTTAATAAAACGATCCTGATACAATCGTTTAGTTTTATTGTCCAGTTTTGGGGCACTAGCTTTGAAACAAACCAGAGAATAAAATAAAAAGAGGATTTACTTCTTTTAATTATGATAATAATTTCGTCATTTTTGGTGGCGCTGCGTAATTCCCGAGACATGAATATTTAAATATAATCTTGATTCTTTGCTCGGGGTAATATAACGTGAAATCTGAACCGAGCAGAGATGCTAATTTTTTTTTTTTAAATCATATTAAGGACGAGTTTATCCGGAGAATTTTAATATCCGAGGATTTTTTTGCCTGATTGTAAATGGAGTTTTCTACTAGTAGAATTTTATATCATTTTTAACAATAATTAATCTATTATAATAAGTTTTCGGAGTAATTATATATAGATTAGAATTTTAAGGAAGGTAAAATTTGGTTGTTTTATATTTTGTACATTTTAATATTGTTATATGTCAAATTTTAATTCATATAATTTTCAAAATACGGAAAATTTTATTACAGGCATATTTTTGTTACAAAAAGGATTTTTATATTTAAATTTTGTTAATTTAATAATAATAATTTTTCTAATTGAAAATCACTAGCAACCTTGCAGTCACTATGTGACTGCCGTGATTTATGAACTATAAATAAATAAAATTTTGCTTTATTAAATAATGACTTTTGTTAAATTGCACTGTATAATTTTTTAACTATTGACATTCTTAAAGATATAAGCTCACTCCAACTCATCGAAACCTTCCCTTTAAGTACCCAGCACATGAATTTTTCATATATTTATATATATTACTAGCGATTTCCCGCTCGCTTCGCTAGGCGAATTGAAAAGGAAATAAATTAAATTTTATGTTTCATTTTTATTTATTTTTTTTCACATTTTCTATATCTTAAATTTCTTTTTTATATCTTATGTGTTTAGAAAATACAATGCTTTTAATCTGTTACATTTTCGCGATCCCGTAATAGAAGAACAATTTATCGGTTCTGTGATCAACAAAGATAAAATGTATGTAAAATTCTTAGTCCGTTGACTAAATAGCTATATGTAATGTTAAATTTTGGAAACGTTACAATGACTTTTTTGCCGCTGCCAAAGAGACGATTGTTGTAAGACAATATCACTATATTAAGTAAGAAAAATATTTAAATCCGTTGACCTTGGAGGCCATCCCGGAATCTTATTGGGGGTGATTCGTCGTAAAATCCATTATTAGATCATTTTTATATCACATGTAGAAGATTTTCAACAAATTTGGAGTCTATAAGAGCTATAATTTACAAACGGGAAATTTTCATTATCAACGCCCCAGCAATCCGTTAACTGAACTGGAGATCATACACGAAGATTCTCACCGAATTTGGAGTCTGTAGAAATGAAAATTTTAGATTTTAACATCCACCTCCGCAATTCCTATCGGAAGTAGACTTTATTGAAATCCATTTTGAGGTGATCTCTATATAAGAAATAAAAAATTTTTACCAAATTTAGAGTTTTTAGAAGCTATATTTTGGAAATTAAGATTTTTTATTGTTAACACTCACCCCCACGATCATTATTGGAGTTGATTCGTTGTAAAATCCATTATTAGATCATTTTTATATCACATATAGAAGACCTCTACTAAATTTGGAGTTGATAGGAGCTATAGCTTGGAAATTAAAAATTTTAATTGTTAACACCCGCCCCCGCAAACTCCTGTGAGGTATTTTAAAATTCGTTCGTATATTATTTCTACATCTCTTAGCGAAAATTCCTACGCAATTGGAGTTTGTAGGAACTATAGATTGAAAATTAAAAATTTTCATTGTTAGTACCCACCCTCGCAACCCTCTCTGGGGTGAGATATCGTAATATTTGCTTATAGATTATTTCTACATCTCTTACAGAAGATTCCTTCCAAATTTGGAGTCGATAGGAGCTATAGTTTAAAAACGGGAATTTTTCATTGTTAATGCCCCCGCACCCCCCTTGTAGGTGGAATTTCGTAAAATCCGTTCTTAGCTGACCTCTACCCAGCGAAAGGAATATTCCTACCAAATTTCGAGTCTCTAGGTCTTATAGTTCCAGAGATATCGTGATGAGTGACTATATCTGTAGAAAGTCTCCTATATATGTATAGATAGATAGATATATGTGTATATATGAAAAATGCATGTGGGTACTCAAATGAAAGCTCTTGATGAGTATTACATCGGGATGAGCTTATATCTTTAAAAATGTCAATAGTTCACAAGATACAAGGTCATTTCTTAATTATGTATCTAGAGACAGAGCATTTTCGAATGCAGACGTAAATACTTATCAACTTATCATCATAAATTGACTATTGGTGAGAATAATATGAAACCATGAAAATGCACAACTCCAGGTCAAGACTTTCCCAACGATACCAAATTTAACTGTAAAAACCCATTTCATCATATAAATACACTGGCCACAAAATCTTGCTTATTCTCTTAATAATATAAATTAATAAAATATTCAATATTAAAAATGAAATAATTTTAGAAACTAAAGAGATTTCCCTTAAAAATAAAAATATTTCAAACATTGAAATTTCTGAAATTAATAAACACTAATTGACGGTAATAGCTGGGTACATAAATAACCATAAAGATGAAATAAAAGAAACACTAGCGCCTCTTTGTTGGCTGGTAAACCTAAGTATTTACCCTGGTGTCTGGATCGGGTGATTTAACGAAATAGTAGTTGGCCTCACTCCCCTCAGCCAACGAGAAAATAATTGATACTCGTGTGTATAAGCTACGTGGCATGATTAATAAGTCATTCATTAATATAAATGGACTCTCGAGCCGCGAATGATTCCATGATGAATTGGCTGCATTTAACGGTGCGCAGAACGCCCCGCGGGTGTGAATCCTTACCGTCAATTTGCTCTTTCAAGTCGTCACTGCGTGGAGTCTTCCGCTTCCTATTTTTATTTATTTTCGTATTAATAATAAAGGTCCCGGGACTTTTTTTACTATCATTTATTTAATATAATCAATTTATTCGAATTACATTTCGATTAATCGATTAATTAAGGGTATTTAAATTTGTATAGCAAATTAACGATTGTATGTAACTTTTACTCGGACAACCCCTCGAGCGCGAGCACACCTGTCAATGGCGATCATTAAACAGCTTCATTTAGCTCTCAAGTCTTAATATTTATATTTATTCGTTATTATATCCCACATGAAACGAGCCAATCAATGTTCCGCACATGTTTCTTCGCACAAGACACAATAAGTTGATCATCGATCGACATCTGGTGAGAATACACTGGAGAAAGCTCAAAGCTGATTAAATGATTCGCGATAATTAACCCGCACTATTGGCATATCATTGATATTATTTATCTAATAATTTATAAATAAATTTAAATGTTAATACCGAAGCGAATGAGAGGTTGATTAAATTGTGGGTGGTCGAAAATGAAAAGTGTTGATTTTTTCGGTAACCAAAGAACTTGCGAGAGATAAGAAGCCAAGAGAGTTTGAATATAATAATGAAAACATTTATATTTGTATTTATGTTTTTATTAGCGGTAAATGTAGTAATGCAGTAATGTGTATATGAGTAATGTGTAATGAGGGGGAAAGAATGAGCTGATGCTTCAGTGTATTCTGAGGGCTATGATTTGCCGTTCTTGTATATTATATACGTACGATTGTGTGTTGTGGCACATGAACAACCGGGGATAGATAACGGTGTGAAACTCCGTAGGTAACTCTCGAGAAATTGTCCCTGGTCGTAAAGAATGTAATGTATTATAAAAGGTGAGTACTATAAAGGTGTATGCACTCTGACGTGCCATTGTAAAATTGTTGATGTTGCTAACGCTTGGCCGGCTAGTCGTTAATGTTCTACAAAAAAGTCTTCTTTAATGTTTTAAACAATCACTACAGTTCAACGGCTTACGGAACTATAATTAAACATACGTCAATTATTGACTGTAATAATTTTTTTTTTTTAAAGCTAGTTAATATTATTCATTAGTTAAAAAGAATAATTATTTTTTTTTTTATGGTAATAAATATGAGTTGTAAAGATAATTCATTAACTTTTTTTTGAGTAAAAAATTAATTTTTTTTAATATACACTGTAAAAAAAAAACCGGTGTGAGTCTATGCGGTGTACGGTGTTAAAAATTCCGGTGTTAAATTCAACACTGAAATCGGTGTAGCAGTAACACCATTCGCGGTGTAAATATTTTTTTTCGGTGTTAAATCGGTGTTATAAATTTTCCGGTGTTGATAATATTTTAACTAACACAATTTTTATAATTAAAGTTTTTATGTTTAATAATTAAAAATAAATAATCAAAAAAAGTTAATATTTAATTTAGAAAGTTTAAAATAATAAAATATTAAGTAGATAAAAATTTTTAATTAAAATAAATACACTGTAAAAAATTTCGATGTAAAAATGGACTCGGAGCATTTTACACCGCCGTGTAGTGTAAAACAATGGTGTGAAATTCTCTCGATGTAAATTCTCGATCCGTGTTACTTTAACACCATTGTTAAAGGATAATTTTAGCACATCATATAAATAATCGGAAACTCCAAAATAGAGCATTTTAGTAATTATTTCATAACTTTTAAGTATTTTTTTTTTTTAATTTTCGGAATACTTCTAAGATAATTTTAGAATCAATTCAATTTATTTGAAGCAATTTAGTTGAAATTTTGTTCATAAATCTTACGTGGAACCTTTTTTTGAATAATCTTAAAACATTTTTTTAACTATTTGAAAACAAATTTTGAATACTTTTGAGACATTTTTCGGATATTTTTCAGAAATTATTGCAGTTTGAAAATTCAAAAAATACTGTTTTATTAAACTTCGAGCTGAAAAGCTTAGAACAGATAACTCTATGAGCTCAGAAAGCTCGAAAAACATACAAATTATATTTTTGAGCTCAAAGAGCTCTAAAACGTCATAAGTGCAATTTTAAGCGCTTAGATATGGAATTAGCGGGAACTTACAGGGATGGCCTTTAGGGTCAACCGTTTTCCAGATTTTTAAAAATAAATTTTTCAAAAAGGTTTTAAAAATTTTTTGTTTTTAATTTGTGGCAAAATTTATTAATTATTATTAAAAAGAAAAGTTGGATAAATTTTTTACGATAGAAATAAATTTTTTATATTATAAAATACTAGTTATTACAATTAATAAATATCATAAATTACAATAAATAAAGAATGTATATAATTCGAAGGTATAGAAAGAATAAAAATAAAAAATTAATTTTTTTTTCTAATATAGTAATGGAAACTTTTTAAAATAGATCTTGAAAACAAATTTTTATTTAAAAATTGTAATAATTATTATAAATAGAAATGATTGAAGTATTAAAAAATTTTTTGTTTTTAAGTTGTTGCAAAATTTATTAATTATATTAAAAAAAAATTTTGATAAATTTTTTACAATATAAATAAATTCCTATTACTATAAAATACTAGTTATTACAACTAATGAATACCACAAATTATAATAAATAAATAAATAAAGAATGTATATAATGTTAAGTTAAATGAAAGAGTAAGAATAAAAAATTAATTTTTTTCTAATATAGTAACAGAAACTTTTTAAACTAAATTTTTTAAAAAGATCTTAAAAAAAATTTTTAATCTATAAATTGTTAAATTTCAAGTTGTCATCTGTAAAATTTGATCAATTATTTTTTTAAGTAATAAGTACAATAAATAATAATTATAAATTATAATAAAAAATAACTGAAGTATTATAAAAAATTATTGCTAAAAATATTTTTAATTTTTTCTAAATTTATTTTAATTATTTAAAAAAAGTTTGATAAATTTTTTACTGTATAAATAAATTCCTAATACTATAAAATACTAGTTATTACAACTAATAAATACCATAAATTAAAATAAATAAATAAATAAATAAATAAATAAAGAATGTATATAATTTAAAGTTAAACGAAAGAATAAAAATAAAAAATTAACAGTCAATTTGCGTGATCGTATAAAATTCGTTACGGTTATGATGCGATAGTAAATGCATTTTGGGGGCGTGATTTTAATGTTAAGGATCAAGATCTTACACAGATAAGGATTACAAGACACATATAAATAGGTGTATGTATGAGAAGAGAGCAGGAGAGAAAAAATAATAGCAAACCAAAAGGGAAGAGAGAACCAGCGGAGTATAAGTAAAGTAAAAGAGGCAAGGTAACGCGAGAGTAAGTTTAGCCGCCTAATGGTCGTGCGAGCATGCACGATCTCTTCTTATTCTCATATCCCGGGCGCCCAGCAATTACATTATTAATAGAGATATTACTCCCCTCGCTCATACTCACTCGCCCGCCGATTACGACATCTTAATGTTCGCACACACGCTCCACAGCACCACATACTCCACTCCATAACATGTATCCTATGGATCCTCGCGTTATTATATCACGGGGATAACCTACCGCGAGAAACACCACACACAGCACACGAGAGGTTACGTTTTACGGGGGCGTGATACTTACACTGGGAAAAACTGTATTATGATAATAATAATAATCCTAATTATTGTTATTATATATCGTTGATGATTCGATCCTTGTAATAGAGGGAGAGAAAGAGGGAGTTTATGAGAAGAGTCAGCGTAAAAGGCAAAAGGGCCCGAATGAGGGCATTAAGATGAACCCAGATCGACGCTGATTGATCGTTCTAATCTATCCCCTATTCACGAACGACCACACACGATCCTTCTAATAAATATTTTTAAATATTTACCGTTTTTTTTTTTTTAATTATTATAAAACAAAAATTAGAATTATTATTTTTTTTTATGAACTAAATAATTTAGTTGAGAAAAAGAACTCATTAAGAATTTTATTGTTTCAAATCAAGAAGAAAAAATTTTTTAATACATTTTTTCTCTTCAATTTAAGTAATTTTTTTTTATCAAATATAATTTATTTTTAGAAAAAATTTTATCACATAACACATAAAATTTATTTTTTTAAAACTTTCCTCCTGTCTTTAATAAATAAAGTTTATTTGTTACCATACTATCTTAAAATTATTAATAATTACATTTTTAGTTTAAAAAAAAAAAAAAAAAACAAACCAACTAATATTATTTTATTATTTTTCAAAAGCAGTAAATGTATAAAAATTATTTTATAATTTCGCACATTATTCGCAATTGAATTCATTGAATATTGATAAATATATATCGAGAAAAATTAATTTGATTGTTAATAAAAAAATAAATAATAAATAATTGACTTACCAAAAGAAGAAAAAAAATGAAAAGATTTTTAACCGGGTGAAGATGAGGTGTTATAATCCTAATCAGAGCTTGACATTGGATAAAATTATTAAATTAATTACTTTTGTTTTTTAATTTTAAAAGACTAATTTACAAATTTACACACACAGATGACGAAAAGAACTTGTTCAATAGACCAGTAAAACTTCTTCAAAAAAAATTATTCACGATGAAAAATTATTAAGCAGACTCTGAAATTTTTGAAAATTATTAATAATAAATTAGTAAAATTAATAAATAATTAAATTTAAAATAAAAAAATTGACTCACCAGCGCTGAGTTGAAACAAAGTTAAATACTTTCAGCAAAAGATGTAGAATATCAAATTGTTTTATTTTTTTTTATTTAATCGCCGCTCTAGAGAACCTGAAACTAGATGAAATACGATAATTAATTACTTTCTTATAAACTAAAAAAAAAAAAATATTTTAAATTAAAACACAAAAATCAAATTATACATTATATTATACGAAAATACATATAATTTGAGAATGTAATACCGAAATGATAGTTAATGGATAGTTAAAGATTATCGGTCAACTGATGACCACGCATGATTTTCGCGCTGATGAATGCATTTTTTTTAAAATGGGGATTAAAATACCAAAAAGCTGACATAATCAGCATAATTCTTTAAAAGAACTTATTGGAGATAAAAAATATAACTCTGGAATGTTATCTGAAGTAAATTTTGAAGGTGAAATAATATCTGATAATAAAATTGTAGCAAATAAATTAAATGAATATTTCATAAATAACGTTAGTAAAATTATCGGTAAAATTGATGGTACACTAAATGAAGGAAATATAAATATCACTCCGTTAAATAGTAATATAGAATGGAATAATTTTCAAACGGTTACATATTCAACTCTAAATAAGATTATTCAAAATTTGGATTGTAATAAGGGCATTAATAATGAAATCAATGTAAATAATATGAAGTTAGTATGGGAAACTGATAGTGACTTGATATTAAGAATGGTGAAGAACTCATTGAGACTCGGAAAGGTACCGAATGATTGGAAAGTATCTACTGTTACACCTATCCAAAAATTTAATAATAGTATCCGAGTTGAGGATTTAAGACCAATAAATACCCTCCCGGTATATGAACGAATTTTGGAACAAGTCGTTAAAGAACAGTTAGCGAAATTTATAGAAAATAATAATATATTACACGAAAATCAATCAGGTTTCAGAAAGAAACATTCTTGCGAGTCAGCACTTCAAAATTCGTTCATAGACTGGAGAAATGATCTCGATAAAGGTCTAATGATTGGAGTCTTATTTATTGATTTAAAAAAAGCTTTCGAAACAATAAATAGGCACAAACTTTTACAAAAATTAGAATCAATTGGTATAGGTGGAACAGTATTGATGTGGTTTGAGTCATATCTGAGTCAAAGAAAGCAAAGGGTGAAGTTTGGAAATGTCATGTCAGACGAAAGAGATATAAATTTTGGCGTCCCACAAGGATCAATATTAGGGCCATTATTATTTCTTATTTACATAAATTACGTGTTTGAAATATTTAAAGACTCGAGTATTATTTGCAAACTATTTGCTGACGATATGAAACTTTATATTAATGGAAATAACATAGGTCTGATAGATAGGATATTAAATGAAGCGTTGAGTAAACTGTTAGAGTGGTTAAATGAAAATCAAATGAAAATTAATAGCGATAAAACTGTCTTTATGATTGTGCATGACCGTAGATTAAAAAAATGTTATAGGACAGTGTAAGATATATATAAAGGGTAATATTGTAAAAGAAGTATCCAAAACTAAATATCTCGGCGTAATTATAGATAATAATCTAACATTTGACAACAACGCAAACTATGTAGCTAAGAAAGTAGCAAAAAAAGTAAATGTGTTATATAGATTGAATCATAACGTCAGTAATTACATAAAAAATATCATCTATAAAACTATTGTCGCACCCCACTTCGAGTATTGTAGTACAGTTATGTTAAATTATAATGAACAAAAACTAAATGTCTTACAAAAATTACAAAATCGCGCAATGCGCATAGTATTGGGTGTCAATCGTTACACTCCAATAGTTGATATGTTAAAAGCACTTGGTTGGATGTCCATTCGTCAACGAATGGTATTTAATTCTTGCCTATTAATTTACAAAATGATCAACAACTTTTTGCCCAATAATTTGTGTGAGCGCATTGTTCTAAATAATCAACGTAGCCAATATAATACTCGAAATGGTAATTTAATTAATATTAAAAATACAAGGACTGTTACGGCTCAAAAATCAATTATTTATAAGGGTTGTGAATGGTATAATGAGTTGCCTGAGGAAATCAAAAATCATAATACAATTGTAAGTTTCAAACGAGCACTGAGTGAATTTATAAAAAAAGACGTTGATATTTAAAAATTATTATATCAGAATTATATTTGTATATGTATTTTAATTGTAAATTCTTTTAATATGTATTGTAACAGGAATAGCTAACGCTAAAGCATTAAATAAACGATTATTATTACATTTCTTTTTGTTGACTTTATTCTGTACTATTAATTTTCCATTCATTATTTTTTCGTAAAAAAAAAAACAAATTTTGAATATCAAATATTTAAAAAAAGTAAAATAAAATCATAAGAACTGTAAAATTATTTAAACTAAAATAATTTGAAATAATTTTAATGATTTTCAAGCATTTATACAAAGATACAAAAAAAAATTAACATGTGGAAATGAGAAGCACTGTGTTTACATACAAGCTCACGTAAGCAGTAAAATACACGGGGTTCGATATATATTTGATAAGCTGAGTACACGAGCTGAACCGCTGACAAATCGTCCAAGATCGGTCGCTCGATATTCTGCTCCAAGAAGCCAATAAAATAATTCCCGATACTCTCTTCTCAGTTTTTTATTTTTCTCCCCGAGTAATTGCAACAAAAACAAAGTAATTTATTTGTCAGGGCCTAAAATAAAGACAAAAAAAAAACTGACCGGGTTGCCGATGTCAAAAGTAATAAAGTATACTACAACTTTTTATTTTAACCGAGTGACATTTCATCGGTATCGGTATTTTAAGTTTTCTTGTTATTATTCCAGGAGATAAAAGAGGCTGCGTATGAAGACTAAAATAATTACAGCATAAAAAAACATAAAGTAAACTAGCAACCTTGCAGTCACAATGTGACTGCCAGGACTTGTGAACTATAAATACATAAAATTTTGCTTTATTAAATAATGACTTTTGTTAAATTGCACTGTACTTTTTTAACTATTGACTTTTTTAAAGATATATAAGCTCATCCCGATGTAACACTCATCAAGAGCTTTCATTCGAGTACCCACATGCATTTTGATATATTTTTCATACATACATATNNTATCTTGTGAATTATTGACATTTTTAAAGATATAAGCTCATCCCGATGTTACACTCATCAATACCTTTCATTTGAGTACCTACATCAATTTTTCATATATTTATATATATTTATATATATATGAATATATAAAAAATATATCAAAATGCGTGTGGGTACTCAAATGAAAGCTCTTGATGAGTGTAACATCGGGATGAGCTTATATCTTTAAAAATGTCAATAGTTCACGAGATACAAGGCCAATTCTTAATTATATATCTAGAGATAGAGCATTTTCGAATGTAGTCTAAATACTTATCATCATAAATTAACTATTGGTGAGAATAATATGAAACCTTGAAAAGGCACAACTCCTGGTCAAGACCTTTCTAATGATACCAAATTCAACCATAAAAACCCATTTTATCATATAAAAAGGTACACTGGCCACAAAATTTTTCTTATTCTCTTAATAATTTAGATTAGAAAAAAAAATTTTTTTTTGATAATAATCCGCCAATAGTTGGTAATATAAGGTCCAAGGTCTTTTGGAGTAGGTTCGCACGCTCGATCTCGATAAGGACCTTACTACCTCAACTCTCAACTCTCAGCAACACAAATGCATGTATAAATGTATTTAAAAAGCTTAACTGTTATGTGTATGAGCTCGTGGCTGCTTCTAAATACTGGTAATGGCGCTTAATATATCGCCAGAAGATAACAATCGTCGGAAAGAAAACGACGGCGATACGCGCCTCTGGACTTTTACTCACTCCCTTCACTATCTTCTCGCTATACAAGAGGAAAGAGCTAAGAGTTAAAAGTAAGATCCAACAACTAAACATTATTTTTAAAATTTAATTATCTGGCAAGAAGTTTAAAGACTTTGAAGCTTACTTGCATTGCATGCGTTCGGTTAATTCATCGATAGATTCCCGCTCGATATTTACGATCCACTCAATACAACCTTTATACTTATTTCCGGTGGTATTTTATAGATTTTTTTTATAAATATAGATAAGTAGATAGGAAGTACTGTGAGTTTGACAGATAAATATAATAATTAATGATTAATCATTAATTTAATGAGGAGTTAGCGAGTACGCGGACGACAAAATTTAAATGATAAGGTCTTTTAATGACACGACACTTGTTGCCATAGAGCTGCAATTATTTCTTCGAGCACGTTGGACGTCCACTGTGACGTCATTACTGTGCATTACCTTCTCACGCTCAAAGGCACTCAGTTGATCACAGTATACCCGTACCCGTATTATATCGTAAATTTATTATATTAATATAATAATATAATATAATTAATAACATTATTATACTTTTTTTTTTTGGTAATTATTTACAAGTGGGGTCAAACGTATTTTTGGCCATATCTAGGTGAAGAATTAACATTTTTTAATTGTTTTTTTTTTTTTTTATTCTGCTTGTTTTTCCGCCGGATTTATGGTGGTGACATCGAAAATATAAAAAAATTAATATTTCGATAGCTTTTTTGCCTTCAAAAGTTGGAAAAAATTTTGGCTCATATGTGTTTGGATAAAATTTCTATTTTATCTTTTTTTGATGTTTTTGATATATTTTTTTTTGAAAATTTGTTAAAATTGTGGTAATTAACTTTTTTTTTTAATTGTCCTTTTTTTATGTATTTAAAAAAAAAAATATATCAAAATTTTCAAAAAAAAATTTTGTTAAAAAAATTAAAATTAAAATGGTAGACCTTACTTGTAAAAAAAGCTCATTCGGCAGCCGAAATGGAAGTAGATTTCTCAAATAAAGACAAATTTGTTTTTTGTGAAATAAAATTAATAATAATAGGTAACATGATAATTCTTTAATTAAAGAAAAATTAAATAATTAATTTAAAACTATTTAGAACTAATTTTGTTCAAAATAAACATCTGCTTGATTTAGTATTATAATAGTGTGAATTCAGTCAGTAGAATTCTAATATCAACTTATTGAAAATGTTTCTATTTAATATTAAGTTACAACCATCAAAGCAAACAAAACGACTGCAAGAGTAAAATTTCATAGAAACGAACCCAGAATAGAAATTTTTTGGCCTGGAAATATATGTAAACATGTAAATTGAAGCTTTTTTTCCCAGCTTTTAGATGCATTTTACAGAATTCAAATATCTCGACGCGTTTAAAAGTTATTTGAAGGAAAAGCGGTAAAAATATGGAATTTTCGAATTTTCAAAATTTTAAAAAGCTGTAATTTCTAAATTAATTGACCGATTTGGCTCAAATTTGAACTCGACCTTCGTAATCGTTTATAGAACAAGTATGTTGAGTTTCATTGAAATCCCTAAAGAATTGTAGACGCTATAGTGCTGACAAGCCCCGCGTTATATCGTATATATAATATATACATATATAAACTTTTGAGCCATATGTATTTTCTGACCCAGCTCGTCGAATAAAGTCGGAATATAACAAAATTTTTCGAAAGTTGCGTCATGAGGACAAATACAATAGTTAGATTTTTATGAAATCTACTAATAATTACCTTTTTTTTTTTATTTTATATAAATATAAATTCACAGGGTAATATTTATAAAGTTTCATTTTGGAGGTTTCGAATAAAATGATTTTTATAATCATTAAAATAGATAAAAAATTAAATTATTCAAGGAACACAATACTCTAATTCCAGTTTTTAAAAATTATCATAACGATTCTCCACCTTGCCTTTTATACATATAAATATAAATAAAAATAAGATTGAGGTCGATTTCTAATTCCCGCAGAGTCCCCTGGAGTGTATTCATAAATTCTGGGTTTTACGCGCGTTTGCTTAGTTTTTACGACCTATGTCCATGTGTATATATACGCAGACTCATCGAGATAAAAAAATTAAAAAATAAAATTAAGTGTTTAAAAATGAGAATATTATATTATGAAAAAAAAAATATATATATTTAGTTTTAGAGAATAGTATTTATATGAGAGGTTTTAAAAAAATGAATGAATGATCGACCAGGAGCAATCCTATTTAGTAAGCTTTTAATTTATTACTCCTAGATATTTACATTTTTATGTTTTTATTTATGGGATTTGATTATCTTAATTACGCAACACCTAAAATCGTTCTACTGATATTGGTTCAGAGTAATTTTTGTTAATTAGAAATTTTAATAAATTATTCTAAGGGAATATAAGAGCGCTTGTTTGTCACCAAAGTTCATGGTGATTACTCGGCTCTTAATCTCCGTCTCTGTCGCGCTGTCGTTAATGACTAAGACTTGACGTCGCGCGACTAATTCACGCCCGCAATTCTCCTGTCATTGATGTCTCTATGCTCGTGTTTACTTTCGACTTGTATCAAGCATTGTGATTATAATTATTATATATTTTACTTTTAATTCTGACATTATAACGGTTAAGAATTTTAATATATAATCTAATGCTCAATTTATATTTTTTTTAAATCAAAGAACGAATAAAAATAATAAAAAGCGGATTTGAAAGGCCGATGGGCAACCTCGTGATATGCGGGTCAAGTTAATTTATGAGGAACACGGTATCGTTTCGAGGGAAATCGATTAATACGTTTAGATCTACACTCAGATTTCGAGATTATTTGTTACAAAATCTATTACATTAACTATAAATGTATTCTTTGATCTCTGAAAATCCAAAGAATTATTTTAAAAATTCTTTGATTTAATTATTTTTAAAAAATTTTATTTAAAGTTTATAATCATATAAATAATTATAAAAATATAATAAACAGGCTATTTAAATAATAAATAACATAATTTTTAAGTATAAATTATTTGTTCGCATATTTATAGATTACTTAAAAAAAATCAAATAAATTTGAAAAGTATTGATCGTATTGGGTGAGATACAGTCAGCGTCTTAAAGAGGTTAGGTCGGTCAACAAATCCAATCCCCCACGGTCAGTTGAATTAAATGGAGAACGCTATAGTTTTACAATTCCTGAATTTATTATGAGCATTGGGGTTACTGAAGTGTCTCTCCTATTGATTTATTGTCACAGCCCTGCATTAGATCACTCTACATTCTTCTAATTCTTTTTTTTTTTTAAATACACACTAACGACTGACGACCAATAAATTTTAACCTCGCACTATACCGCAAGGACTAAAGAATCCTCAAGAATTTTTATTATTTATTTGCTATTATTTATCATCTTAATAAACAAGATTAATTAATTTACCTTTCGAAGATATTTATTGGGTGTTTTAATATTATTTATTGGGTGTTTTAGAATATGGAAAAATATTGTGATATTTTTTAACACCCCCCGAGGTGTTAAGCTTTTATTACGTCTCATAATATTTAACTTATTTTAACAATATTATTAAAAAAAATTATAAACAAACAACCAAATCTCATTAATAAATTATTAATCATGTTCATATTCAAACTAGTAAAGTATTAATCTTTTTTTTCAATATATCTCGGACATCTAGTTAAAAATCATTAGTTAATTATTATATATTATAATTATTATTAAATTAATATTATATTATATTTATTTTAATATCTGTAAAAATTTCACTATTTTTTTTTATATAATACTTTTCTTTTTGTAAACACTACCAGTACAGCGTACTTAGTTTTAAGTTATACTATGTAATTTGTATAAACTTATTTAGAGACCCTGTTATTGGCCTTTTGGCTGTTGGGTTGTATACACGGAAATAAATTAATAAATAAAAATTATTATTTTTAACTTCCCACTAAGAAAATCGAAGATTTTCGAAAAATCGGAAAGTTATTGGTTTTACCCCGTTTTGCAAAAATCGAGGTTTTAACAGATCTCGACGTTTTGAAACCCTAAGAAGCTTTGTGTGTGTAAACCTCTTATAACTTTTGAACGGCTTGACCGATTTGATCGCAGTTGGTGCCAGTCGAAAAAGTTCGACTAAACTTAGATTTTGAATACAAGTTGGACCGATTCGGACTCATAGATTTTGAGAAATCTTAAAAAAACTGCGAAAAAAAAATTTTTTGAAATGTGGTTTTTTTGGAATAACTTTTAAATGGCTTGACAGATCAATTTCAAAAACTAATCAGCTCTTAACATCGAAAAACCACGCCGATCGCCAGCAAGCCGGTCAAAATCGGTAAATTCGTTCGTGAGTTATCGTTGACGGAAGAAAACCGAAAAAAATTTTTTTTTTGGAATTACTCCGAAATTTTTCGTTCTATCAATTTAAACTTGAAGATTTTCCATGAAGCTTAAAAAACTGCGTCGAATGCCACCAACCGCGTGAAAATCGGTTCATTCATTCAAAAGTTATTGCGATTGGAAAATTCAAAAAATAGTGTTGTATCAAACTTTTGAGCTCGAAGAGCTCAAAAGCTTTACAAAAGCTATTTTTTTGAGCTCGGATAGCTCAAAACTACACACAAATTGTATTTTTGAGCTCGAAGAGCTCAAAAACGTCATAACTACATTTTCAAACGTTTAGGTATAGAATTGGCGGGAAGTTGCAGGGATGGCCTTCAGGGTCAACCGCTTTCCTAATTTTTTTTAAATGTTTTCGAATTGGCGGAACCGATTGACCTCAAAAACTTATCAGCTCTTAACCTTGAAAACCCGCATCGACCACAACCAAAAGCGTCAGAATCGGTTGATGCGTTCGTGAGATATCGTTGTCGAATAAAATCAAAAAAAGTGTTTTTTTGTAATAACTCCGAAATTTTTCATCAGATCAACTTTTATGTCCTAAATTATTTATAGAGCTCAAAAAACTACATCGATCGCCACCAACCGCGTGCAAATCGGTTGATTCATTCAAAAGTTATAGCAGTTTGAAAATTAGAAAAATCGTGTTTCATCGAACTCTGATAAGATTTTTGAGCTCGAAGAGCTCAAAAGCATAGGAAAGCTACCTCTTCGAGCTTGGAAAGCTCAAAATAACTTATATATTGTATTTTTGAGCTCGAAGAGCTCAAAAACGTCATAAGTGCTACTTTAAGCGCCCAGGTATGGAATTAGCGGGAAGTTGCAGGGATGGCCTTCAGGGTCAACTGTTTTCCTAATTTTTTTTTTTTTTTTTGGTGAAGCGTCAGTACTACTTCTTCTATTTATTCCTCGGACTTTCCCGAAGTTTTCCGAGCAGCTCGGCGCGGAAACAAATTGAAAATTTGATCGAAAAAAAAAAATGTCAAAAATAAAAGCAATCAACAAAATGCTGACAATTATCAGCTTTTAACACTCACAACAAGTGAGGTAATATTTAACGTTTAGTTAAATGTAAAAGAAAATAAGTAGGATTAAACGCTGTTAGGAGAAATGCATTTTGTTATGAAGTTCATTAATCAAGTGAGAGCGAATACGCCCGTGGTAAGAATGCCGGGGTATATTTCGAGTTCGGAGTCCATTTATCATTCGAGTTGAAACACGTATTTGTAGGTAGGTAGGTAGGCAGTGCCCGGGCTCGCTAACAAGTGGATATGCGCTGTCCCCATGGATGATGTAGCACCAGCTAGCTGAGACCCCCTACCAAGTGTGACACCTTCAACCTTAGAACTGGGAATCTCTTCTTCACTCCTGAATGCAATTTTTAAAAATTCACCTATACTTGCAACTTGCAATAAAAAAAAATTCACGACCCTAAGCACCTCCAACTAAACATAAACACATACTAAGGGTGTTTATATGTAGTGAGCCGCGTCAAAAGTCTCGAGACTACAATTATTGAATTAAAGGCGAGACCAAGTCGTTGCGCAAGCACTTAGTACCGCCTTCTTTCTCGCGCTTCACATCACATCATATCACGTTTTGAGAAATCCATATACGTAAAATAGAGAACGGGGCTTGTATTAATATAAGGGTGGTAGTTTTTGCGAACCTTGGCCAGAAGTCACTGGTAATTACACGGCTGTCGTTCACCAGCTCCGTCAGCTCGACATTAGACTACTCCGAGGAGTAGGAGCACGTGAACCGCCCGGGAATCAGTTAATCCCGAGCCGACAGCTCCACCTGATAATTAAAAGGTAAGCAAACCTTAACTCGGATTATTTTTTAGTGGGTGGATTCTGTTTCTTTGGGCTCGCTGAGCGTTATTAATTCTCTAGGACAATTTTCAATTAGTTAATTTATTGACAATCATTCAAATTTTAATAAAAAACTAGCAACCTTGTAGTCACCATGTGACTGCCGTGACTTGTGAACTATAAATAAATGAAATTTTGCTTTATTAATTAATGACTTTTGTTAAATTGCACTGTACTTTCTTAAGTATTGACGTTTTTAAAGATATAAGCTCATCCCGATGTTACAATCATCAAGAGCTTTCATTTGAGTACCTACATGCATTTTGATATATTTTTGATATATTCATATATATATATATATATATATATATATTAGAGTGGCGCAAAAAAACCGACTATTTTTTTTTTTTGAGTCTCGAGTGAAAAAATGTTAGTTTTTGATGTTTTAAGAGCCCTCACCAAAGGACAGCTCAAAAAAAATTTTTTAAGAGGTCACTCATAATTTTTTTTATTTTTCGTTAATTAGTCATATCGCCGACTTTAAGTGTTGGGAGTGGTACGTTGGGGTCTTTTTGGTTTGAAAAAATCTTAACTTACGCGGCAAGGTAAAATCTCAACCAAGCGGGTTTCTAAGACCAGCTTGGGATTCGAACTCACGCCTGGCAGTTGATTAAATAAAATTATTAAATTAAAAAAAATTATATTTTCCTATGTTGTGCTTGATTTTTAGTTCATCTCGAGATGTATTCTTATCGATTATTGTACTAAATAAAAAAAAAAAAAAAATGCATGGAATTTTAATTTGAATAGTAAAAGGTCACTCGAAAAAATCTAAACTAATGCACTAATAAATTGAAAAAAATTATGAGCGACCATTCAAAATCCGAATTTTGAACTGAAATTTTCAGAAACTTATTTTTTTTTAGTCTATAAGATTGTACCGTAACGAGAAAAAAATTAAAAAAAAAAAATTTTTGATTTTTGACGATTTTTGAAATTTTGAAAAATTTGGAGTGACCTCTTAAAAATTTTTTTTTGAGCTGTCCTTTGGTGAGGGCTCTTAAAACATCAAAAATTAAGATTTTTTCACTCGAGACTTAAAAAAAAAAAATAGTCGGTTTTTTTGGCGCCACCCTAATATATATATATATATATGAAAAATTGATGTCGGTACTTCGGTACTCAAATGAAAGGTCTCAATGAGTTAAATGTCGGGGTGAACTTATATCTTTAAAAATTTCAATAGTTCTCAAGATACAAGGTCATTTTTTAATTATGTATCGTTATGTTTCATCCCTAGTCATACAATATACTGATTTTTTTTGCGGGCAAAAAGGGGTACCCCCTGAAAAAGTGAAAAAAAAATTTCATCATCCGAAAATGAAATATCGTTAAAAAAATTAGGAAAACGGTTGACCCTAAAGGCCATCCCTGCAACTTCTTGCTAATTCCATACCTAAACGCTCAACATTTCACTTGTTTAGTTTTTGAGCTCTTCGAGCTCAATAAAAAATTTTTCGTCAATGTGTAAAGTGTAAAAATTTTGGTGTAGAAAATTACACTCTAGTGTGTAGAATTTCACATTCTTATGTGTTGATTTAACACACTAGTATGTAGAATTAACATTAGTTTGTGTAAAAACAGTCAGTAACACAAATATTTGTGTTAAATTTGACGAAAATTTTTTAACTTCCCACTAAGAAAATTGAAATTTTCAAAAATCAGGAAGTTATTGTTTTTACCCCGTTTTGAGAAAATCGAGTTTTCATCAGATTTCGACGTTTTAAAGTCCTAGGAAGCTTGCCTGACTATTCCCGCGATGGTGTCTGTATGTCTGTATGTATGTATGTATGTATGCGCGCGCGCGCGCGCGCGTGTGTGTGTGTGTGTGTGTGTGTGTGTGTGTGTGTGTGTAAACCTCTCATAACTTTTGAATGACTTGACCGATTTGATCGCAGTTGGTGCCATTCGAAAGGGTTCGACTAAACTTAGATTTTGAATACAACTTGGACCGATAGATTTTGAGAAATCTTAAAAAAACTACGAAAAAAAACTTTTTCAAATGTGGTTTATTTTTAATAACTTTCAAACGGCTTGACTGATCTTCCAAAAACTAATCAGCTCTTAACATCAAAAAACCACGTCGATCGTCACCAAGCCGGTCGAAATCGGTTGATTCGTTCGTGAGTTATCGTTGACGAAAGAAATTGAAAAAATGTGTTTTTTTCGAATTACACCGAAACTTCTGGTCTTATTAATTTGGGTTTACAAATGTATTATAGAATTTGAAAAACTGCGTCGAATGCCGCCGACCGCATGCAAATCGGTTGATTCATTCAAAAGTTATTGCGGTTTGAAAATTCAAAAAATAGTGTTTTATGAAACTTCTTCCACCAGACTTTTGAGCTCGGAGAGCTCAAAACTACACGAAAATTATATTTTTAAGCTCTTCGAGCTCAAAAACGTAATAAGTGCAATTTTGAGCGCTTAATTACGAAAGTAGCGGGAAGTTGCAAAGATGGTCTTCAGGGTTTTTTACTGTATGTAAAAAAAATTAGAAAAAAAAAATTTTTTTTGTTTTTTAATTAAAAAAATTTTTTTTTCTCTGAAATTGTAGGAAATGACGTTAAAATATATTGTAGGAAGCTGAAAGACCTTTTTGGAAAAAAAATTTTTTTTTACGGAATTTTGGGGGTACCCCATTTTGCCCCTCCCCCCTCCCCTATAGATTATTTATCATTTTTGATTACTTAGAAAAATGATTAAATTGAGTAAAATTTATTAAATTAAGTACTTATTAATTTAAAAATTATTTAGCTTGATTAAAAATAGATGTTGAACGCTAAAAAAAGATAAATATTAATTTTTTCTTAAAAAATTAATTCTTTAGAACAATTTTCAGAAATTAATTTGTTGACACATTTAATTTTTATTAGAAAATTATTTATCATTTTTTATTAAGTAAAAAGAAATGATTAAATTAGTAAAATTTATTTAAATAAAAACATTCATAGTTTAAAAATTATTAAGTTTGATTAAAAATTAATGTTAAGCGCTTAAAAATTTTTTCTGAAAAATACTCATACATGATTTCTCACATTGCATATTTTTTGTTGTTTATTTTATGTTGCGTAGGTCAAGTAAAGAGACACTTTGTCTTTTTTTATCAAAGTAGTTAAGTATAAAGGGAAGAATAAAGAATAAAGAAGAAGAATAGTCGGTATACGCATCGGAATGCCGCGTGTAGTGACGGCATCTCGAATTAATAGATCGAGAGACCCGGGCGAATTTATCCGCTTCGGAAGCGGCGAGCTTAAAGCAAGCGGGACTCGTTTGCATCTCGATCTCTCCGAGAGTCCCAGGACACGAGCCGGCCACTGGACGTGTGTGCCAACTCAACATATAAATACACGGGGGGAAAACCGCGACAGACTCAACAGAGTAGAGGGGAAAGAAAAGACCGAGCTTTGAAAGAATAACCCGAGTGGAGTATCGAGTACACACGAGGGAAAATCTCAATGCCTCTTTATTTATCTTCGAGATAAAACTATCACTCTTTGCATGTTTATAAATGACCAGCGGCTCGACCGACAAATTCAATAGATTATGTTTACAGTTTAATCACTGTAAACCTGCTGCTTCTTCTAGCTTTATTTTATTTTATTTTTATTTAATTGTTAAAATAAGATTTACTTGTGTAAGAGAAAATAACTTAATCTTTTAAATTTCAATTAACTTTTTGTCTTTTTGATTATATCTTGAATTAATTAAAATGTTCAAAAATGAAAATTAACTATAGCAACCTTGTAGTCACAATGTGACTGCCGTGACTTGTGAACTATAAAAAAATAAAATTTTACTTTATTAAATAATGACTTTTGTTAAATTGCACTGTACTTTTTTAAACATTGACGTTTTTAAAAATATAAGCTCATCCCGATGTTACACTCATTAAGAGCTTTCATTTGAGTACCCACATGCATTTTGATATATTTTTCATATATACATATATATTAGGGTGGGCCAAAAAAAACTTTTAATTTTTTTTTCTTTAGCTACTACGAAAATATCGTCCAAGATGGCGAAAAAAAAATTGTGGTAAAGTTTGAGCTCTTAATATCAATATTTAGAAGTGTCACATGGAGATTTTTGATTTCCCATTTAAATAACACGGGAAATTTTTTTTTTTATTTTTAATGTATTTCAACGAGTTATTGTGTAGTAAAAATAAATAAATATTTTGTAGGAAATTAAACGGCCTTCGAAAAAGGTCTGAAATAATTTTTCGCTAAGTCAACTCGGTTAAAAGTTATTCGCAGTTAAAGTTCAACTTAAAATAATATACGATGACTTTCATAATTTTTTATACTTTTTAACAAAAAAAAAAAAACAGCTTAAAATCATAAAACAACATATTTTTCGTGATTTTTCTAGTTTTTACTTCCCAAATTTATTGAGAAAAACTTATGTTATATAGCACACGATTCGAATAAAAGCGTTGAAAACTGATTTCAATGTAGTCGGAAGTATACTGTAAAGATTTCTGATGCGATTATGTCTATTATTTATTAACTAGCTGTTACCCGCTCGCTTCGCTGCACGGTGAGAAATTTCTATTATTTTTTATTCTGCATGCGTTTGATTCCAATTACAATTAAATTAAAATTAAAATTATAATTTAAAATGAATTTTATAAAAATTATAATAAAAAAAATTTTTACACCAAACATAAAATTCAAATTTGATAAAAAAAAAAAATAATTCTAAAAACATAACTGAAGAAGGATGTGAGTGACATGACGGATATCCACACACACTTTCATATCAAAATTTTCTTGTTTGTCAGAACGTTGACATATTGCTCTGATAAACCTGCGAGGTCCCGAGGCTTAAAATAATATCTTTTAGTAAACAAACTAAGAGAGTTCTTTGTATCAGCGGATAGAGAGAAGTCTCCAAAATCAATCTCAGCGACACGAAAAGGTTTTAAAATAAGAAAAATATCGAACATCTTATTCGTCTGTATTAAGAACTTTTAATACCTCAATTAATTTTCTTTTTCTTGGAAAAAGAGACTTACACAGTTTTGTTATAAAAATAAAAAGAAGTAAAAGAATAGAGATGAATATAAGACAGAGTTAGGTCGCCTGATAGCTTCGCGATATGAGAAGAGGACAACGCAAGTTTCTACTGAAACATTAGACGGCACCGGTCGAGCTCCGTAATGAGTGATTTGGTGCGGAGTGCTGGTAATGAGGTACATTAATAACGTATGAAAACGTCACGTACCAGCTCCTAATGGGTGTGTGCTTGTCCATGTTTCATAATTTATATAATATACGAAAAAATAAAACAAAAAATGCCATTCAGCCATTTTGATTATTGTAAAAATATATTTAACGGACTCTTTGAATAATGAACAAGAAAATTACTAATTATCTATCGGAAATTTTTTTGGCAATATTATGATATAGATATTGTAATTTTACAAAACAAATTCTAGTAAAAATGTTATGTCATTTTGGTATCCCGAGAAAAAAAAAATATTTTTATATATAGGTATTTGTTAGTTAACATAATAAAATATAAAAATCTGATTTCATATTTGCTGTCATTGTATTTTGATGTAGCGCTAATTAGATTTTCCGAAATTTAATAGCTCATATGGATCAAATTTTTACTATTTCTAGAAATAAAGTAAAGATCGCATTTACTTTAGCTAAAGACTATAGAAATGAATTTAAAAAATAAACATGGAGATTAAAAAAAATATTTTTAAAAACACTGGAGATTTCCACATCGATTGCCAGTTTATTTGCTTAAAAAAACAACAATAAAAAACTTATACAATACTAGTCAGCCTCGCAATTGAATCAATTCTTGAGTCTATAGCGCTAATCGAAAACAATCCAATTGAAATTTAATTCACAACTGTAAAAATTTTGAGATTTCCATTTTCTGTTAAGAAATTATGAAGGTTAAATTAACCGTCATCTCAAAATTTTAATTTTATTTTATTCCGAAAATTATTACATAAAAAAAAAAAAATTAAGAAAACAGTTGACCCTGAAGGCCATCCCTGCAACTTTCCGCCAATTCTATAAGTATATATTTCACCAAAAACGATCCGAGAAGAAATATCGAAGTTATGTGAAAAAAACGCTTTTTTCGGTTTTCTTTCGTTCACGCTATCTCTCGAACGAATCAACCGATTTTGACCGGATTGGCGGTGATCGACATGGTTTTTCAAGCTCTAGGGCAGATTAGTTTTTGGAGTTGATCGATGAAGCCGTTCAAAAGTTATTCCAAAAAAACTAATTTCAAAAAAAAATTTTTTCCGATTTTTTTTTAGATTTCTCAAAATTTCTCCAAATCTATCGGTCCGAATCGATTCAAATTAACAGGGAATCTAAGTTTGGCGAAGCCCTTTCGAATAGCACCAACCGCGATGAAATCGGTTCAACCGTTCAAAAGTTATAAGAGGTTTACACACACACACACACCCACACACACACACATACACATTCATACATACAGACATATTGACAACCTCGCGGGGATAGTTAGGGAAGCTTCCTGTGACCTTCAAACGTCGAGATCTGATGAAAACTCGATTTTTGCAAAACGGGGTGAAAACAATAACTTCCCGATTTTTGAAAATCTGAGATTTTTAGCGGGAAGTTAAAAA
>CAJNRD030001123.1:8533953-8562054 GCA_905319865.3 Cotesia congregata | reverse complement strand
AAAATTTTTCAATAAACGTATTTCGGCCTTTCTTTTCAAATAATTTTTAGGTCGTAAAAGATAGCTTAAATCTATTAAATTTATGTTAAAATTTACATAATTATCTTTAATTTGAGCTATTATTCGTCGCCTTTTGATCCATTTTTCAATTCATTTCGTAGTTTGGAAAATTAAAAAAAATCTAGAATAAATGAATTTTTAGCTTTTATTATCAAAAAACTTTCATCTGTTACAAATCCTATTTTTTTAGGTAGATGTCTTTAAATATCTATTTATTGTAGTCGGTCTCATATCGTTATTTGCAAAATTATGATAAAAAATACATTTTAGGCCGTTATTGCCTTTTAATAGCGTGTTTTTTTTTAATATTCAAACGAGAAATCTACCTATCCATGTCGGGTATGGCCGAATGGCGCTTTTTTTAGATCTATTTAATTTATTTAATTTTTTGTCAATTAATTGAAATTAAGTCGCTTCAAAGAGTTATTATTATGTACTACGTAATGCAGCTTAGTACAAACAAGTAGAAATGTATATTCTCAAGGGATAGGATAGAATTTAATAAAAAAAGATAAAAAAGGAGCAAGCAAGAAGCTTAGCGAGTGGAAACCAGCAAGTTGATGGTCTAATAGAGCTATACCTCATTACCGAGGAGCGAGCGTGTTCTCACGAGGATGTAACCCCCGTCTTTCCTCTACTCATCGTCTTCATCATCCTCATCCCCGCGCACCTGCAGTGACTATCGCTATCTAGTGACCTCTTATCCTCCTTACTTGTAAACACACACATGCACACACATAGACACTCTTATTGGCTTTTTGCTCTTTACTTTGGGCGAATTATCGAGGACAAGGGTCGGAACGGAGAAAAAAAATTCCTTTTTATTTTATTTAATGTTTTAAGTTATAAATATGGTTTAGTTAAATGTATAGGAAGGTATTAACACCCCGGTAGATTTACGGCGAGTCAACTAAATGGTTAGTTTGTTGCGCCGAATTTGTTATTTATATTTGGCTTTAGCTTTTTAATGAAACGCTTAGCTCCAAATGAAATAAAAAGTAAATTAAAGTTTGAGAGAATGAGAGTAAGAATAAAGAACCGTTCTGCCCCCTGAGGGTACTCAGAGCTCGGGTTCAGACCTTTGAGGAACAACTGTGGCTGGAACAAATCCTGCCAATTCTGTAGTTTGTAACGCGAATAATATACTGGTGATATTTCTTTTAGACCCCTCACTGAGCCATAAAGGATTTTAAACTAGACTCGTTAAAAATTGGTATGAAATTTTTCCCGAGATGAAAATATAAGATGGAATTTTTTTTAACCGGCTTGCTTTGTCATTTTTCAATATTAAAATTAGTTAAAGGCGTTACTTTTATCGAGGTGCATAACAATCGTTTTAACATGATTTACAGCCATATGGCACGCATTCGCCCCCGCAATTTTCATCTTGTTAACTGGCTATCATACGTCTTGAGTTAAATAATCTCAAGGTGCTTTTAATTTAAAAATCTTTAGGAATCATATTAATAATAAATAACAAATAATAAATGATAAATTACCCGAGATTGTGTGCTGATAGAAGAAATTGTTTATTAGCTGTTAAATTTTTTTTTTTTTTAATAATATTTATTTTTAATTAATTATTTACTTAATTAGATTTATTAACAGTTAGTAAATATTTTTATCAATTAATTAATATTTGAAGCTTTGAATAGAAAAAAGTATAAATTATTTTTAGTTACTTAAAAATATTTTTTACAATGATAAAGAACAGAAAAGTAATTTTCATAATTTTTCAGGGTTTAATATCATTCTCACCAATAGTCAATATTTGATGATAAGTATTTAGGCTGCATTTAAAATTGCTCTATCTCCAGATACATAATTAAGAAATTACCTTGTATCTCGTGAACTATTGACATTTTTAAAGATATAAGCTCATCCCGATATTACATTCATCAAGACCTTTCATTTAAGTACCCACATCAATTTTTTCATATATTTATATATATTATATATATATGTATGTATGAAAAATATCTATATCAAAAATGCATGTGGGTACTCAAATGAAAGCTCTTGATTAGTGTAACATCGGGATGAGCTTAAATCTTTAAAAATGTCAATGGTTAAAAAAGTACAGTGCAATTTAACGAAGGTCATTTAATAAAGCCAAATTTTAATTTTTTATAGTACACAAGTCACACTGATAGAAGGAAATCTTAGCATTTAAGAAAATTTCTTAGCATTTAAGAAATCATTTCTTAGCATTTAAAAAATATTTCTTAGTATTTATAATATTTCTGAGTATTTAAGAAATATTTCTTAAATATACTAAGAAATATTTTTTAAATACTAAGAAATGATTTCTTAAATACAAAGAAATCTTCTTAAATACTAAGAAACCCTTCTATCAGTGCACGGTAGTCACATACTGACTGCAAGGTTGATAGCTTGTACTTAATAAATTAATCAATTGTTTTGAAATAAATGAATTCATTAAAGTTTAATAAATCTTTTATGTTAAATGAAAAATATAATTTTCGAGCATAAAATAATGAAAATTTCATAATAAAAGTGTTTTTACGTTTTATAGTTTACATTTAAGATTTGTTGAGTGTTTGCCCCACTTAGTGACGATAATAAATTAAACAGACGAAATATAAGGTCACAAATATGTTTGACTAACGAGTAAGATCGTGAGATAGTTAAACATTAAATTAGCTCTGTTCGATGAGATCTGTAACGTGTCTTTTGTCTCTTGTTACCACACAGATAATATAAATAACAAAAATAAAAATCTACACGTATGTAAGTACACACTGTGAGGTATAAAGTATGTGTACTAGCCGGTGTATTGAGAGATCGAGTAGAGGAACTGGCGTGTGAACACTTTACTGGGATGTTTGGTAAAATAGTTTGACGGAGTTACATAATTGCCGAGTAAACGTTGACTGTCTTCGCTCCTCTACTCTATGTACAATTGTACACAGAGCTGAAACTCTCCCGATTGGATATTAAATAAAAAATATTTAAAATAAAACAAATATTTAAGACGGACTCCAGACTACATTGTTCCAATGCACCGTTCTCTACTAAAAAAATAAATAATTAAAAAATCTGGTGTGTATACAAACACACGAGACACGAGTCTTGTCTCAGGCCTTTTAAACTTTATGGTAAAAATGCAAATTTTAGCTAAAACCAAACTGCGAATTAGCAAATTTATATTTTTTATGAATAGCCAAAAAATGTGCGAAATATGTTTCCATAAATTTAAGAAAGAAATGGATTAGCGGGTTGCTAAAATCGGCATGTTGATGTTAAAAAAAATTTTTTTTTTTTTCTTTTATTTAATTTAGTGTTTTTAAATTATTTTTTTCTACAATTAAAATAATTTTTAAATCAATAAAAATTTCATGTTTAATTACAAACGAGTAAAAAACAAAAATGAAAGATTTTTGGAAATAAAATTCAGCGTGACATTTAAATAATTTTGGTAAATATTTACAAGTGGGATCAACCATTTTAATTTTCTTTTTTTTTTCAACGAAATTTCTATTTGATTTTATTGATATATTTTTTTTTGAAAAATGCATAAAAAAATGATCAATTAAAAAAAAAAAATTTCATAATCACAATTTTAACAAATTTTCAAAAAAATTTATAAGTTGTTTAGAAAATTGTGATATTCAACTTTTTTTTTTATTCGTTTTTTTATTTACTTTAAAAAAAATGTATCAAAAACATCAAAAAAAGATAAAATATAAATTTTATCCAAAAACATGAGAGCCCAAATTTTTTCCAACTTTTAAAGGCAAAAAAGCTATCGAAATCTTTATTTTTTTCTTTCACGACATTTTTTATTATAAATGCGCCGTAAAAACAAGCAGAATAAAAAAAAATCGAAAATGTTAATTTTTCACCTAGTTATGGCCTAAAATGTGGTTGAACCCATTTGTAAATAATTACCTATTTTTTTTTCTACAATTTTAAAAATTTTTGGACATAAAATTCAGTATGACATTTAAATAACTTTTTAGCGTATAAACAATACTAAAAAAAAAATAATTATAATGAGCCCTTTAGTATAAAATATCATAGAACATATATTGCATTAAGGTTACGCGTAATTGCGTGTGTACATTACGTAGGATACTGTTGGGAAGATAAGAGTAGAGAGTTAACGAAAGCATTTGATTTATGTCTTCATAAGCGAGTTCATCGGATCTGAGCGTGGGTTAAACTAATGTACGTGTAGAAGATACGTAAGTGATCGACGTGGTTAGTAAATCGATCGGTAATCTCGGCCCTCTAAAATAAATAAACAAAAAATAGCTGCTCTCATTAGTATTAGAGGATGAAATAATAAAAGGCCCAGCAGAAAAAATTTTCGAGTATAATGAGGACGAGTATGAGTATGAGCAAATAACAAAAGTGTAAGAGAGTTCGAGTAAAAAGCTTTTAGAAGATAATGGAGGACTCGTCGACCTGTCAGTCACCTGGAGAGCAGAAGCACCCGCTGAATGTTGTACTTAAAGTCTTGGCTCTGAACTTTGTAGTAAATAAGTAGTTGAGTAGGATGCTCGGCTCGTTCAGTGTGCACTGTATAAGATAGGACCTAAGTATAAAGACTCGAGGATGAGGATGATGATGAAAAAATCTAAATAAAAAAGGAAATAAGTGATGTGAGAGCAGGAAGGGAAGCAGAGAAGAGGTGAGAGGTTAGACAAACACGCCGTGTCTTATCTGATGGCCCGTCGGCGGCGTTCGGGCGCCAGTCAGGCCCACTCCCTCCACGGCAACACGGGACTCACCCCCACCTCCCACCCGACACATTTTGTTGCTTCATTTACATCGTACGCCCGGTCATATCATCTAGAACAGATTTTGTTCTTCGCTGATGAGTGACTAGAGTCTACTCGAGAGGTTGATGACATTTTCTCACGACTTGACGGCCTGGAGAATTAACACTGACGACTACAATGCTTCATTAGATTATTGTTGGTGCAACAATATCGTACAATTAGCTCACTCGGGTTATTGTAAATGATTTAACATACTTAAGGCTGAGTTTATTATCGACAATCGATTTAAGATCTTTATAACAAGCTGAATGTTATTTTTTATGTTAATAAGGCAACATGAGATTTTCTTTTTGTCATTTTATAATTAAAAAAAAAAATTAATTTTTTTCATTAAAAGTATCTCGGGAAAAAAAATATTAAAATATTTAATATTTAATATTTATGAAATTATTATACATGTTCAAGAGCTAAAATTTTTTTGTCGCACTGAAACTTCAAATAACATACTAGCAAACTTGCAGTGACTATGTGACTGCCGTGATTTGTGAACTGTAAATAAATAAAATTTTGCTTTATTTAATAATGACTTTTGTTAAATTGCACTGTACTTTCTTAACTACTGACGTTTTTAAAGATATAAGCTCATCCCGATGTTACACTCATCAAGAGCTTTCATTTGAGTACCCACATGCATTTTTGATATATTTTTCATATATACAGATATATATATATATAATATATATAAATATATGAACAATTGATGTGGGTACTTAAATGAAAGGTATTGATGAATTTAACATCGGAATGAGCTTATATCTTTAAAAATGTCAATAGTTCACGAGATACAAGGTCATTTCTTAATTATGTATCTAGAGATCGAGCATTTTTAAATGCATCCTAAATACTTATCATCATAAATTGACTATTGGTGAGAATGATATGAAACTATGAAAAGGTACAACTCCAGGTCAAGACTTTTCCAACGATACCAAATTTAACCTTAAAAACCCATTTTATCATATAAATACACTGGCCACAAAATTTTGCTTATTCTCTTAATAATATGGATTATTGAAAATTTATTTTTGAAAAAAATTGAAAATGATTAAGTTCAAAAATATTTGCGAATAATTAAAATTGATTTTTTGCCTTCTGGATTTTCCCCTTTAAAGATAAATTTTAACAGCAAATTGTTTTAGAATGTGTAATTAAAACATAGACCTGAGTTTAAAAATAAGTAATTAAGTGTCGAGAGGTAAGAGCGTTATCAAGCCGGTAGAGTCGGAGTTTATAGTGCTGGTATATCTGGTAGTATAGCGTCCAGCTCAGCGCAGTTTCTCATTTGGAGTTTCTTCCGTGACGACAAAGTCGCTAATGAAAATTCCGGTAAAGCGTATGGTATACATTTGTATATATACAATACGTAACCTAGGTGAAGCGGAGATCCCAGCTGAGACAGAGGAGTAGATTCCGGTGGAATGCAGTCCAATTAGAGGACGCACTAGCGTACACACCACTTACTACAGATTCGAGTTTTCACTACCGACGAATTCCTCCGGAGGAATTGGTTTATTATACCTTCTATTAAGTTCTGAGATATGAGGACACCTATCATTTTTTTTATCGCGACTTACCAGTTAGCTTTTCCTTTTTTTTCTCTCGCCGTTTAATTTCTCTATTTTCAGGCTATTTCAGCGCTTCCCTTTAATCAACTGACCAATCAATTCAATGTTGATTAATGGGCTCCTAATAGCTCGATAATTACGCCAGCAATCACGTCTAATTAATCTCCAGTATTTTACTTTTTTTTTATTTATATAAACTTTTAATATTTTTATGGCGATTTTAGTAAAAGTAATAATTATTGACACCCTATTTTATTTTACGGTCTTATTTTTATTAATTAAAACAAAAATTTTTTTATCTAAAATTACATTAAAAACAATTTTTTTTTTTAATAAAATAAATGTAAAAAGATATTGCAACACAAATTCAAATTTTTTATTTTTATTTTTATTCAATTAATTTATTTAAAAAATTTTATAAATTATTTTGAGTGTAAATATTTAATAAAAAAAAAATAAAAAATCTAGTCATATTTAATAAATTGCCAATAATTAATATTTTTAATTAAATTTTCTTTATTTCTCAACAAAAAAATAATTTTCTGGATTAAGAAAAATTTATTAATTAAAAAAAAATCAATATTTATTAATTAAAAATAAAAATTTTAATAATTTTTTTATCTAATCATATTAAAAATTTTTTTTATTAACAAAATAAATATAAAAAATTATTGTTACAAAAATTCTAATTTTTTATTTTTATTTTTCTTTAAAAAATTTTATAAATTATTTTAAGAGTAAATATTTAACAAAAAAAAAAAAAAATTCTAATTATATTTATTAAAAAATCAATAATTAGTGCTTTATATTTAAATTTATTTTTCATTAAAAAATAAATTTTCTAAGCTAAAAAAAGAAATGTCAAATGTAATTAAAAGAAACCGCGACATAAAAGATGAAAAATAATAAAATAAAGCGGATATAAAATGATTGTTGGCTAGCAGAACTAAAAGCTTCTAAAGGCAAGATGCTGTATATAGTGAAGAGTCGTATAGAAGAGTCTCGGTGGAGCAGCACCAAAGCCAAAGCCAGCGTGTTCTCTTGTATTTTCTTCCTCTTGTTCGTAACGGGCATATCCGCCTTGAAATAAAATCGCCGATAGTATCTCTCCTCAATGAACTCTCCCACGCCTATGGACTGGACCCTGGTACGGGTCTCCCCCTACCGTTGGGCTCGCAATTCCCGGGTGAATAAAAGTGTGTGTGCCAGAGTCTTAAAAGTTTAGTGTCTCGTCTGAGTGTATGGAGAATATTCAAAATAAAAATAATTAAATGAGGCTGAGAATCAAGTGTAGTAGAATAAAATCACCTGGTGGGGGAGAGCTTGCCGTCGCGAGTCTGTGTTGCGTGCGTTCGGTACAGTACAGTAATAGCAAGGTAAGGCGAGGGGCCTCATGTTAGCCCGTACCCGCTAAATATACCAGGAGAGGGGCGAGCCTGGTCCAGCCGACGTTCGACCTCTGACCCCGGCACGTATTCGCCACACCCGCGCAACGACCCAAGCTCTGTACTAGCGAATGAACGCTAAAAATTGAAAAAATAACAAAGACGAGGTACGGCCGGGGCTTTTTATTGTTTATGTATTTATTATTAATTATCTATATTATTAAGAGAATATGAAAAATTTTGTGGCCAGTGTATTTATATGATAAAATGGGTTTTTATGGTTAAATTTGGTATCGTTGGAAAAGTCTTGATCTGGAGTTGTGCCTTTTTGAGGTTTCATATCATTCTCACGAATAGTCAATTTATGATGATAAGTATTTAGGTTGCATTCGAAAATGCTCTATCTTTAGATACATAATTAAGAAATGACCTTGTATCTCATGAACTATTGACGTTTTTAAAGATATAAGCTCATCCCGATGTTACACTCGTCAAGACCTTTCATTTAAGTACCCACATCAATTTTTTATATATTTATATGTATTATATATGTATATATGAAAAATATATCAAAATACATGTGGGTACTCAAATGAAAGCTCTTGATGAGCGTAACATCGGAATGAGCTTATATCTTTAAAAATGTCAATAGTTAAAAAAGTACAGTGCAATTTAACTAAAGCCATTATTTAATAAAGCAAAATTTTATTTATTTATAGTTCATAAGTCACGGCAGTCACTAAGTGACTTCAAGGTTGCTAGTTATAATTATTTATAAAAAATTGCTTGATAATAAGTTAGTGATTAAAAGTATAAACTAGGAAATACAGTTGAATTTATTTGTTATTGGCGGGCGTACCAGACGGGAGTGAGTTTAAAAAAGATTAAGAAGATATAGTCGATCGTAAAAATCGTCTTGCCCTTTTTTATACTTGTGCCGAGTATAAATGTCGTAAAAAGTTTATTCACATGAGTGTATACGAGTGTAAGGGGCATGTGTGTTGTCCCATCGATTTTATAAATCTGTCCCCGGTGGGGATTGCTCGACGTGCTGAAAGTCACGCGGTGGCGATTCCCGATTATTTGCGAGAGCATAAATTCTGGGTGGGCCTACCGGAGATAAAAAGAGTTCACGAGTTTGTTGTTGGTTAACTTAAACTTTATTCTCTTTTACTTTTAGATTTACTCTCACATTCTTACTCACATATGCATGGCTTTCAGTATAAGAGATAATATTCTAAGGTAAATACGTTCATAGGGGTCACGTCGTCTATGCAAATTAAACGAGAGCCAAGATTCTACAGGATCATCCTAAGAGGACGCGGTGTCGCGTTACGATCGATAAATGAGTCGAGAAAAGATTCTTTTATTGTATAAATTGTATAAATAGTAAATAATAATAAAAAAAAATACATTTTTTATAGCGAAATTATTGAGAAAAAAAATTACACATTTTTTACGGACCTGATGCTATTACGCTGAAAGAAGTCTGACCATTAACGCTGCTTCTACTAGAGAACTCTTACGCAGGCGCGTGAGCTAAATCCGGGAGTGGGGAGTCCAACTAGGAGTAGGAGAACGCGTCAAGTGTTAGTCTTAGATTAAATGTAGTACGACGTAGAGCCTGAGAGCGTTTAATTTCTGCGTAGGCGCATATTGTCAGTATGTTTATGCGAAGAGCTTAATGGAGCGGTCTGACATGTGTCTAAATGTTGACAAGCTACAACGAGTAATAAATATCCATTTAATAAGATTATGCCTACAATGAATATTTTTAATTATAATTTACAAATAACTGACTTGCTAATAGAATTATTATTATTATTATAAAATATAATAAATAATTTTTTTAAGCCGAAAGTAATAATAAATTGTTTAAATTATTATTATTATTATTATTATTAATACTTTTTTTTAAATACAATGAAGGAATTATTATCCAGAATATGAATGGAAGAGTAAATGATATAAAAAGGCAGTAAATAATTCAAAGCCAGAGACTAAAGTTGAGATGGTAAGTGATTCTATATTGAGATAGGCGCATCACCCAGAAGTTACGAGCATTCGTGTACAACTCGTTGAAACAATCTCGACAAAATCCTATATACATACCAGCAAGAGCACCACCGAGTAGAGCAAGAGATCGGAGTCTTATTTAATTCATTCTCTGCATATGTTGTGTCTCTTATAAATGTTGAATCTCTATACGCCAGCCAGCTCTATAGCTCAGGTTTTATTATAGTTCTGTGTTATGTGTCTCTGAGTTAACCGTTCGCTCGTCTTGCTCCTTTTATCTCTTCCACACATGCATATGAGGGCACATGTGTAATGTATAATACACATTTAAAAAGTATCGAGATGAAATGAGAGAGTTGGCGAAGCGAACGAATAAATTCACCCACATCAGTCACTTTCTTATTATTATATAGGGGTCGTCTTAGCGACGACATTTTACAGCGGGGGGTCAGCGTGTTTCACATCGGTACGTCACTCAATTTGATTGTTGGTACAACGACGTTCGCCGCGCCTTGCTCTTACTCTTCATATCCCACAAATACATTTATAGATACTATATACAGGTATATATATATATATATATATATATATATATATTAATTGATAAATCTCAAGTGAACGATGACGAAGAATTTAGATGATTGTCAAGTACTCTTCAATCACTATCACTGTTATTATATTTTCCCACGATATTTCGTTCATGTTTTGATCCTGTCTTGTCGAAATTAAAAAATTAAAATAATTTATTGATTGTTAAAAATTTACTATAATTTTTTTTTTTTAAATTAGAAAAATTCTAATCTATATTATTAAGAAAATAAACGAAATTTTATGGCCAGTATATTTATATGATAAAATAGATTTTTATGGTTAAATTTGGTATCGTTGGAAAAGTTAACTTGAATTTAAATCTTTTCAAGGTTTCATATCATTCTAACCAATGGTCAATTTATGATGATAAGTATTTAGGCTACATTCGAAAATGTTATCTCTATAGATATATAATTAAGAAATGACCTTGTATCTCGTGAACTATTGACGTTTTTAAAGATATAAGCCCATCCCGATGTTACACTCATCAAGACCTTTAATTTAAGTACCCACATCAATTTTTGATATATTTATATGTATTATATATATGTATATATGAAAAATATATCAAAATGCATGTGGGTACTCAAATGAAAGCTCTTGATGAGTGCAACATCGGGATGAGCTTATATCTTTAAAAACGTCAATAGTTAAGAAAGTACAGTGCAATTTAACAAAAGTCATTATTTAATAAAGCAAAATTTTATTTATCTATGATTCACAAGTTACGGCAGTCACATAGTGACTGCGAGGTTGCTAGTTTATAATTAATATGTCATAAACGAAAATGAATAATTTTTAAACTAAAAAAAATTCCAATTATTACATTGTAAAAAAATGAACTTGAATGAAGAAAAAAATTCTTAAACTGAGAAAATTATTTTGAAGAATTTAATTGAGACAAAAAATTTTTTCGTTTAAAAATTTTTATGCTCAAATTAAAGATTAAGTTAACAATTTAAATTGTACTTAATAACAATTAAATTTTTCTTTTAATTTGAATATTACCGGCTTGATGATAAATAAAAATAAAAAATGAATACACCTCAGAATGTAAGTATCAGCGGATTTACAAAGAGATTTAAGAGGCGTAAGCAGTGATGGAAAGTTGTGTGTGTTGTTGGGGTAAAAAAGGTAAAGTATATCCTGAATACTACGGCATCTAGATGGGCACCATTGCCAGAGTTTCTTGAGGATATCGCGGCGTAGATCGGAATTCAGGTACACGGTAGCCAGTGGCTGGAGGCCTGAGCAAACCGGGAATAGCGCAATATGTGGACGAGGGATAGGGGCCGAGAAATGGAGGCCGGTGGGTGGAAAAGGGACTGCTCGGAAGATAGGAGAGAGAAGAGAGACCTCGAGTTAACTCGAAATAAAAGATTTAAGTTTGTGTAAAGTGCAGCCAGGCGACGAGAGACGAGAGGGACGGTTAACTGCTGTGCTTTTCTCGGTTGTTCTTTCCTCCACTGGGTGCATGCAGGGGAACCGGGTGATCTACCGTCCTCGGGCAAGCCCCTCATTAACGCCTTTGCTAAGAAATTACACGCGCAAAGGTGGCAAATAAGAGCAAAACCTTCTTCTCTTTAGCTTCAGCTAAACACCTTCGATCTTTCTCACCTTTACTTGCTCCATTCTCATTTTTAACTCCCAGGCATTCTTCGGGGGCTAGTTTATTGATACCCTGATCTAATTATCCTCGGATTTTATTTAAGACAAATAAAACTCTTTTAAAGTTAAAAAAATAAATTTTTAATACATACACTGATAGAAGGATTTAGTTTTATTTAATAAGATTTAGTAATAGTTACTAAATCATTTATTAAAGCCCATTTATTTCCACCAAATAAATATTTAGTAGTATTTAAGAAATTATTTATTGCTGCTCAATAAATTGTTTATTGGTATTGAAGAAATTAATTTTTTAACTAATTTTAGCGTATAAACTAACTTTTTTATTCAAAATAAATAATTTAAAGTAAAAAATATAAGGTATTATAAAGAAAAGAATCTCATTATATTATAATTTTTTATTTGAGAAATTTATAAAATTAAAAATTAAACAAGTTTTTAACATATTTTGAACTGAAAAATTTAAACTTAACTGCATTGAGAAATGACATAAGCCATTTGGGAGTATGTGTGTTTTCAAAGGATTGACAAATCTCCCGAAATCGAGCTGAATAAAATAATCTGAGTCAGTGAATAGGTTATGTATCACATTGGAATTAAAGCGTGTAGCCATCTACCGACAATACTTGCCAAAGAAATATTTAGTAACTACTTCTAAATATTATTTGGTGGAAACAAATATTTATTTCGATATAATAAGGCTTTGTTTATATTAATATAATTTATTTAGAATAAAAAAATCATTTATCAAACTGTAACAAATAATATTGATAGGTAAGAAATTTTTTTTTCTCCCAAATAAATGACTAAAAAATCTTTTGCTAAATCAGTTTATTACTCCGTACTCCTTCTATCAGTGTAACTGGTACGTGTTTATGGTGTTTATTAATTAACGCAGCGTAACCTCCTCGGTTGACCTTTCTCCAGTAATTTTATTCGGTATTTAATGGTGGTGAGATGAAACAGAACGCAATATCTTTTTTTTTATTATTTATATTTATACTAAAACATTTTATTTCTTTAATTCGTAGTTGTTATTCTCCGACTGTATATATTCACCTTACGAGTTTCCTCAACGGCAGGTTCCAACCTCACGCTGTTCCCCGGGATTTATTAATAATTTAGTCGCGAAAATCTCGACGAAAGTACAAGCTTTAAAATATATTTTTAATTAAATAATTGATTTAATTAATTAACATCAGATTGATACTAAACATTAAATATTATCCGGTGATTAAATGAAATTAATAGCCCGATAAATAAAGAGAATTATTATAATATTTATAAAAAAGTGTTATGCCTGGTGTCTGGGTAATCTTAGAAGAGAGATCGAGTGTCGTCGTCTGTATGCACGGATAGGAGCGGCCTGCCCGTTCCAAAGACGAGATAATTTAGAAACCGGGAACGACGGATCGGTAAGCGTACCAACTAAACGTAATTACCGAGAGTTCTTCGCCTGGGGTTAAAGTTAAAGCTTTAATAGGGCGCGCGGGTCAGACGCTCTTACACACACGCTTACACACTGAGATGAGTTTTGTTTATATTTATTTAAATATTTCCAATATGTAATGTGTAATGCTTGGATTGAGAATAAAGAAAGAGAGTGAATGGTGGGAGGAGGGACATCAAACACTACTAGGTGGAGGTGAATGTGTGGCGCAAGCAGCACAAGTAAAGAGTTATATCTGAGTAGTGAGGAAAAGGAAAAAGTTTAAATATAAATATAAATGAAGGAGGCTTAAAACAAGAATCGGTGGATAAAAAGAGAAAGATATTCACCTGATTTATGCCACGTGCTTTATGAGCTGCACTTTGCTTCTGCCTCCCGCAGCTCAAGTTTTGTCCGGTTTTAAAGTTATGTACTAAGACACTTAATGTAACCCCATTTGATTTTTTAATTATTATTTTTTATTGCCAGGTTTTCAAGAATGTCTTTTGATAAAATTTTTTTATTTTTACGGACACTGGATTCTTACGGACACGGAAGTTGATGTGAAAAAGCCCGTCAGACGGGCTTGAATCTCGAAAAATTAACCGGGATCAAAAAGGGTCACGTGCCTAATCATTTTTATTTGGAGGAAAATTAAATTTCACGCCTCATAGCGTGAAGCGCTTATTTTTTTTGTCAAAAATTAAATAAGCGTTATGAGGCGTGCACTTTTTAATTAAAAAATTTTTTTTAACTGCGACAAATTACTTGAAACTTAATTTCTTGAAAGGATAATTTAATTCAGAAATAAAAAAATTTTCTCGGGGATAAATATGTTAATTATCAATAAAAAAGTTTGTCACAGCGCGAGCAAAAGGACTGGAGTTTAATTGCCAGAATGATGGAGTAATATGTTGAAAATACTCCTGTGATGTTATCGCAACAAGATCATTATTAATAATGTTACAAGTTTATTCAAATTAATGACTAATATTATATATATATATTAATAAATATTTAAATTAAAAAATAAATGGAGTTTTTATTGTTAGTGTAGAGTGTAGGCTTTATTATTGTATTTAAATAATTAATAATCCATAAACTTTTAGTGAAATATAATGAGAGGTAATTGTTAAATTATGGTAATTACAATGGAATCGATTATAAAGCTGGATGTTAAAGTACGCACTCGAAGTATTTACATATATGGTGGATATAGAATTATAATCCGGATTTCTCGATGCACAATATTTCTTCTGTGAAATTGACTCGTTAGAAAATGTACAGCTCACATTAATACCACCGAGCGTTACACACATGAGCACACAAACTAATCCAAGTATATTTATTTATTATATTTATATTTATATGTGCAGTATTGGGTTCCTGGCATCATGATCATTAATCAATAACAATCAATCTTGTAACCACAGTTTGCAGTGAGCCTAAACCACATGCCGAGTTTATCTCAATTAATCCTCGACAGAAGTATTTTCACTGGTTTTAAAACTTTACATCTATCCAATATAAATAAATATTTGCAAATATATTTTACGTAAACCATCAGATTGATATTTATCAAACATCAATCATAACCTTTTCATTCGATTCGATAATATAAATAATAAATTTTTATTTTTTATTAGTCGCTGCAATCTTATGAAGAAATTTTTATTCTTTTCAAGTATATCAAGAGGTAAATAAGACCTTTATTGTAGTTAATAAATATTTCATTTAATCTATGAGTTCTATGTTAATTATTATTCAAGTAAATTTTTTTAAAAATTAAAAAAAATCTAATTAATAAATAATTAAATTATTATTTAATAATCCTAAACTTAACCGACGTTTTTAATTTTTTTTTAATTCATTAAATTAGAACAAAAAAATTTTGAAAATTCGCAGAAGGCAATTCAAAATTAATTGCAATCCAGCGAGTCGTGAGCTTAATTAAAAATAAAAAAGTGCGGTATTGTTGAAAGTAAGGAATCCCGGCAGTAAAATTTGCACGCAGAAGAAAATAGCGACGTGGGTGCGTGAGGTCGAGTAAAACTTGGGTGAAAGTTGCTCGGTTCTCGGGTCAGAGTTGGCACATCTCGAATGAGCGGATGGTCAACGAGGACTAAAAATTCTTATTCCATTCTTCTCCGTTCTCCGGGTTCATCTCATCTCGTACTTTATTTTATTTCCTCTACTCTCTATCTCCTCTTACTTTGTTACTTTTATTCCCGTTCCCCTTAACCTTGCGTCCGTGCTCCCGCCGATCCCAGAAGATTCTATACCGCGTGTCATTGTAGTCCTCCGGCTCCAGCTCCAAGGCGTTCTTGAAAACCGATAAATTCGCGCTACCTTACACCCAAAGATGTCGCTCCTCGACCTCTAAGGTTAAACTGAATGTTCGAACCTTTTCTTATTGCTCTCTGCTCATTGTTTTGTTACTTTTGTTATTTCAGCTCTTCTGAGGCGATCTCCACACGTTTATTTTATCTTCTCTTCAGTTTCACACACTTGGATAAAAATATCTCAACCTGCCTTGGATTTAATTTATCTATCATTTTTTTATTAAGAAAATTTTTTTATTAAAAAATTTTCTATAAAAAACTGACTCAATTTTTGAAAGTATTTATCTATAATAATGTTTGACATAAAAATTAAACTAGGTTAGTTAATAAAAAAAAAGATAATTTAAAAAGCAAGAGGCCATACTAAATTTAAATAAGTAAAGTGTCTAAGAAGAGTATACGACACACCTCATATCGCAATATATACCGGTTGGCTTTGATTTCATTAATGGATCTCATGGTTACTAATGCGCGTATTTGCCGAGCTCTCGACTCGCATTAGGAATACACACATATACCCATAACTCTCTCACCACACACTTATTTATTTATTTATTTATTTAAGTTATTCTTTCTTTGCGAGCAAGAGGCTCCTGCTTCCTGCGTTGACTACTTACACATCTTACTCTTCATCCATCCCAAGGAATTTTGAATATTTTTATTTTTATCTCTTGATATTTTAGCATAACCTTATTCGCGAGGTAATCCTAGAAGAATGTGTGCGTTGTGCCGCGATTGCGGTCCCGGCTAGCGGAAAATTAACACTTGTAAACGTTTAAACGTTTGTTTATGTTAATGGGAGGTGCGTGTGTAAGACTGCACCTATGTCACCTCAAATATATCAATTAACATCCTCATCAAGTGACTTGCCTCTTCGATATTTTCTTTTCCCTTTTCGCGAGAATTCTTATCTCTCGTTTGAGTTTATACTTCTGTTTGTCGGACGACAAAGAAGCGCACACCGCTTTTGTTTGCCGAAAAAATGGCGCAGTTAGTAGGGTAAGAATCTGTGGGAGATCCGCGGTGAAAAAAATAGTTAAAAAAAAAAGTAGTAACACGATTTAATGATTGGTAATTAACTTTGCATAATTATCTGGGCATTAGTCACGATAGTTTAACTGAGATGAGAGCATATATGTATATATCTAGCATACATCTGGATTGAAATCTTCGCGGTAGATCGATGTGATCTTTAGGGCTGATACACGATCGTCCTAATTAGTTTTGAGAGCTGATTTTAACCTCGACATCACTTGATGTTGTTCCAAGATGTATATTTTAATTTCTGTTACGTGTACTTTTAATTTTATACCGTTTTAGATTTTGTAATTTATATAATTACACTCTTTAATGTCTTTATTTTTTAATTTTTTTTTTTTTCAGTTACATTGATTAATTTTTAATAAATTTTTGTATAATTATTTAAAAATAAATTTAACTCAATGAATAAATGTTTTTGAACTGAATATTAATGGCACAAGTAAGATAAAAAAAAAAAACGAATGGGCAATTATTCTCCATCTGAATACAGCAAATCATACAAAAATTTATTTATTGGACAGAAGGGGGGATGATTTAAGTCCTTATTTAAATGTAACGAGAATGAGGCTGGATATATATTGTATAGGAGGAAGATGACACGAGTCAAGAAGAATAATATGCATAATGGAAAGGGTCTTGGGAGGGGAGGGCAATAATATAATATCAGAAGTAAATAAAGGCCCAGTGTGTCTTATTCCCGGACGGCAGACGGCGAATTTGTCGCTCCATATCTCGCTCGGGAATTTATGAAACTCGAGTTCCAGCCATAATTTACTCGGTCCCCGTGGCCCCTCGTGGCCCAGCCAGTAAATAATGTCCGGACAAAGGGCGGACGGCGTGTAGTGCTGGTGGATACAAGAACGAACGGAATTCGAGGATGCGATTCTCTGGACCGAGTACCGTCCAGAGTGTATATGAGGCAATCGGTTAAACTCAACAATCTTGTCCGAGGTGAATATATATTCATACATACTCCTCGGTTTTTTAAAAATAAACTTTTAATTAATCTAACTTTTAGTTAAAATAACTTTTAATAAATTTTTAATAAATTTAATTAAAATAACTTTTAATTTCAAACCTTTTTTTTTTTTACTCGCTCGCTGTTTTAGTCGTTATAATTTTATTAATTTATTTTAATAATTGAATTTAATTAATATTAACTGGAGAATCGCTCTTGAAAAATTAAAAATTTAGAAAATAAAAAAATAATTTTTTACTAATTGATAAAACTATTAAGTATTTAAATTAAACCGTCCTATAAATGTCCGAGCTAGTCTATTAATATTTTCTGAATGAAGCTCCGGATTTGGACTAACCGGGTGTAGGTAAACGTGTTAAAAAACCTCAGAGTTTAGTAATAGAAGCGCGCAAGGTGCAGGGTGGTGTATTCTCAACAGTTTTGAGTGTTACTGTGCGTCGTATGTGCGCCATACATAATAGAGGTTAGCCGCAGGATGGTAAATCACGGGACGGCATGCGGGCGTAGTTATATCGTGCGTGCGTGATGGAAGATTAGTCCTGTATTGTAAGAGCACGGAGGTGGCACGCGATGATTTATCGCTTACGAAAATACAAGCACGGGTGTCTTCTGAGCTTTTAATATCTCGAGACTGACTCACAATCTTCTACACATTTTAGTAAATAATCCTTTCAATATTTTTCATAAAACAGGATCAAGGATTGATTTTTTTCACACTTCCGCCCAATTTAAATCAAATTTTTTGAATTAAAGCAGCCGAGTTAAGTTACAAAGTTGTTGAATTAAATTCAAGGAGCGAAGGTTCAAAAATTCCCACGTCAGAGTAAAAACCAGAAGGATAAATTTAAAATCGGAGGCTTCGGAATTGAAATAAAAATAAAACAATTCCCAGTGGTACAGAAAAGATCGGGGAAAAAAAAAATTTAAGTGTCCGTTTAAGACAGTATAGTATTTTTCGCGCAATGCTTAGCTCCTGTGTATTATTTTTAGCGAAAGTTCTTTTGCTCCAGAGTTCCGTTGTCGCTTAAACTTAGAGTTTAACATCTTTGGATGTTACGCTGGTGCGTCGAGACTCCTCAAAGACCACCTGAACGCCTACAAATTGCATTGTTTGCCAAAAAACGTGTCTCTGTCTCTTAATGGCCCCCCTACTCAAGTTCCACAGGTTTTTTAACTCCCACAATACACACGATATTATTTTTATTTGGTTTAATTAAAAAATTCAGCCTGGTTAAATATTGACGGCAGTTAAAAACAGAAGCGATGAATTATAAATAATAAAAATAATAGTAATAATAAATGTTAATATTGGGCCTGGGATGTTACTCGGGAGTTAAATTGTATAAGGAAACTATTTGTGGTAAAGACAACTGCTGCAGTAGTTTAAAAGACACTGGGTAATAGATGTCATGACTAAATTATGGTGATTGCCAACTGCTACCATTTACAGTACTCTATAGTTTAAATAAGTTTTCAAAATTATTTATTTTGCTGTCATTTTTAACTGGATTTATAAATAAATTTTAAGATTTTGGTAAAAAATTTCAATATTTATCAATGAAAATAAAAATTTACAAGCTTCTTTTAATGACAAATATTATTTATGTTAATAAAAAAAAAAAAATGTCAATTAAACAAAAAGTATAGCTTCACGATTTTCTGGCCAAAAAAAATGAGGTATTGAAAAAAAAAAATAAATAAATAATAAAGGTCTTAATTACAATATTTATAAAAAAATTACTAAAATTTTTTATTACTATAATTAATTTATTTAAAATACGGTCAGATGTGAGCCGACTTTTCAATACACAAAAAAATATTTTTTTCCACTATAAAATATAAAAATAAATAAAAAACCGCGAGTTTATGTACTTATACAGAAAAAAATTTGAGTAGAAAAATTCTTAAGCTAAAAAATTTATCTTGATTTAATTAAATTCTACTTTAACTAAAGACAATGAAACTCAAAAAATATTTTCTTGGTTTAAGAATTTTTCTCCTAATTCAAGTGAATTTTTTTTTCCATCAGAGTATGAATTGACGTTGACTCTCATCACGGGAAATAGTACGGGACCGGCGCTTAACGATCACATTTGGGCGGACCGTTTCACGATCCCGTGGCTGTTACGAGCTCACGACTCTCTCATCGAGGATCCAGCACCCAGCGAGGAGGATCCACACACACAGACATAGTAACAGCATCGCAAGGGTAGTCAGGGAAGCTTCCTGTGACCTCCAAACGTCGAGATCTGATGAAAACTCGATTTTTGCAAAACGGGGTGAAAACAATAACTTCTCGATTTTTGAAAATCTTCGATTTTCTTAGCGGGAAGTTAAAAATTTTCTGCTCTTTAATTTTATTGATAAATAATAAGACGTATTTACTGAAATTTTAACTACAAAAATAAACTTGATGCTTATACTGATGAGCATTCATGACACCATGGATGTGCGTATTGTATTTACATCCAACAAATTTAAATTAATTTTTCTATCAATAAAAAATAATTTAAAAATCAACAAAAATTTTTTTTTTACTAAAAAAATCTAAAATATAAAAGCTCAAAAACCTGTAAATAAAACATTCTAAAGTTGCCGGAGGTTTGACGTTAAAAGTTTTAAGGATTTCATCGGCACTAGACTGACCGGGTGGTTTAAACTTTTACAATAATTTATTGTTACTATTAAAGTATAACTGAGAATCTTCGTGGTGGGTATAGTACGAGTCTGAAGTGGAAGTAAAGGCGTTATACTCGAATACATATAACCCATTTCTGTATGGGTGCATATCACCCGTCCGATGTGATTTACAATACCCATAGAGTTATGACGACGTGTTCGCTCTATACTATTCTCGTTCTCATCCCCATGTAAGAACTTTTGTTAGCACAGTAAAGCCTTGAGAATAAAAATCCATTGATAGCAATAAAAAAAGGCAATAATTATGCTTTGAGGTAAATAACTATTTATTATTAAAATAAAATCAAAGCTATGCATAGATATGTGTACACATATGTATTGTTGATACTGGCGGTATCTCGGAAACCTTGAGAAGCTTCTTCTTCATACGATAGCGTCGAGGTGTGTGGTCGTTAAATTATTATACAGAACGGATAAAAAGAACCTGATATTGTCGTTAAATGACATTTTGAGACTGTTAAATGTCCTGACGGCGCCTTTCGTAGCATATTACGCTCAGTATTATCCTTCTCTTTAGTACTACATAGTTTAATACTCGTATATAAAATGTATATTTACTACTTATGCATTACACATCCATATATTCCCATGTATTTATTTATTTTATGGAATTTTATCTACAACACTAATTTTATTTCCGCACTTACCAGTCAAGATCAACTATATCAATTAAATAATTATTGACCGTTCCGAGAAAACCCCTCGACATTTATTGCCAAGAATAATTTATAATAATAATTTTAAATGGATTTTTAGCACCTTTTTCGGAGGAGGGGAGGCCTGAAATATATAAGTAAAACTAATCACTGTCCACTTGTCGTCAATTGTCAAGCTTGTCGAATAAGAACTTGCGCAAGCTCGCCCACGTACCAAGCAAGGTGGTCCTTGGGATCCTCCGGACACTTTTATGCCCCCGCGAGCGATGACACCGGCTTCCAGCGTGGGCGTCTCGTGTCATGGGAAACCATCCGCTGCGTATGTACTGATAGTAATAGTAATAGTGTAATGGGTATATACACGACATATGAGTTACACACAGTCATATTTGTTGGATATTATATATTACATCGATGAGTATTTTCAATTGGCCTCACTCACCTGCCTCTTGCCCAGCTGACCCCGTCTGGCTTTTGACTTTCATGGTTAATATAATCACAATCATTCGGAAAATTTTTAATCATTTTTTTGTTTGATTGAATTATTACTTGTCAGTTAATTTGTTTCAATAAAATTGGGGATATATTTAATTTAATCATGAATTAAAAGAAAAATTAATTTGTTTTGAATAAAAAAAAAAAAAATTAGCAAAACGGTTGACCCTGAAGGTCATCCCTGCAACTTCCCGCCAATTCTATACCTAATTGCTTGAAATTGCACTTATGACGTTTTAGAGCTCTTCGAGCTCATGAATACAATTTGTGTATTATTTTGAGCTCTCCGAGCTCAAAAAAATAGCTTTTGTATGCTTTTGAGCTCTTCGAGCTCAAAAATTTGATAAAAGTTTGATAAAACACTATTTTTTTAATTTTCACATCACAAACTTTTGAATGAATGAACCGATTTTCACGCGGTTGGTGGCATTCGACGCAGTTTTTAAGCTTCATGAAAAATCTTTAAGTTTATATTGACAGAGTGGAAAACTTCGGAGTAATTCCGAAAAAACGCTTTTTTCAGTTTTCTTTCGTCAACGATAACTCACGAACGAATCAACCGATTATGACCGGACTGACGGCGATCGACGTGGTTTTTTTAAGTTAAGAGCTGATTAGTTTTTGAAATTGATCGGTAAAGCAGTTTAAAAGTTATTCCAAAAAAACCACTTTTGAAAAAATTTTTTTTGTAGTTTTTTTGCGATTTCTCAAAATCTACCGTTTCGAATCGTTCCATAGTATATACAAAATCTAAGTTTGGTCAAGACCTTTCGAATGGCACCAACCGCGATCAAATCGGTCAAGCCGTTTAAAAAAGTTATAAGGTTATAAGAGGTCAAAAGTTATAAGAGGTTTACATACATCCACACACACACACACACACACACACACATACATACATACAGACACGCAGACACATCGCGGGAATAGTCAGGGAAGCTTCCTAGGACCTCCAAACGTCGAGATTCGATGAAAACTCGATTTTCGTATAACGGGGTGAAAACAATAACTTCCCGATTTTTGAAAATCTTCGATTTTCTTAGCGGGAAGTTAAAAATATTTAAAGAATTTTTTTCAATTTGAATCAGGCAGAAAAATTATTAAATAAAATACAATTTAATTGAACTAAAAATTAATTTTTTAGTTCAAAAATTTTTTTCTTATATTAAATTTATTTTTATTATTATACTTTTGTCAGTTAAATTAAAAGAATAAAAAAAGTTGTATAGATAATTTGGTAAAAATTTATTTTGACGTTTTAAAAAATTTATTTAGCGAAAAAAATATAAATTATATTAGTAATAAATTAATCATTGATACTTTGAATACGTCAAAAAAATATTGAGCGATTGGATAATGACATAAACGCGTAACCCTAAATTGAATCTCGGGTAATAAATAAACTAATAAAAATAAAAAATTGAGAGCTGGAGAAGTATCGGGCGAAAACGAAAAGCGAGTAGCTTTTGATGTTGGATTGATTGATCGCTCGGAAAAACTGGATTGCCAGTAATAAATACATCGAGGAGGACGGTTTTATTTTATTGATATCCTGGTAGCAGTCTGCTTTCGTTTGTTCTTTCTTCAGGTTGAGTTTGTTGTTTGCTGGTGTGTAGACTCGCTAATAATTTATCTGGGAAGCGAGGGCGCCGGATGTCACTTCTTGCTTGTCTAAAACTCTGATCGGAGAAACAGAACCATAAGAGATGGGACTCTACTCAGCTGGGGACTCTTTGCTGTGCCGGGTAATTCGGAACCGCCGATGTTTTCTGGCACGTCGAATAATCGCGCTGTGTGGTCTTTGTGTCAAAATGTGTCAAAACTCGAGTTTAAGCTCCTACTAACGATTGTTTCCCTCTCCCGCGAATCGCTCGGTTCCTACCAAAAACTCGATCATCCACTGACTCGAATTAATCAACATTATTTATCGAGATCAGGTTATTCCGCTAATGTGAGAAAATCTTCCCGGATTATGTTAATTTTAGGACTATAAATTACTGAAGTTTAATCTCAAAAAATCAAAGTCGGAATGCAGCCGCTCCAATTGGGTATTTAAAATAGTTTTTATTTCCAAACCGGCATTCTCGACACTTTTTAGTGCCCGTATATCACAAGCCACCAGATATAGAAGAAGGCCAAACTGAATAGATAGACGATGGCTCCAAATAAATTTTTTATTTCACAATTGGACGTGATGAGAAAAGTTTGCCACTGAGATATGGGACTTATAATATTTTTTTTAATTTATTGCCCGTCGAATAATTGTTTGATTTAAATATTCGATTATATTTCATTCATTTTGAATTCATAAATTACTAACATTTATTATTTAGTCTCAATAATTTTATTTTTATTAAAAATAATAATCATAATAATAACTAGCAACCTTTAAAGTCACTATGTGACTGTAAATAAAGAACATTTTGCTTTATTAAATAATGACTTTTGTTAAATTGCATTGTAATTTTTTAACTATCGATGTTTTTAAAGATATAAGCTCATTCCGACGTTGCACTCATCAAGAGCTTTCATTTGAGTACCCACATGCATTTTTTATATATTTTTCATATATACACGTATATAATATATATTTTGAAGATATAAGCTCATCCCGATGTTGCACTCATCACGAGCTTTCATTTGAGTACCCACATGCATTTTGATATATTTTTCATATATACATATATATATAAACATATAAAATATATGAAAAATTGATGTGGGTACTCAAATGAAAGGTTTTGATGAGTGTAATGTCGGAGTGAGCTTGCATCTTAAAAAATGTCAATATTTCACGAGATGCAAGGTCACTTCTTAATTATGTACCTAGAGACAGAGCATTTGCGAATGCAGCCTAAATACTTTAGGCTGCATTCATAAATTGACTATTGGTGAGAATGATATGAAACCTTGAAAAGGCTCAATTCCAGGTCAAGACTTTTCCAACGATACCAAGTTTAACCATAAAAACCCATTTTATCATATAAATACACTGGCCACAAAATTTTGCTTATTCTCTTAATAATATAGACAATAATAATAATAATAATAATAATGGTAATATTAACTAACATTTAAAAATGTATTATTATTATTGTATTTAAAAAAAATTTATTATTGTTATTATTACCATTGTAAATAAAATTTGTAGGGTTTCCTAAAAACCTATGTGGATAGATGAAGCGAGCGATTGGATGAGCTGATTAAAATCACGGATCAATGTAAATGATTTTCTTAGGTATGGGAAAGGCGTTTGCACAATACCCATGGTTCTCTCCTTCATTTTTATTAACGTGTTTCTTTAAATTTTTTTTCACTTTCACGAGACAGAGATGCACGTACAGAGGTGCTGAATCTATCCCCACACATACATACACACTTAACATTTATCCATGCACGCATAGCAGCAGAGCCTCATACTCATCCGCTGGTTCTAGGAAACATTTGATTTATTTACCGATAGTAAATTTTTTTCTTTTACCGATGACTAGAGTTCACCGTTGATTATCCTTGCGCACCATCTGTCCAATGTACACTTGTATATACACATATATGTATGAATGTAAATAATATACAGCAGTGATCCAAGTTATATACAAGTAATTTCACATAATTTCATCGGCGTACAAAGTTAAATAATTATCCAAGCAAACAACGAAAGATATTCTCGATATAATCGAACGACGTCGTCGTTTTACGTGACGCATTAATATATTTTCGCCAAGTTGTTATTTTCACATATTATCATTTCTCTTTCTCCCTCACTCGATTAATATATAAGCTCATATCCAGCCTTAAAATATTATTTTAAAAATAACGAGATAAATATATCGGAGAAACTGCTACGCAAAACTAATTAATATAAAACGTCATACGGAGAAAATTGTTTAAAGAACCTCCAACGTCTTAACATTTAACATTTTACATTTGATTCCTTTTTTTACATTGATAGAAGGATTTAGTACGGAATAATAAACTGATTGAGTAACAAAATTTTTAGTCATTCATTTGGGAGAAAAAAATATTTACCCATCAATATTATTTGTTACAGTTTAATAAATTATTTATTTACTGTAAATAAAGTATATTGATATAAACAAAGCCTTATTATATCAAAATAAATATTTGTTTCCACCAAATAATATTTAGAAGTAGTTAATAAATATTTCTTTGGTAAGTATTGTCGGTAGATGGCTACGCTTTAATTCCAATGTGATACATAGCCTATTCACTGACTCAGATTATTTTATTCAGCTCGATTTCGGGAGATTTGTCAAACCTTTGAAAACACACATACTCCCAAATGGCTTATCGACGGTCTAATTAGTAATTGGTTTCTCCTTATTTTTTAGAGGGTGATTTTTTAACATTTTGATGTAGTAATAGTCCAATTATAAATTATTTGACTGATCCTAACCAAAATATTATACCTCTATTAAATATTAAATAGTTTTTTAAAGTGATAAAAAATTTCAAACTAATTGTATTTTCGTACAATTGGAAGATTTTCTAAAATCGAGTTAATCAATTTGCTAATTAAAACGTCGTTATGTCATTTCTCAGTGGAGTTTAGTTTTAATTTTTCAATTTAAATTGTCTATTATTGATATGTTAAAAACTTGTTTAATTTTTAATTATACAAATGTCTCAAATAAAAAATAATAATTTAATGAGATTCTTTTCTTTATAATACCTTATATTTTTACTTAAAATTATTTATTTTAATTATTTTGATTTATTTTGAGTAAAAAAGTTATTAGGTTATCCGCTGAAATAAGTTAAAAAATTAATTTCTTTATTACCAATAAACGATTTATTGAGTTGCAATAAATAATTTGTAAAATACTACTAAATATTTATTTGGTGGAAATAAATGGGCTTTAATAAATGAATTAGTACCTGTTATTAAATTTTATTAAATAGAACTAAATCCTTCTATCAGTGGATCAATTTTTATTCTCTCGTTAATTTATCGACTTTAATGGATAACTATTTTGAAATAAAGGAAAAAATAATAATTTATCTGCGAAAAGGAAACTTCTAAAATAGAATTCCTCGAGCTCGTTATCTTATTGGAGACTAACGAGATCAAAGTGCGTTATTTATTTGAGCAGTGAGTAGTTAGCAAACCGGAGAGGCTGTGTGTATTTGCAAAGCACGGAGCTGGTACGTGTACCGAGGAACACCGGTGCTCTTAAATTCATGTGGTGTGAGGGAAATTTTATTGAGGATTTTTACGGGAAAGTTGAACGAGTCAATCGTTAATGGGTTCCCATGGATAGCGACTGACGCAGAGATCCTCGAATGCTTTAAAAGATTTAAAAACTTTTTTTTTGTTATCTTATTCATTTGCTTATACTGAGGACTGAATACTGGATGTCGTTTCACGTCTCGCTCCTTCTCGAGAGCCGAGCAGGACGTCCCGCAGGATTTATCTTCTGTGTCAGAGATATATCCGGGAATAAATCCAAGTCGACGGGATTCGCGCGTGCTCCACAATGGATATACCTCGTTAGTTGCTTTCAATCTATTTTGGATCACTTCAGGGTCTTTCAATTGATTGAAATATACTTGTATATATGCTCGTTCCTTTTTTTTGTCAATAATTGAAGTTTAGTACTAAGAAAAAATTTTTTTAATCAAATGAATTTTTTTGTTTAATTTAATTCAATAAATAATTTTTATATTCATAATTTAATTAATAAATTTATAAAAAATTCAATTAACTAATAAATAAATATTTTGGAAAAATAATTATAAAATTTTTAAATGAAAACATATTAAATAATTTTTTTTATTTTTATAAATTTTGATAAGAAAAAATTTAAAAAAAGACGCTATTCGGCCATACCCGAAATGGAAGGTAGATTTCATAGAATGAATTATCGTCTTGTATCAATAACTTTCGTTTGACATGGATAGGTTGTATTACACATTGCCTGAAAATGGTTCAATTGAACTCTTAACTTTGATAAAATAACTAAAAATGGTCAAAATGTCAATGTTATATATGTCAAATTAAAGGCAATTTCATGAGCTTTTACATGAATTCATCAAAAATTAGCCATCTCTTTTCAACCAAAAGTTACACATTAATGAAGTCACCAAAAACGTGATTTTCACTATTTTGATAATTTTGAAGAGCTGCCATTTCTAAACTTATCGATGGATTTCGCTCATCTTCGAACTCATTCAAGGTTATTATCCAAAGAATATGTGTAACAAATTTCATCTAGATCCGTCAAGAACTGTAGACACAATCGCGGCAACATCCCGCGTTATATTACATATATATATAAATTTTTTAACTAACGTTATTTTTGAGCTTCACTCGACTAGTTAAGTGATATTACGACAAAATTCCGAGTGAATTCCGACATGAGGACCAATGCAATAGATTGATTT
>CAJNRD030001123.1:8515580-8533815 GCA_905319865.3 Cotesia congregata | reverse complement strand
AGCCATCTCTTTTCAACCAAAAGTTATACATTAATGAAGTCACCAAAAACGTGATTTTCACTATTTTGATAATTTTGAAGAGCTGCCATTTCTAAACTTATCGATGGATTTCGCTCATCTTCGAACTCATTCAAGGTTATTATCCAAAGAATATGTGTAACAAATTTCATCTAGATCCGTCAAGAACTGTAGACACAATCGCGGCAACATCCCGCGTTATATTACATATATATATACACATACATATATAAATTTTTTAACTAACGTTATTTTTGAGCTTTACTCGACTAGTTAAGTGATATTACAACAAAATTCCGAGTAAATTCCGACATGAGGACCAATGCAAAAGATTGATTTCTATGAAATCTACCTAAAAAATGATAAGCTTAATTATAAATAAAAGCAAATTAAATGAAGTGGAAAAATTAAAATAAATTATTGCAATAAAAATTAAACAGGTTGCTAAAAAATTTATTTTAAAAATTATTGATGTTCAGTTACTTACAAAGTAAAATATTAATTATCACCAGAAAAATAGTAATTAATATTATTCTAGTTATTAAATTGAATGTTAAGTATCAATAGTTACCTTCTCCGTAAAACTAGTTCACGCGAATAATTAATTCTCGCGTGTGAGATAATTTTACACTTACAATTTAGCGTAAAAAAAATCGACTGGCATGTTGAAATTAATTTTGAGAATAAAATTGAGTAAAAAAAGTATATGAACCAGATAATCAGAAAATAAGTAAATCGAAATAATGAATTCTTGATTCGAAACAATCGAATACCTTAAAGAAGTTGAGTGCTGATTTGTTGTAACATTGGGTTTATAATTCAGTCTGTTGACTCTTGAATGGAACTCGGTTTCTTGTTTCTTGTAACTGCCGCGATACATTGCAAGACTACCGAGAAAATAAATAGTGTATTTATTTCTGTTTCACTTCTCTTTGTCTAAATGGAAATAACCCTTCTTCCTTTCTTATTTCTCAACCTATTTTCGTCATTCGCCACTCGCCATTTATAATATCCATCGAATATAATGATAATAATAATTGAATAATTGAAATGAGAATTAAATGAAAAATAAAAATTATAAATTAGTGGATCGTGAGAAGAGCAATATAAGAAATAAGATATGCAATAATGATAATGATATTCTGCTGGTACATATTACATATTACATATAGTATGTAAACTAAAGATATTTGTTATTGCCTAGCTCGTAATATCTCGGCCAGTTGGTCCCCGGTATCGGGCCCGTACCTGTACCCGTACCCGGTTAAAACCACTGCGAGCCGCATTATCCGTTTATTAAGCGCTTGTCACTAAGATTTACATCGTTTGCGGACTCGCGTCGCGACCTCTGGACATCGTTAGTTGTACAAGTCGGCTTTAGGCTTTAGCTTTAGCTCTCTATATGATATGAGAATTTTACATTTCTCTTCACTGAATATTTTCCTCCGCCTCATCTCCATCCTCTATCGTCCTCATATTCGTCATTTCATTCATTTTATTTATATTTATATATTTATCCTTTTATTATTATTATTATTACTGAACAAATTTTTTATTAATCAGTAAATTAAAATTTAATATGTAAAAATTAATGAAAAGGCTTTTTACTTAAACTTTTTATGAAATTTTTAAAAACATTAAATTATTATCTATACCTTTAAGAGGAAAAGAAAATTTTGTGTCTAGGATAGTCATATGATAAAATCGGTTTTTTTTAGTGAAATTAAGTGTCATTGCAACGGTCGATTTGAATTTGTGCATTTTCAAGATTTCATTTCATTCTCACCGATAGTCAATTTATGATGATAAATATTTAGGCTGCATTCGAAAATTCTCTATCTCTAGATATATAATTAAGAAATGACCTTGTATCTTGAGAACTATTGACATTTTTAAAGATATAAGTTCACCCTGGCATTACACTTGTCGAGACCTTTCATTTGAGTTCCCACATCAATTTTTCATATATTTATATATGTTATATATATATATATATGAAAAATATATCAAAATGCATGTGAGTACTCAAATGAAAGCTCTCGATGAGTGTAACATCGAGATGAGCTTATATTTTTAAAAACATCGATAGTTAAAAAAGTACAATGCAATTTAACAAAAATCATTATTTAATAAAGCAAAATTTTATTTATTTATTATTCACAAGTCACGGCAGTCACATAGTGACTGCAAGGTTGCTATAGTTATTATTTATACAAAAACAATGTATATGATATTAAAAAAAAATACAAATATTTTTTATAATAATTATAATAAATAAATAAATGAGTCAAAATAACGATAAATAATTAATATCGAGTATTTAAGTAGATATTTACGATACGGATAATCTTTTCATATGCAAACTGCATCGATAGTTAATATTTCGCGGATTAGAAGGCTTAAATCTGGAATTATGGTAATTGATATAAGTATAAGTATGGAAATTATAGAGAAAAAAAAGATATGGCTGATATTAACGTGGGAAAATGTTTTTATTTTTCATTATTTCCATCCTAACACCAGAAAAGATTAAAATTAAAAGCATGTTAAGTGATTTGTTAGATTGTAAATTAGCGCTCTTCGGACTCGGCTAAGTAATCAATCGACATATAGTGATTTATAAAAGCCAATGAATATGAAATGTATCCTGAACTCATCAGCAAGTACGGAGTAGAGACTGCCGAGAGTATAAAGATGCGAAACTGATGTTGCTGATGATGATAATGATGATGATGATGATGATCGGCATCATGCAACAAGAACTCGAGCGCAAGGTCGACTTGGCTATTATAATTAACTCCCACATACATATAAATATAAATATAAATGTATCTAAAGTTATTACGTCTTAGCATCTCGATAATATTATTAGTTTTTTAATATTTTTTTTAGCCTCTTCACCCGCGCTCCTCTTCAGTTTCCATGTTCATCTTCATCTTCATCTCATCTCGTAATCGACGATATTTCTCGGTAACTCGGTTTAAAGAAAATGAGCGTGAAATGCGTGCTGTACAGAGGATTTTATATTTTATACATCCTTGAGAATTATAATACTTGATGATGGTTACACTTTTCACTCTAACCATGGAATACTATATGGAATATTTATATTTATGTTTATAAAAATCTATATTATGAATTACAAAAGTGGGATAATAAGAGGATTAAAAAACGCGTTGTATCAGCGATGATCACCGGATGCTCTTGAACTAACACCTTTCAGGGCAGATCTCCTCATTTATTACGAACACCTCATGGCTCATGGCTCATCGCTCTACTCTTGTTCCAATAATTGCGCAAATACGTGTCTTGTGCATTATTGTCGAGTGCATCTGGGCAAAGTGTGGACGTAGACGGTGAATTTAAAATAAAGAGTAAAGAGTAAAGAGTAAAGAGATTGGCTGATGATGCATAAGCTACACATCCGTGTAGATGATTTGAGTATGAGAGTATAGAGGGGAATTATGTACACGGTTTACGGTTTATGGTGCGTCGGTCATCTGTGAGTGGCACTCTGATATGATGCGTTATATTATATTCACCTGTATTTTATCCACATTTTGCGCCAGATGTTACGACAGAAGGTCAGATTTACATTTTTTGTGGCTTCTCTTTCTTATTCATGTCTTCAATTAGTTCTCATCAAGATTACAATAACTTTATATATATATTTATATTTATATTTATTATATGACACAGTCTCAGGATCTGATTATGTGATTAATCCTCGTTAATTAATCTTATGATGAATAATTTTTTCTTATTGTATAATTTATTTCAATTTTTAATGAAAAAAAAATCCAATTTATTTTTTTAATAATAATAATAGCAATAAATTTTTTAAAATGCAAGTTATTATTATTATTAAAATTTGAAATTAAAATTTTTTTTCGAAATATTTATGGGATTAAAACGGTATAAAAATCAAAGTAATAATCACTAGCAACCTTACAGTCATTCAGTGACCGCCGTGACTTGTGAGCTATAAATAAATAAAATTTTGCTTTATTAATTATTGACTTTTGTTAAATTGCACTGTACCTTTTTACTATTGATGTTTTTAAAGATATAAGCTCATCCCGATGTTACACTCATCAAGAGCTTTCATTTAAGTACCCACATGCATTTTGATATATTTTTCATATATATATTATATATAAATACTAGAAATTTGAATAGCGCGCTACGCGCGCGCCTAAATTTTAACCAATAATGAATCGTGGCCCGTTTTTTGCGAGTTTCGACCTTAATTTGACTAACTTCAAGACTTTCATGTATTTTAATTTAGAGGATATGAAAAAATGATGTGGGTACTCGGTACTTAAATGAAAGGTCTTAATGAGTGTAACATCGGGATGAACTTATATCTTTAAAAACGTCAATAGTTCGAGAGATACAAGGTAATTTCTTAATTATGTATCTAGAGATAGAGCATTTCGAATGCATGGTAAATACTTATCATAAATTGACTATTGGTGAGAATGATATGAAACCTTGAAAAGGTACAAATTCACGTCGAGACTTTTCCAGTGATACCAAATTTAACCATAAAAACGCATTTATCATATAAATATACACTGGCCATAAAATTTTGCTTATTCTCTTAATCTATACTAATATTATAAAGAGGAAAGATTTGATTATTCCTTTGTTTGTTTGTTTGTTTGCTTGCATTGAGTAGGCTCCGAAACTACTGAACCGATTTGAAAAATTCTTTCACTGTTGGAAAGCTATACTCTATCCCCGGGTGACATATAGGTTATCTTATATTATGAATAATTTGAAAATTTTTGTTAAGTACCCGTGCGAAGCCGGGGCGAACTGCTAGTAATATATAAAATAATAATAATAATAATAATAAAAAGTTAATATCAATTGAAAAATTCCGGGAATAATTTTTTAGTAGATTTCATAGAAATCTAACTCTTGCATTGGTCCTCATGTCGGAACTTTTGAAAAATTTTGCTATATATTTCGACTCAGCTCGTCAAGCGTATTCTCAAAATGTATATAGTTCAAAAGTTTATTTATATATGTATTTATATATATACGATATAATCGGCATTGTCTCTTCTCTAACTCCCGTAATTCTATACGGATCTCAATAAAACGTAAGATATTCATTCTTAGGACGATTTCCGAGGTTAAGTTCTAAGATGAGCCAAATCTGTCGATTAGTTTAGAAATGAGAACAATGCAAAAATTTTCAAAAATCGCAAAAAATTTTCGCTTTTACCTTATTTCCTTGCAATAACAATGGAACGCGACATCCTATCGAATTTCTGTAAATTGCATTTGAAAGTCTATTTAATAAGCTTCTATTTGTTTACTTATTTATTTTTCTAAATTAAATAATTTAGGAATAATAGCAATTCAAAAATCGCAAAAATTTTCACTTTTACCGTATTTCCGTGCAATTACAATTGAACGCGATATCTTATCAAAATTCTATAAATAGCATCTGAAAGCTTATTAAATAAGCTTTAATTTGTGTACCTCATTATCAGTCTAGGCCAAAAATTAAAAAATTACCTCTATTTTCTCAGACAGATATAATGAAATTTTACTTTTGTATTCGTTTTGACGTCATTGTTGTTCAATGTAACAGAAATTTATATTTTTTTCGTTTCAGCTACCGAATGGTCTTTTTATTTTATTCGTGTTATATCGCGAATAATTAAAAAAATTTTGGAAAATCCAAAAGTGCACGCCTCATAATCTCATTTTTTAAAATAAAATTGATTAAAATAAAATATAGAAAGCAAAATAATAAAAAACAGAAAACACTGTTATGGTTTAGTGGCGCCATAACTCCAAGGTGAGGAGAAAAAATACTATAATAAAATGTATAGATAGAAATACAAAAAAATCCACAGTCATACATTAGTTTTTTATAAATAATAATTTAACGACAGTGAATTGAACGCTCATATTAACTAAGAAATTCTGTCGTGTGTTACTTTAGATAATTAAAAAAAAATTATTCCGGTATGATCATTTTTTAGACCAATTTCTTTGCCACATACACCCATTCATACACGGACGTCCAAAAAAGATTATGTTTAATGTTATTATTTATTATGTTAAACAAAAAAATTGTTATTAAAATATATATTATGTGCCTGAAAAATTATTTGACTTGACATAAGTGTACTCATTTTAACCTGTAAGTGCAATATAAATAACAAAAAATCAATTTCAGTTTCGACAAAACTGCTTTTTTCGAAATGTCGAGAGTAGAGCACAACCTCAACGCTTCGCTTATGAGGCGTGCAAAAAATATATGTAATAAATGACACACATGAATTTTTTCTAAGAATGATAAAAGTGAAGACGCATGTGTAATGTATATAAGTACTCAAGCACATAAGACAAAAATAATAATTTCCACCGTAACGCATAGAAGAATATAACCGGGCATAAGGTGGTGAGGTCAAAGGTGAATTTTCTCCGCCTGCCAGCCGATTAAAAGAGGCTTTAATCATCGCGGCAACGATCCTCATCCTTGTGTGTATTATAGTCCCATATAAATGTGTTTGTACGAGTGTATATGACAAGTATTGTGGGCTGCATATGGCGTTATGGGTTATGCTGGAAGAACTCTTACTAATACTGGGATCCGAGATATCGAAGAGGATCATAGGTGTACTGAGACCGAGATCGGGCTACAGAAAGGGGACATCAGGAAAATAGTTGTTGTGTGTGTGTCTGTGTGTGCATTAATGTGAGTAGTATATGGCCACCCACGGCGTATGGCGGGGTCCTGTGCAATAGCCTGAGTAGCCTTTATTTCTCAAGAAAATATTATCATAACACCTGTCGCATGGTACGCAAGTGTTGGTGAACCTACCGGTTTGCTAAGAAGATCTCTTGTAAGAAGGCTCTCCTTGTCTTTTTCCCTTTTTTTACTCGTTACAAAGAACGGACACTCTTTTATACTTAGCGAATAAAATTTTCGATATCACCGGCACTAACATTAATTTGTTGTGTGAATGTAATATAATAATAACTCCAGTATTATAAGTACAGCGTAGGTTCACAAGACTCACAATATATTCACAAGACTCCGATTCTAAATTTTTAAAACTGACATTCAATTTTCTTCAATTAATGCGCTGTTTTCGGACATTTATTACTATTATTATTTTTTTTTCCAAGCTTCCGGGTGCATAAACCCGCCAGCTATCAACGTAACAGACAAGTTATGAATCAGAAGCCCATTTTTGCAAGAATCCCAACTCGTTCAAATATTAATAATGCTCTTGTACCACTTTTAAATTAATTTTTTCTCCTTACCATTCCGTATAATCATTTTTTCCAGCCTCTAAATATTCGAATCAATTTAACAAATTTGCTACTTATTGCCCTTATTTGAATACTAATGAGCTTGTAACACTTCCAGCAGGGTTAAATTAAATTTTTCTGGGCCAGCTTAGCAATAAACTCCAAAAATAACGCTTTTAAATTTTTTCCAGCTTAAATCCAAGACAGAAGACTTCCTGGCTGTGATTACCCGTCAAAATATTTTGCATTGTGCCCAAAAATAGTCAAACTCTAGACTAAGAATTACAAAAATCAAAATTTCGATCTCTTAAATTTATCAGATCTACTTTTGAATATTGAGACCTTTTAAAAAGTCGGTCAGCGTCAGCACACGTCAAAGTGGACAGCTAAATATCATCACCGAGAAGAAGGAGCTTATTATTATTCGCTCACAAATTCTCTTTGTATTGTAAAAATCTAAAATCTTAAATATTTTGTCAATTACATTTACAATGGCACTCACGATTGAATGAAGAGCAAGAAAAGTGGCGTGTGCGACACATCCCGGGAGATTCCATCTAAAATCCCCGAATGCCAAACTTATCTGTGATCTGGACCGTGGTCAGGAGGTTAAATGGAGTGAAGAGCACTTACATATATCAGATCTCTTTTTTGTCCGTTTTATTTCTAGTTCCATTTAGATTTACCTTAGCTTTCTTTCTTTCCTTGGTCCTTTCTTTGGGGACTGGCCGTCGGACCAGACATCAATTCTTCGAGTAGTCTGGTCCAAATCTATGAAAGTAGTTTCAGTTCCTTTCAGCAGAGCCATAGATCTGCATTGTAGCTTATGAAAGGGCTCCGGGGACTCTATCCAGGTTTATTGTCCGGGATTTATAACAAGACGATGTTTTGGTTTTCCCTCAATGCCCTATGACACCCCTCCATCTCCAGTAACATAACACCGTGTATTATAACGTAGGTGTTATATGAAATAAATAATAAATAATAAATATATTTATTATTTAACACGGTAGATCATAGATCGTGCAACATCCAACAGAGCTGGAGAATAAATGAAAAAAGAAAAAAATGTGATTTCTGGTAATCGGGATTCTTGCTCAATGACACGTACTCGAGTCAATAAATTACAGCTCGCCGGGATCTGGGTATCTGACAATAAAAGATGTTGATCTTAGAAAATATGTTCTGTGGTGAGCGCCGCCTCTTTCCCTATTTTTCCTGCAGGTAGCTCGATATTCTGGGTCGATTCTTGGTCATCTACTCTCAATAGGACGTTACTTATTTTTATTTCAGAGATGACTCAAAAGAGAATCTATTTCTCGTTAGTGATCTCTCCACTTTATTTAATCTCTCCGGATCGTCGCTTGTAAAAATAAATGTTACAGTTTTATTTATTGACACCATCTATTTACTTTTTTCCAATTTCGGTTTTATTTATCGACTCGAAAAATAACTTTAATTCTTTTCTCACAAGCTTACAACATTTTCGAGTCTCTATTTTAAAGTGAAATTGGAATTTTTTAAATAAGGACAAGTTCTAATGATCGTTATCTTATTGTTTTTGTTCGGAGAATCGATAAAATAAAATTTTTAATTGAAAATAATGTTTTGGAAAATTTCAGAATTTTTATGTTAAAATTTTTCTATTTTTTCACTCAGCTCGAAAAAAATTTGCACTATAAATTAATAAAAATTTTTATTTAAACAAATAAAATATATTAATAAAATTATTTGTAAGAAAAAAATAAAATTTGATAAATTAAATGACTAAAAATATAAAATAAATTTGAAATTCAATATTTTTCAGGTTTTTGGCAATTTCCTCCCATTTACTTCAAAAAATATTTAATTAAAAAAATAATAATAAGCTTTAAGAGCTAAAAACTCTTGAGTAAAGAACAGACCAGAAATACTTGGGGATTTTGCCCTTGGAATTAAAATGGTAATAGAAATGTATCATTTGAATTGCGAATGTCATACCGCGAACGAGTGCATCACAAGTACAAGCATTAACGTATGTGTTGTGTATATATAATGCAGTAAAGTATCATCTCGAATAACCCAAGTGTATGTATATGCTAAGCAGGCACCTTGTTTTGAATTTAGAACAGGATACCACATTATTGCCTCCACTATACCTATGTACACTGCACATACTTTGGGTTCGCGAGCTCTTTGCCCTTTGGACCGAGCAGATAATTTGAGTCATACGCTATTTTACCAATCGCGGTTGATTTTTCTGCATTTGCATACACCTAGACGGTTATGCGTCGCAGTAAATATCGTCCAAGTGCATACATATAATACACACGATAGTTTAATCGATAATTTTATTTTTATTGTTACTTCCATTTGTTCGGTTTTTTAATAGCCGAGCCCATATTCATGACAGGTAGCTGGCGAACCCATTAACCTTGCAGTCTCTTTGTTCTTGTTCTTATCCTTTCCTTTTCTTGTTTCTTGTACACGTATACCATCCTCTACTTGCACTCTTTATCTTGGTATCTTCTTTTCTTATCCTTATTACGATTCAACGTTCAGGCTTCATCATCCTCTTGTAATTTACGAGCACTTGATTTTTTAATCAATCTCTGAATATCATTATATTATATATCCTCCTCATATTTTCGATAATAATGAATACTTTGCTCTTTTATGAATACAAAAGTAATTTAATTTTTTTTTTCTTTATACATTATTATATTTACTTAATTAATTTTTTTATCGTCTCTCATTATATTTTTGTTTGGTTAAGAAAATTTTCATAAATTTTTTTTTTTAATTAAAATTTATTAAAGTATAAATTTTAATAGCTTAAAATAAAAAATTTTTTATTTTTTACCTCATTTTAATTTTATAATGATAATAATAATAATGATGATACTAATAATTATTGGTAATTAATTTCACACATATTATTTTTATTTTATAAATGAACAATAATAATAATAATAACTAGCAACATGCAGTCACTATGTGACTGCCGAAAATTGTGGACTATAAATAAATAAAATTTTGCTTAATTAAATAATGACTTTTGTTAAATTGCACTGTACTTCCTTAACTATTGATGTTTTTAAAGATATAAACTCATCCCGACGTTACACTCATCACGAGCTTTCGTTTAAGTACCCACATGCATTTTGAAATATTTTTTACATATTCATACATGGACTCTGTTATGCAATATTGTGTTAAGTACATAGGATTTCCATAGCACTTAACACATTAATGCATAACAGTGTCCATATATCATATTATACATAAATATATGAAAAATTGATGTGGGTACTCAAATGGAAGATCTCGATGAGTGCACTGTACATGTAATGTCGGGGTGAGTTTATATCTTTAAAAATGTCAATAGTTTACAAGATACAAGGTCATTTCTTAATTATGTAGCTAGAGATAGAGCATTTTTAAATGCAGTCTCAATATTTACCGTCAGAAATTGACTATCGGTGAGAATGATAGGAAATCTTGAAAAGGCACAAATTTAAATCAAGACCTTTGCAATGATACTAAATTTTACTAAAAAAATTGATTTTATCATATGACTATCCAGGACACAAAATTGTTCTAGTTATCTTGTTAATATAGATAATAATAATTTTTAGAATTTAGTAACTATTTGTTCATAAAAAAAATTTTAAAAGAGCAATAAAAATAGTTTGAATATTTAGATGTTCGAATAAAATAAAAGAGAATAAAATAAAAAGAGAAGCGTAAAGAATTTGTATTTTTTACGAGCACTCAGAACTAGAAGAAGGCCATACGAAACTACAATGTTATGTTAGCTCAAAGAAACAGAGGAAGAAAAAGGTGTTGATTTAGGTCCGAACAATAAATGTCCAGAAAAAGGTCACACTAGCCACTCAGTGCTCGGAAATGGGACCAGAGGGGTTGAAACCAAAATTTTTTCCCAAACTAAAATAATTATGTTTGCCCCGAATAAACAGCGTGTAATAGGGCACGCCCGGAAGAGCCTGCTTGCCTATTGTGTATACCAGTACAATAATGCGACGCTCTAATTGACCTGAGGAATTTATAACTTGTTTGCCCGAAAAATTCCAGTGATTGTTCGATCAGAATTACGACGTCTTATTTTCCTCCACTTATTTTTAGTTTTTGTTATGGAAAGATTAAACCCACAGATCTTAATTTACCAAACTAATAGCCTCAAATAAATTATTTACCCATATGATATTTATCACAATCTAGTTATATTAATATATTTTTTATTTTGTTCGAGTGATATACCTCTCTCGCTCCTTCGTCATAATCATGAATATATTTAATAACTTCGCTCGAGATACAGATTACAGCCGATTGTGATTCTTCTTCTGATTAATTACACCAATTAATCTTCGGATCGTTATATTTATCAGTCGAATGGTTAGTTGAAAAATGGCTTCTTCCAAAAGTTCATCGCACTCTTTTAAAAAAATTTTTTATTTTTCTAATTAATATTTTTTTAAAATTACTTTTTTGTAAATAAAATACGAAAAATATAACATTGAATTTTTTAACGCAAATCGAATAGTTCAAAAGTTCTTTGTAAGATCTTGAAGGAAAGACAAAAAACAAAAGTTTTATTGAATTTTTTGCGAGCATAAATTACTGACAAGATTCTGCGGGTACGATAATTGCAATTAGTATTTTTTATTTGGTAAAGTAATTAATTGTAGTATGTAAGCATGTAAGATTGAAAAAAGACAGTAAATGTCGATGGTGAAAAAAATTATCGTGTTCTCACGTGCCACTAAAACAGTCAATTAATTAAATATAAAAAAATTACACAACAATATTATTGAAAATAAGTATATATAAATACACGGTTGTTTGCATAAACAAATAATCAATTACGAGGCTGGTGGTCCGGAGAAACTAAAAATATTAATTCAACACTGATTTATTCACAGATATGTATCATAATCCTCATCTCATCTCATCATTATTATCATCATTGACGGGCAAATGACAGAATCATAAAAACGTCTATATTCAATAATTTATTTATTAATATTAAGTAAGATCGAAAAAGCTGACGCTGACTTTAACACTCTAGTATGTGTATGGAGAGTGAAAAAAAAGGTCATGATGACAGAATAGTATTGATATTGACGATCTGATAAATTAAATGTCATTTATCGTTATCTATTTTAAATAATTCACTCTTCAACGTCTCGGATAATAACAACAATTATTGGTTAACATCGACAGCTTGCGTACAATGTCACTATACTGACGACAAATCAAACATAGGTGTATCACGGCCCACATGTATATTATGTCAATAGTAATAATTATAATGTGTCTACACAATTTAACATCATGTGATAAATATTAACGCGGTGCTTTTTTCTCACGAATATGAATCTATTTTATGAAAAGGTTACTCGATAGCGACGCCCGCAGATGGATAAACGTGTTACCGAGCTATGTGCTCGAATCTCATTATGTGTGACTGTGTAAATTCCAGCCGCAACAAAGGGTACAGGAGTCTTAGATTAATCTGACGGGTCACATAAATTCGCGTGAACAAGTCAGTTTTCGTCGATCAACCTAAGCGCTTCCGTGTCTAATCATTTTCACCAGATGTTTCTCATATTCTGATGCTAATCTCTATCCGAGAATGTCGTTACATTTTTTTACATGTGTACTTCATGTTATTTATTGACCGTTACTCAAGATTGGATTAAATTGTTTAATATTTTAGATTTTTGTATTATTTATTGTTATTATTCGGCTTTTTTGTAACGAAATTTTTGCTGTGAAAGACTTTATTAAGTATGATATTTTGAAGATTTTTTAGTATCTATAGTCCATAAAATTTGGCTTCCCGAGTCGAAATTTAGCGCCTCAAATTTCTGACAAACTGCGGCCTTCCGGATCCATCCAAAATAGTGAAATAATATATATTTTAACGCCTCAATAGCACCTCAAGTTGACGCTTTTTGGCCGTTCTGCACATTTGAGGCGCTATTGAGGCGCTAATAGCGCCTCAATAGCACCTCCAACGTCTCGGTCTCGAAAGGAAATTTGACGCTTTTGAGGTGCTATTGAGGCGCAAATGAAACTGTGTAGCACCTCAATAGCGCCCGTAAGTCTCCAGCAAATAATAATAATAATAATTTTTTTATTAGTAAAATGATAAAAATAGTATATTACACTACAAGGGCAGAAAGTTTGAGATTCCTGCACTGCGCGCCATATGCCCGAGGCGAAGCCGAGGGCATCATGGCACGCAGTTCAGGGCTCTCAAATTTCTGCCCATGTAGTGTATACTAGTTTTCTTACTATGCGGTCGAAAGTACGTTAAAAATTGCGTTGAAAAAAAATTGATGCCTGCCCCCGACATTTGCGGCACGAGCGAAGCGAGTGCTGCTGGTCGGGGGGGGGGCGGGGGCAGCAATAATACACCTGTCAATAAAGGATTTTAATTTATAATTTATCGTATTACTACTTTCTTTTGAGAAAAGGTCGTAATTTAACTGAATAAACGTATCATTTAACGTTATAAATGTATCATAAAAGATTTTAAGAATAAAATAAAAACAGAAAAAAGAAATAATAATCGTAAAATGCATATCGAGAAAAAAAAATTAAGAAAAAAATCTGTTTGTATATTTTATCAAATAATTATTTGTTCACCAATGGATTTATTTATTTGAGAATATCGATCAGAATAAAGAATATTTCTCGTTTTTATTTTTTTGTAATTTAAATATTTAACAAGTCTTATTTCATTAAAATAAAATGACAAAGTTAGTAGTCACTTAATCATTTCTTAATTTTTTTTATCAAATAAATAGAAAAAAAATGGTTTTTAAAAAATTGCATTTTTAATTTTTTAAAATTTCTACATGTCAATTTTTTTTCTAATTTTTTTTTGCACTAATTTATTTTTTTTTTAAATTCTAAAATTTATTAAATATCTGCTACTTTTATTTTCATTAAAATAAATATTCATTTTCTGTAATTAACTCAGTTTCAACCTCAAATCATTGACACATAACAAGACAGATACATTCATAACAATCACAAGTAAGGTTAGGCTTGTAAACATAAGTAATAGAGTGAGCGCGACTACCGACTTTCGGACTTTTTGCCGCCTCGTGTCTCGTTGTCAGTGCATGAATACATTTTTTCGGCTCCCCGTCGTAAAGCGCATGCGCGACTCGGACACGGCATAAATGTCAGGCTTTCTGCAGTGAAATCGCAACAGAAACCCCGTACTTTCGACCAGCGTAGTAAGAAAAAGAATTTTTCGAGTTTTTTTTTTTTTTTTAATTTATTTATATTATTTTAAATGTCAAGCTGACAAATATTTAGACTAATTGACTTTTTATTCAGACCTAACTTTCGCTAACTATAATAGAAATAAAGTGAAAATCGCATTCGTTCTAATCGAGACTCGAACCCGAATCGCCCGATTGCCAGACCGATAACTAACCCCTCCACCGTACGACCGTTAAGTTAACGCTCATCCCTTCATTCTTATAAGCTAAATTAATGCAGTGACGAAGTGTGACGGTTCATTATTTATATAATTTATATTATTTAATATGGTGTTTTGATAAATATGAACTATTTTTTATAAATGTTCATTAATTAAAAAATTGCAAAAGTTAAGTTATTATATTACTTTAGATTTTGTATATCGTTCTGTACATTTTTAATATTTTATTATAAATTTTAAAGTTTAAAATTCTCAATATTAAAATTTAATTGTAAGTTATTAATATTGTAATTTTTAACTTCCCGCTAAAAAATTGGAAAATTTCCGAAAATCGGGAATTTATTGGTTTTCACCCCGTTTTGCAAAAATCGAATTTTCATCAGATCTCGACGTTTTAAGGTCATAGGAAGCTTCCCGGACTACCCCCGCGGTGGTGTCTGTATGTCTGTATGTGTGTGTGTGTATGTGTGTAAGATGTAAACCTCTTATAACTTTTGAACGGGTTAACCGATTTCATCGCGGTTGGTGCCATTCAAAAGAGCTTCGCTAAACTTAGATTTCCTGAAAATTTGAACCGATTCGGACCGATAGATTTTGAGAAATTTGGAGAAATCTAAAAAAAATAAGGGAAAAAAATTTTTTCAGAAGTGGTTTTTTTGGAATAACTTTTAAACAGCTCTACCGATCGATTCCAAAAACTAATCAGCTCTTATTTTTGAAAAACCACGTCGATCGCCGCAAATCCGGTCAAAATCGGTTACTTCCTTCGAGAGATATCGTGAAGGAAAGGAAACCGAAAAAAGTGTTTTTTCGGAGTTACTCCGAAATTTATGGTTTGACCAATTGAAACTCATAAATTCTTTATGAGGCTTAAAAAACTGCGTAGAATGCCGCCAACCACGTAAAAATCAGTTCATTTATTCAAAAGTTATTGCGGTTTAAAAATTCAAAAAATAGTGTTCTATGAAACTTTTATCAGACTTTTAAGCTCAAAGAGCATTAAAGCACAAAAAAGTTATCTTTCTGAGCTCAGAGAGCTTAAAATAACACACAGATTGTATTTTTGAGCTTGAAGAGCTGAAAAAAACCGCCATGTATTAACGGAATTAGCGGGAAGTTGCAGAGATGGCCTTTAGGGTTAACCGTTTTCCTAATTTTTTTAAGACCATATCAATTTTGACGATATGCAATCGTTTTGGTTCAATAATAAATTTCCATTTTTAGCATTTGCTAAAAAATCGCGTTACAGATGCACCCGGGAACTATAAGGGCGTAGAATACAAATTCAATATTTTTTTTCTAAGCCCAAAAAAAATTTTTATTCCGGGGAAATTTTTTTTTTTGCATTTCTGCCCGTTTAAATACAAAAATACATCGGTTCATTTTTTTTGGGAATCATTTTATTTTTGTATAAAATGTGCAGAAATGCAAAAAAAATTTTTCTAAATAAAAATTTTTTTGATCTTAAAAAAAAATTAAATTTTCAAAAAAAAATTTTAATTTTGAGAAAATTTTTTTTTTGTATTTCTCGACGTTTCAGCAAAAAATAACTTGATTCCCGAAAAAAAAATTGCTTATGGCTTCTGGGACCCACCTCGGATGCCATAAGGGACTATTTAGAAAAAATTTTTTTTTGGGAACCGACATATTTTTTCATGAAATGTGCAGAAATGCAAAAAAAAATTTTGTTCTCCAAAGTAAAAACTTCTTTTGAACTTAAAAAAAATAATAAAATTTTTATTATACACCCTTATTGCATCCGAGGTGCGGTTCCCGGGAGTCATCAGGGCGTATAAAATTTTTTTTCTGAATTTCTACACATTTCGGACGATATTTTCTGACTTAATTTGCCGAGCTGAGTCAGAAAATGGCTGAATTTTTTAAAAGTTGCGCTATAAGGACGACTGCAATAGTTAGATTTTTATGAAATCTACTGATAGTGATATTATTATTTATTATTTTTTGGATAAAATTTATATTGAAAATGTAACTCAGTGGACCTGTTTTCACTGCATCCATAGTTCACTCCGATTTTTACTGCCAAAACAGGCGTCTTCTAAGGTGGCGAATTGAAGTAGGAAGGATTTGGAAACTTTTACAGCTTAAACGGGTCTGATATTTCGACTCGGGAGAAACTTGATAGTGATCGAGTTTTTGAACTACTTTTTGATAATGTAAAAGTTAATTTGACTCATCAATACTACTTCCAAACTACAAATGAATATACTACTATTTCTATTGAAAATCTTTTGCAAATATGTATTTTTATAAACGTGAATAATAATAATAATTATCTTAGCTTGCCTTTAAATAACAAAGAATTTGAATGATAAATAAATTCACTGATAAACGAAAACCATTTAATTCATTTATTAATTTTTTTTTATTTATATCAACGAAACTTGGAAAATTATCCAAGCTTCGGTCAGTTTCAAAAAATATTGAGGTTCTCGAGCATCTATTGAGGCACTAGAGATGTTTAAGGCGCTATTGAGGTGCTAAAAAGCGAATAGCGCCTCCATTATTGGGCATTAGAGTCTCAAATGAGGAGTTCGACGCGCTATTGAGGCGTTAAAAATGACAGTTCCGAAAAAAAACAAAAGAAATGAAGTCCTTGAGGCGCTATTGAGGCGCTAAATTTCGACTCGGGTTATGATTAATGTGTATTTATATGATAAAATGGATTTTTATGGTTACATTTGGTATCGTTGGAAAAGTTTTGACCTGGAGTTGTGTCTTTTCATGGTTTCATATTATTCTCACCAATATTAGTCAATTTATGATAAGTATTTAGTATAAAACTAAGTATTAGTTATAAGTATTAATTATAAGACATAATTAAGAAATGACCTTGTATCTCGTGAACTATTGACATTTTTAAAGATACAAGCTCATCCCGATGTTACACTCATCAAGACCTTTTATTTGAGTACTCACATCAATTTTTTATATATTTTATATATTTATATATATGTATATTAGGGTGTGCCAAAATGTAACTTCCTTGATGGACCTCTTAAAATTGGAATTTTGAGTTCCACTTTTAATAGGAGTTGTGTTTGGGCATTTCCTGACAAATTTTGGGCGTAAAGGATTTATTTGATTTTTATAGAATTTTTTATCAAGAGTTTCGTTCGGCCATTTTTGCTGGAATTTAAAAATTTCAAAATTTAGCCGAACAAAACTCCTGTTAAAAAATTCTATAAAAATCAAATAAATCCTTTACGCTCAAAATATGACAGGAAATGCCCAAACACAACTCCTGTTAAAAGCGGAACTCAAATTTCCAATTTTAAAAGGTCCATCAAGGAAGATACATTTTGGCACACCCTAATGTATATATGCAAAATATATCAAAATGCATGTGGGTACTTAAATGAAAGCTCTTGATGAGTGTAACATCTGGATGAGCTTATATCTTTAAAAATGTCAAAAGTTCACGAAATACAAGGTAATTTCTTAATTATGTAT
>CAJNRD030001123.1:8443407-8515304 GCA_905319865.3 Cotesia congregata | reverse complement strand
GCCCAAACACAACTCCTGTTAAAAGCGGAACTCAAATTTCCAATTTTAAAAGGTCCATCAAGGAAGATACATTTTGGCACACCCTAATGTATATATGCAAAATATATCAAAATGCATGTGGGTACTTAAATGAAAGCTCTTGATGAGTGTAACATCTGGATGAGCTTATATCTTTAAAAATGTCAATAGTTCAAAAATTACAGTGTCATTATTTAATCAAGCAAAATTTTGTTTATTTATAGTTCACAAGTCACGGCGGTTGCATAGTGACTGCAAGGTTTCTAGTTTTTTTTAATTTTACAAAGCGATTCTCATGGAAAAATAAATTTTATTTTATTTTTATTCTTATTATTTTAATATTTTTTATACAATTTTAATTCAATAATTATTTTTTTTTGATAATAATAATAATAACAATAATTAATAAAAAAAAAAAAAAGTTATTGTTATTATTAAAAATTTGAAAATTAATTTTAAGTAAACTATTAAAGATTAAAAAAAAATTTTTTTTTTTAATATAATGAAATATATAATTAATTATTGTTATTATAAAAATATATTGAATAAAAAAATTACGAAAAAAAGACGATAGTATGAGAACTACAAAAACAGTGACTGAAAAATGATCGAAATAAATCACTTACGAGAAAACAATTGCCAAAAAAGTCAATTACAGAAAAAAAATAGTAAAGTTGAATGGGTATTTATAATACAATGTCTACAGAAACAGAAATGGTTGTACTCGCAGCCCACATAGATCCCAGCAGGAGATCGTGTACTCGGATCGTTGAATCGATCGGGCATTGTATCGGTATTGTACTTTGGTTTCGCGTGATAACTCTCGTGTATGATTTTCCCCGATGTTAATGTTGTCTACAATCGCCTCCGTCCCCCGCAGCAGCCATTTTGTTGTGTGCAGGTGTTAGACATCGCGAGTTAAATGTGAAATACCAGACCAGGTGTGTTCATCGCACAACTGTTTTGATTTATCGATTTTCCGATCGTTTCAGACTCGAGATCGCCTCACGATCTAATAGCAATAACTAAATTATTGAATGCCACGTTTAACGTCCTATTTGTGTCAACCGGAAACGGAAAGCTCGGAAAAATCTCTCGGATTTTGTTACATACTCTGTAGATCCCATCTCAATTTAGTGTTTTGTACCTTCAATTTGCAGCTTGTGTACAAATATTCTTCTTCTTCTCGCGCTTACAATCCATATCAGTTATGTTATCGGTTTGTTTGTTATTTCGATACCCATGTTTCATTATTGCATTATGCTATACATGTCACGCTCGCCAGATGAAGTGAGAAGGAAGTGTCGATTGCTATCTTAATTTTTCCTTATTGTCAAAACCGGTACTAAAATTATCCCCCGTACTTTATTATTGTTATTATTTTCTTCGGCTTGTATTTACTGTACTCTAACGGTTTTTATTTATGTATTCTTTTGTGTTGTTCATAACAATATCTTGTTACTAGATGATAAAAATAAATAACAAAGTTTAAAAATTTACTCCTAGAAAATTTAATTAATTTTTAATAAATTTGTTTATTAAAAAAAAACAAATTTTTAATTTATACCTCACTTTTAATCTATATTATTAAGAGAATAAAAAAAATTTTGCCACCAGGATAGTCATATATCGGTTTTTTTTAGAGAAACTTAATGTCATTGCAAAGGTCTTGACTTGAATTTGTGCCTTTTCTAAGTTTTATATCATTCTCATCAATAGTCAATTTCTGATGATAAATATATTGAGACTGCATTCGAAAATTCTCTATCTCTTAGATACATAATTAAGAAAAGACCTTATATCTTGTGAATTATTGACATTTTTAAAGATATAAGTTCACCCGACACCCGACATTATACTCATCGAGACCTTTTCATTTGGGTACCAATATCAATTTTTCATATATTTACACGGAAAAAAAAGTATTGCTATTTTCACGATACAGTATAGTGATGATCACGATCCTCGTATGGCTATACTTTAGATGTGCATATAAGCCCGATCTAGTGGATCGTGATTATCACGATCCACAAGGATTCGGATATCGAGTGTCTATATTGCTATGGTTTATAGATGATTAAGTTGTCTTTAATTAAATGTTAATTATATTTTATTGCAGATTATTGTTTTGTTAGTTTTTTGGTATATTATTGTTATTAACATAAAGAAAAATTCCTATTGTAGCTTGATTAGTTTAAAATTTTTGTGTAGATTATGACAGTCAAGAATTGGGTTATAGGTTTAAAAATTTTTAAATAATGACTTACAGAAGTTGGGCTTGATCTTATATAACTTTTTTTTTTTATTTTTACAAATATTACTAGCCTAGAAATTTGTATTATCGAAATATTCATCAAAAGAGGCAAATATTTTTATCATAAGAAAAAAATTTTTTACTGGAATTTTTACTCCTTTATTACTGAACGTATTCCATACAATTATATTTTTTTGTATAAAATAGTATGAGATCAAATCATTTATGCTAAAAAAGACTTTTATGAAAACAAAATGTTTCATTGTTTCTTCTTATCAACGCAGTAGAATTATATACAATAACCACGGACACAACATTAACACAGTTAGCATAGAAAGATTTATTTCTTAACTAGCCTTCAAAAATCGACAAAAGTTTTTCAAGATTCCACTCGAATAATTTATTAACAACCCAATCATCCATATCGCTGTTAATATTAATTAACTAATTTATGTAATTATCACTATTTCATCACCAAAATTGTAAAAAAATCTACTAGGAGAAAAAATCTATAGGAAACGTTTCTGTATGATCGCAATACGTTTTGACATATTCACTATACCATGGAAATATCAGGTTATAATATCGTGAAAATGACGATACTGTTTTGAGCTGATCACAATACAACGTTCACGATCCACTGGATCACTATAATAGCAATACTTTTTTCTCCGTGTATATATTATATACATGAATATATTAAAAATATATCAAAAATGCATGTGGGTACTCAAATGAAAGCTCTTGATGAGTGCAACATCGGGATGAGCTTATATCTTTAAAAATGTCAATATTTAAAAAAGTACAATGCAATTTAAGAAAAGTCATTATTTAATGAAGCAAAATTTTTATTTATTTATAGTTCACAAGTCACGGCAGTCACATAGTGACTGCAAGGTTGCTAGTATTACATTATTAATTTAAACAGTCTCAATAAAAAATTTAAAAAATATTAAATAAATTATTCTATTCCTTTTTATTTAATTAAATTAAAAAAAAAATTTTTTTTATAAAAAATTTGAACTTTTTATTATTTTAAGAAATTTTTTATAAAAAAAATTATCAATTTCTTTAAATTCCAATAATAATCTAAATTTATCGATTCCTAAGCCCAAATTTAATAAAAAATTATCAATTTCTTTAAATTCCAATAATAATCTAAATTTATCGATTCCTAAGCCCAAAAATCAGAACTATCCAGCCGTAGGCGTGTCTGGTGTATTTATTTATTTATTTTCAGTACCCAAGCTTCGAATCTGAGAGTCCCCTTTATTTAATACGTTAAAATCTAGCAACTAAACGCGTTGATGAAGCGAGAAGCCATCAGCTCGGCTTGGACCCACCTGCTGAGAAAACTGTTCGGACAGATCTCGTCTACGTCTGCAGTCGCAACACGGCGTTTCAAATTTTTTAAGCGTGTTTTTATTGTGTATTATATAGTTTAGTGCGCTGCATCGGGAGTAGACAGTTATATTTGCATCATCCATCAGTGACGAGCATGAGAGACACAAAAAATCGATAATAAAAGTCTAGAGCTGAATTTCTTAAGCGACAGCTCCGCGGAGATCTACCCGCATTGTTCCCGACTCCTGTGATATTTTATTGGGTTTATGATGTCATTAATCTGATCCAATTGACGCCCACGGTCGCAGAAGCAGAAGCATCCCTTAGCCTCAAGCTTTTTTACCTGCCAAGTCATCTGGGAAACTACTCGCCGATCCGTTTCATATTTTTTTTCACCTTTTGATCTACTTAAATTAATCATCTTCGATCCATCACTACTTTTGAGATCAGCCGTCAAAGACTTCAAATTTATTTTGTAAAAACTTGAGTATTATCATTTGTATTATTGTTATTATTAAAACATTTTTTTTTCTTTTTGTAGATTTTTATTTTCAAATTTTTTTTATCCGTGACTTATTTATAAAATGATTTACACGCTTTTCTATCAAAAATGTACAATAAATTTTTTTTTTCGACACTTTCTTCACTAAAATTTTTTTTTTAGACATTTAACTTATCGGAAAAAAAATAAATAAAGAAGAAAAAGTAGATCAAACGTGCTTCAATGAAAGACTGATCTTCTTAAAAAATAAAATACTGATCCTATTTTCCATTTAAATCTAGATCTTTTCATTTACAAACAGAAAAAACTTTTCCGAAAATAAATTTCTTATTTACTTTTTAAATTCTGAATAACTTTTTCAGAATTTAAATTGTATACTCTACTTTATAATTGCGAGGTAATAGAAAAAATAGTCAATGGCCCAAAAAATTGTTGCATTGAAGAATACAAAAATGAAAAATCATGTATTATATATAAAAAAAAAAGGATCAAATAGAAGCGAAAAAAAATAAGTTTCTAATATTAGATCACCTGGTACATTCCTTTAGACGTCAAAACTCTTAAGGGAGGATGAAAAGAAAATAAAAAGGCACGCATGACTCTGCACTTATGCAAAACATAAACGTTAGTTTTGTTGTTTGAATTAGTTTGTAAATTTTTTTCGTCTGTGTTAGATTAATATAATAGAGGAAAAGAAAGTTTGGTCTCCGGAGACTGGAGCCGGGAACCCTGGGGTGAATTCTGCTCGTCACGTGGGCAAACTCGATCGTTAACTAGGCCGTATTTGTATTTTAACGAGATCAAGTAGAAACTAAAAATCATTTTATTTTTTTTCTTTTTTAGGTCCGAGGATTTGGAACAGATCTACTTCTTAACTTGCTTCTTCATTGTCTTGTCCTTTGTCCGAGATTGTAGATTAAAACAGGACCAAATCTTAGGGGACTTTAGAGTGAAAAGTACGCTGTAATTTTCATCGGTAGAAAATTGAGTGGGAAAGACTGAAAGGAAATTTATGGAGCTAAAATGCTAAGAGGGTAAAGTTAGTTTTTTTTTTTCTAAACCGAGTATAAGTCAGGAAACGGAGAAAGGTGAAATGTTTAAAGTAAACGATGGGGTAGTCTATTTTTATTTTTCATTTATTGTCCGAACCCTCAGCTTGAAATGTTTTAGCATTTTTTACGACTTGACCCAATATTTGACGGTCGAGTGACCCGAGACCAAACGCAGTACTTCTATTGGAGTTATTTAGCTTTTTTACCGAGAATTACCCGTGGGTGTGCTCTTCATAAAGTTTAAAGCACTCGGGAAGCGTAGCAGCAGAGATTAGAAGAGAATAATGTTTCTTCGTAAAAAAGTATATGACCTCAAAAAGGTCAAAGAAAGCTGACAAACACAAACAACCGTTATATTAGAGCGTTACACGTTTAGTTAAAAAATTCTCTTGACTGCAATAAACTGGCAATAAAACACCTCACCGGAAAAACGCTCCCAAGAATTTTTTAGTTTTATTTTTTATGGTGAGAACTACGAAAGTATAAAATTATTTTTGGAGAATAAGAGTTCGATTGAGTTATATTTTAGAATTTAAACATTTTTTACTTTTACTCTATTTGATTTATTGGTTTGTTGCCTTCACTGAGGTAAGTGTTGGTCGTCGTAAACGACGATTGATAATTATCGAATCAGGTAATGGCTCTATGGAATAAAACTATCGTATACCTGGACTGTACATTTGTAGGTTTAGATTTTATTGGTTAGTTACTAGTTATTGGGGTTAGTTTGAGATTGTCGTGCTTAAAAAATTTCTCTGTACAATGTATTCTAAAATATAAATTTTTAAGGGAAATTAAAATCATAAACTTTTTATTATTATTGTCGGAAAAAGTATTTGATTATTTTTTTCTTTGAATTTATTTTATGGCCGGCTTTTTTTTAGTTTTTTAAACATGTTGTGACCATTTGGAAATTACAATTGAAAGAATTTTTAGTGTTCAAAATAAATAAACAGGGTTGTTAATTTTTAAATTAAAAATTATCTATTTTAAGTTTTTATTATTGATTTAGAATTAGTAATTTTTATTACAAATTTTTTTTTTCCTAAATATTTTAATCCTTCATTATAAAATGAATTTTTTTTCAATATTTTTGATTCAATTTTTAGAACAAAAAATTGTTTTTTCAATTAAATGCAACCTTGTTAATAAATACATTTTTTTTTTTCAATAAATTTGACTTATAAAATAATTTTAAATTATTTCAAATAAATCAGTGCACAAAATTTGGAACATTTATTATTAAAAAAAAAAAAAAAAAAAAAAAAAAAAATTGAATAGAGTATCCGGCGGTTAGCAATCGCTCACTCAAGATTTGAGATCATGGTATATCACGTAACGCTTCATATAGAATAGCTGAAGGCAGTTTAAAAATTGACCGTACATTTGTAAAATAATACATCGGGCCCTTGGCCCTTTTCATGGGCAATTTCAATCCCACGAGAGCCAATGATGAATCCAATCATAATTTAGTTACATCTTATTAGACTCCTACCGCGCTGGCACGCCGTGAGACCGCCCGTGCAACATACACATATATATATATATTTATTTAATGTATAATCCATGAAATATTTTTCTTCCCAGCTACCCCTTTCCTGCAACTCTCATCATCGTCTTCTCACATCGCATATCATTCAGCCCTTACACGCTTGCACGCTTGCTCCGAGAATCGATTCCTAGTATAATTTATACTCCAACAGATGGATTTAGAAATAAAAACCGGCTTATTGCATATTAGTCTTGAATTTCCCTCCAAAATCGAGAAAATTTTATTTTAACTATCAGGCACTTGTCCGATCGGTAGAAGGTAGAACCAGTCGATCCATTAATATTAATATCAATTTCGATATACATATGGCGCAATCAACCGATACAACTAAGTGTGTAACGTTTATTTTTTGTTTGGATTTTGGAGTATCATTGTGATCTCTGGGGTCGTCGGGAGGTCAAAGTATCGATATCTCACGTCGAGCTGGCAGACACATCACTGAGAGCTAAGATCTTTGGTGCTGAGCCTCATCAACACGCTAGGGCTGCTGTGTCATTCTCACTATCGTATTTCAATGTCCGTTTTCCTCTACTTGTATTATTATTATTATTATTGTTCATTATTTATTATCATTATCATCATCGATAGTTATATTTTTACTATTTACATTCAATTGTTAGATTATTTATTAAAACGCTTTCATAATAATATTAAAAACCCATTCATCAATTTGTCAAGAGTTTATCAAATTTTCATCATTCTTTGGACTTTTTAAAATTGAACCAGTGAAATTTTTCATAAAAATTTTTTTTTAACCTATTTAGTAATTATTTTTGCTGAATAGATAGTAAAATTTTAATTAAATAATTAATAATATTAAATTTTACTAATTAAAAAATTAATTCTGTCGGTTAGTACATTTTTTTAGATAATTTTGTTCATTAAAAATTTAATAATAAAATTTGATGAATTTTTTTTTAATATTCTCAAAATTGTAGTATTTTTTAACTATAATTAATAAAATAAATTTTCAATCGTTTTTATTACTTTTATTATTTTGAATAATTAAATAAATTAGACAATAAAAATTTGAGTGATTAAATTAAAAAAAAAAGTAGGAAAAATTTTGGCCAAGGTTAACAAGAGTTAACAACTGATAAAATTAATTACAAAAGATAAAAACAAGTAAACTATTTATAAAAAAAAAAAAAAAAAAAAAAAAAAGATTATTTGTTTAAAAAAATAGTAAATTCTTGAAAGCTTATATATTCTTACAATAATATCAGACGGCCATCAATCTAAAGCATATAATAATGTCCAGAGTTTCGAGTGTGCGTTAAAGTGTTTTAAAACGTGTCACTCGTCAAATGGTTAGTCACAGACGATTACGCGTGCGTGACCAGGCATACGTCTTTTGTACGGTGTTTTGAATTGCCTTTTAAGTTCCACCGTCTTGTGTTTTTTATCATCTTCGTACTCGTTCATAGAACCAGAGCATGCTCAGGTGATGATTGTGAGCAACAAGTCGCCTTTTTCATTTCCCTGATCATAATTTACAACAAAATAACGCATAAACAAAAGAACTCAGCGACAAGGAGAACAATTATCCCGGAAATGACTCTCGAAAACCGTTTGCTATCACAACAAAAAAAAAACACTTGTAGATTTAAATATAAAATCTAGAGTCGTGACTTTTAGCACTTATGAAAATAAAAATATTTTATATTGTCTAGTCAAAAGCAGAGTTTGGTTCGGAGAATTCTCATGGCGCCAGATTTAAAATAAAAGAACTAAAGCCTGCGTTAGACTAGGTCGTCGGTTACCTTGTTGGAGCCATGACTTGGGAAAAATAAAATAAAAATCCAAGTATCTGAGGAATAGAAAATAGGGATTGCAGTCCGTCTTGCGGTGTGACAGCCCGAGAGAAAAGATCTAACGTATAAATAGTTAAGCAAGAGCTGGACGTTTAAATAAAATATTAAACATATATAAACCTTACTTCACCCAAGCAATTATTCGTTAATCGAAGAAAGAGCCTCGGGCTTTACCCTATTCTCCTACGCTTTTATTTTTTATAGTAATGTTAAGAAAATAAAATAGTTATTTCTAGTACTATACCGTACCAAGTACAAGTACAAACAATATTTATTTTTTTGCAGCTAAGATTTTTTATAACCGAGTAATAAATGACCAGCCTACTTTGCCTTTAAACAATTGTTTTCTCACGGAAAGAATCAAATTTTTCTTCACTATTCCCAGGAATTTAATTTTTCAAAAATAAATTTGTAATTAAATTTGTTAATTAAATTTGTAATCTATATTATTAAGAGAATAAGCGAAATTTTGTGGCCACTGTATTTATATGATAAAATGGGTTTTTATAGTTAAATTTGGTATCGTTGGAAGAGTCTTGACCTGGAGTTGTGCCTTTCCAAGGTTTCATGACATTCTCACCAATAGTCAATTTATGATGATAAGTATTTAGGCTGCATTCGAAAATTCTCTCTCTAGATACATAATTAAGAAATAATCTTGTATCTTGTGAACTATTGACATTTTTAAAGATATAAGCTCATCCCGACATTACACTCATCGAGACTTTTCATTTGAGTATCCACATCAATTTTTCATATATTTATATATATATATTATATATTTGTATACATGAAAAATATATCAAAATGTATGTGGGTACTAGTGATGTGAAGCAAAGCATGTGCTCGTCAAATGCTCGTCAATTGCTCGTCATTTGACGTCAATTGACCAACTGAAAAAAAATGACCGCCGGTCATTTTTCGAATTAAATGGCGATTTAATTTAAAAGCTAAATTAAAAAAATTTTAAAGCTTGACCAAAAAATGACCGAAAAATTTTTGACGGTCATTTTCCATCTAAGTAGTTGAGCAAGTCAAATTTGTTTATTACCGTCAGAATTTTCAGACAAATTTTGTTTTAAATATTTAAAATATTGAGATAGCATCCGAAGTAGATTAGTTTGATTTTTTTTTTAAGAGAAATTTTAGTAAAAAGAAAAAAAAATGCTCATGAATTTTTGTGATTGACTAAAAAAAAATGACGTCAATTGACGAGCAAATGCTCGTCAATTGCTCGTGATTTGACCAAAGTTGAAAATGACCGTCATTTCGCATCACTAGTGGGTACTCAAATGAAAGCTCTTGATGAGTATAACGTCGGGATGAGCTTATATTCTTAAGAACGTCAATTGTTAAAAAATTACAGTGCAATTTAACAAAAGTCATTATTTAGTAAAGCAAAATTTTATTTATTTATAGTTTACAAGTCACGGCAGTCACATAGTGACTGCAAGGTTGCTAGTAAAAATTAATATTAAAAATTAAATTAATTCTATTTTAGAGAGCAAAGAATTTGTAATTAATTTCTAAATATTTTTTTTTTTAAGAGTAGAATGTATAATAGAGGAATATAAATGTTTATAATTTTTTCAGAAGCTGATTGAGACCCGACGGATTATTTGCCGGTCGAGTTGCTAAGGGTCCAGACTAATCAGATCAATCAGAGAGAAAACGGATCGTGCTTACGGAGCGTACATGTGTAGAGATGAATCCTCGTCCTCATCTTCATCTTCATCATAATCATCATCATCATCATCATAATCATCATCATAATCATCATCATCGTGATCATCTGGGGATCCAGCACGAGAGAGCATCATCCAGAATCTAGCTTTCTACCTGCATAACTCGGGTCCTGGGTCCTCGTGACCGCAAATCGAATTATTAAGCGGCAACCAGCATTCCAATCTCCGATCAAATTCACCCAGGCAAATTTATGACCTCGAGAAATGTCATCGGATCAATTGTCGATATCATTTTATGACAATCCTCGACGTTGAATAGTTAACTAGCAAATAATATGAAGATAGGGTGAGTTAAAATTTTTTTTATTTTTTCACTCGAGATTACGATAATTTGCCAGCGCACATATATAACTTCCTGTTAGCTAGTTGATGGCCCAATCTTCATGGAAAACACGACAATATAGCGATATAGTAGTAGTAGTAGTAGTAGTAGTGGTGGTATTAGTAGTAGGCAACCTTATATTAGATAGAAATTTCAGGCACTCTAATTTCAAGCTTGCCTTTTATAACTTTTATTTTATTATATATTAACTAATAACGCCAGGGATGTTACGACTAGACGATGACTTATATATATATTTCCGAGACCCTGTAATTATTTACAAGCCATATAGATCAGCTAGATACTTTTTTTAATGGCAAAAATAAAAATTAATCAACGAAACAACTGCTGCTAGTTCCCTAATTATTTTAATCGGTACAGTTTTTTGTCCCAAAACCGTTTCCGAAGAATCCAAATCAACGAAACTAAACTAAATCTCAAGCATAAAAGTAATATTATACCAACAAAAACCGTCCAGGTGAATTTATGACAGGAAATTTATTATTTAATATATTTATTCACGGGATTACACTAAAAAGTAAAAGTTTAAGACCGAAAATATAGTTGATCTAGAAATGAATGATACAAAAAAATACAGTTTTGACTTATGGCTTACATAATACCCGGAGATTTTCACACGATGCCTAGCAGAACAAAATATTTTTTATTTTTTATGTACACAACAAGATTCCAGTGGGCGTGGTGGCGTAAGCAGGTAGATTCCACCCCGGCTTCCTCAAAATAAACCCAAAAGTCTCTTCAGTAGCTGTGTAAGCGTCCATACAGTCTACATATCTAAATATAAATTTCTACATCCGTTTGCGACCAACGCAGAGTACACAAAGCTGCCCCAGTCACCGTATTTACCTATAAAATATCAAATGCATATCTTGCATTGAATCACCAATGACAGTGCATGATTGATCACTCGCTGATTAAAATAATCCAATGTTTCGGATGATTGATGGAATAATTATTAATATATCGCACGTTATTAACTTTCGATAGGATCAGAACTAACGGTTGACTTACAAATAACGAGGATTATCATCAGAAGGGTGAGCTGCATTCTCCTTGTCAGACTCAGACATTCAAAATCCAAATGCTGTTGGTATTATTCGATTATTTAAGCCGGAGTTAAAATGAGAGTGATGCCTGGAGTGTAAAAAATCCTGAAGCGAGTCAGACTGTAGCTGCTTGCTGGTTTTGATTGATCAGGTAATATAGCCCTCTCACACCCCCCGGTGTTTCCGCATTAGACCGCGACGTCGAAAAATAGCCTGATTGAGATGCACTCATTAATCCTGGCTGATAGTTTGTAAGGGGAGATCGCTACACATATTTCAAAGCTGGTGTTTAGTTTATTAATACAAAGGTGAGTAATGGGGCAACATTAACTAACTCATCCCGAGGTATTTGGTGCGTCGGTTAATAGAAAAAATAAATTATCAAAAAATGATCTAGGCTAGCTTGTGATTTTGGACGGGGATCAATTTAACCTCAACTCAATAACCTTGGACTGGTTATGAACACAAAGACCTGGAGTCTTGAGGTTGAGCAGATATATACGAATAAAAAAGATATAAAAAAGGCAAGCATGATTCTTAATATCTCTTGATTTATCTGCACGAGGTCACGACGTCCTCTTGGAACGGCGTACTTGCCTGCATTCTGCATCAGCAGCGTATGGGCGGGCCAATAACTTTTTTAAAATAACCATAACTTCTGTTTTTATTACCGCATTAAGTTATTCTGATAATTTATTCAGCATGGCCCGGTAAATTTTTTTAATCGCTTCCACGAGACCGTTACCGTTATTGACATTGCAATTGTCCCCTTCAGCTTCTTTGGTTATTTTTTATGTGGTCATCAATAGTCTGAAGCGATTCACTCTAGCTTCTGCTACTGGTTGTGTATCTGCATCTACTATACAAGCCCAAGCTGGAGCTGGAGGTTAAAACTTCGAGATGTTTGATATGTTTTTAAGAGCGCATCAGAGTCAGGTGGATGTGTGGTAGCCCATGACAAAAGAAACGTGACATAGGAAAATAATAATAAGAGAATAAATAAAAATATGATAATAAAAAGAAGAAGAAGAAGAAGAAGAAGCAGAAGCCAACAGGCAAATGTCTTCGTCCCGGTTGCATATAGAATGAAACGTAGGATGGAACAACGTGCCGCAAAGAGAGTAGCGCACGTTTAAGTTCGTGGTCTCTCACCAGGTGGGTGGCACAGAGTCCTCGTACCTCCATCCTCGAGTGAGCAGGACCAGAGCAGGCTCTAAGTCTCCAGTCTGCTGCTGCAGAAGCTATCACAAACCGGGTGGTTGGGAGAATAAAAGAAAGAGCTCACAATATTATATGCTACAGCTCCACCGCTTTGTTGTTTTGTGTCGAGCACAACTCGGTAAAGTAGCTGGTAGCTGGTTGCTGGGAGCTGGAAGCTGGGAGCAACCGCAATACGCGGTGTCTTCTTTGCCCTTTGCTTTTTCATCTTCATCTCTGCTCGGTCTTGAGAGTAAAAATAACCTTTTTAAAACTGACAGACCGACACCACTACCTCGACAGATCCACTCCAGAAAGACATCCAATAAGCTTAAATCATCAGCACGGTAGTTGATGCTAATGGAATTGAAGATGCATCACCTCTTGCATTAGGTATACCAAATAGTTATGATGCTTCGTCTTTAATTCCCAACAGCTGAAAGCTGTTAATTATTCTTTAGACTCTTCAAATTTCCCACGCTCATTAATTAGAGTTGGTAATTGTAATTACTGTTAGTGTGTAACTAGTAACTGGTGATTCGCGAATCAGATAGCTAACAGAACGTTTTCAGGCTCTTAATCCTAATAAATCGAATTCAACCGTCAGTTTTAGAGCTGGTAAGGTATAACAGAAAAGAATAAAAAACGGTGGAGGGTGATGCGAGATCCGAGCTCTGTCGAGAAAAAATTCAAGAGTGGGAATAATAAAGAGTACCAGGTGTCAGGTTGGTATAAGAAGACGGGCAAAAGCAGTGCGTATCATTAGACCCCGTGAAAGACGTGACAAATGACAGTCTGTCTGCTCTTGAATAACCATTGGCGCCCCCTATCGCTTCTGCTCGTTTGTTTGCGGTCACACATTGTTCCGTGAGCGCAGAATAAGTGGAACCGACCCAGTAGACATCCGCTGCATTTAAATATACTAGTGTACCGATCCTATGCAGAATGCTATACAATCCCAAGAGACCTACAGCGTTTAATCGAAACACTTTTTTTTTGAATGACGCTCGCTCACTCATTCGCTATGGATTCTTGGGGATGTTTTGACGGGTCCTTGACGAGCGATTGTTCCATCCTTGAGATTCAAGAGTCTTGCTTTTAATTCCCATGGATTTTTTGGAAAACTTTAACATTCTTCAGATAAATCCTGGATTTAAGATAAAGTATCAAGATTTGATGATACGTCAGATTATTTTATAATGAGCTGATAACCGCTAGAGCATTAACTAGCTGATTGACTGACGTATCTTTTGTCCTGACAAATTGATAATAAATGATCGTGTAACCGCTTTAACCTCTCGAGAGCGAGGCGTGTAAATGTCTCGCTGCTAAAAAATAGAATTTATAATAATAAGGTTCGTTTGGTGGTAATCACCGATTGGACATTGGACATTGAACAGTGGACCACACAGGGAGAAACACTGGGACCAATGTTATGAGAATCAATCGCAATTTAGCAATTACATCGGCTAACATCGACAGCGTCCGTGTTCTAGATAACGAACTTGGATGAGATGATCAACCTAAGAGAGCTCTCCATACATAAATAAATACATAACTACATCTACCGATGCTCCGTGCTGGTAAGTGAATGTAGCTCTGAAGAAATGTCCAGAGATAGATCCTGAGCGGATGTCTTTTACACTCTTGAGGCTAAGACTAAAGACAGAGAAGATCTCAACGCTAATCGTTCACGTTTTCGCCATAACGCCCGATTCACCGGCTTCTTTACGGTATTGTTCGACTCCCGTGGATCGCTATCTTAACTAGCCTCGTGCCTGCCACAGTAGCCGGACTCGAGTCGCCTCCGGTCGAGATAGAGCTGATGCTGATCCTGATGCTGATGGTAAAGCCCAAGCCGATCCTCAACTTCGTAGACTGTATAAATATGTGTACAGTGTTCGAGTGTTGGCTCACCCTGGAAACTGCTTGCTCGGAAAACATTCCCGATCCATCGGACGATACCAAACTCGCTCCTGGCTTGATAAAGAGTTCAAGCCTGGTCTTAGACTTCTAGGTGTGATAAAGATAATATTAGTCACGATAACATCTCGATTATCATTTGTGAAAGCGCTAATTGTTTTTTTGGTCCCACGGAGGATAATAATTTATTTTGAAGTTGGTTTATTGATTTTTGGGCTAGGTGGCAAACCAAATAGCCCTGGGTGTGACTCGAAAAACTAGATGGATGGGTTTTAAGACGTCAGCAGGTATGTTTATCCAATGTGTACACATTTTTAGATTGATCTTTGTAGAGACTGTGTTTCTTGTAAACAGACAAGTCACCAGATGATTGATCGATTGTCTGAATCTGATCAATCTTCAGATTTAATCTGATCCAAGTTATACAAATTTGTTGGCAACTTATATTAATGTCAATATTAATATCATAAGTAATCTGATCTGATGAATAAAATTTGGGCATATGTGCTAACAAATTAAAAGATTTGGTATTGCAACGCCGAACTTGGATGCAATGAAACCCGAAAGTCTGACAATGACTTTTAGTTTAAATAAAATTATTAATAGATAGTGGAGATATTTATATGGGTGTGATCAATTGCGATATCATTCGAGGAAATTAGTCGTTATTGAATGGTGATCGGGTTCACATTGAATCTCGCTCCGGGGGACTCAGAGTTTAGTATCTAAAAGTGACTCTAATGAATTTGAAATGCGTATCTAAAGCGTGAATCACAATAGCCTCAATTCACGATCTGATCGGCTCGGGAATAATCTATATCAATATTACACCGCGGGTCAATTTACTGTTACACGATCTCGTGTCGATCGATGATCTCACAATAAAATCACGTCCATTTGTACACAATGTGGTACTTTTTTTTATACTGTTATAGCTTGTAACTAATAACGCGTGTCATTTACACTTTTTACGATCCATACCATTATTCTCGGGGTTTTAAATTAAAAATAGCTCTGAAATCTCCTTACAGGACCCTCCCACTGGCTGTTCTCGGTTGATAAGCTAACAATTGATTGTCTGATAGTCAAAGAATTTTGAACCCGTCTAAAAAGACAGAGGTCTCTTTTTTAACAAAGTCATAGATAAGTTTATGAATTTTTAATAGTCATGATCGTTTTTGCTTTTCTATTTTATGTTATTGCTTGCAAATGTCCAACAAGACAGTCCAAAATTGTCAAGTTTCTTCTTTAGACTACTTCTCAATGAGGATCAACGGTATAATGACTCGCAAGTTTTGGACTAATAGGATTTTCTCTAGGTGTCCAAATGTTTTATAAACCTCGTCGAAGGATTTTTGAACCTTTTCGAGATCTAACCCGATAATAAATGAGCAACTTATCAATATTAACGTATCCTATTTCCTACTCCGCCCGCGAAAAGCCTTTGTTTTGTACTAGAAGGATTAAACTTGAGTTAAGTTGCGAAAATAGTATTTTTGGTTTAGAAAAAAAGACATATACTTTTCTAAAAGTCTTTGTCTAAGTTATGGGGGTACTCTCGAAGAAATTCAATGCAATAGCGTGATGTATTTACTAGGATTTTAGGATAATTCTATTAGATATGCTTTCGCCAAGCAAAACTCTTTTCAAAAAGGTTAACCACGCCCTGAACTTAGTAAATGATTTATTTATTTATTTATTGGAGCGACATATTTTTGAAAAGTAACATGCAACAGATGTTAAATAAAACGTCCTCGAAATTAGATCACGAGATCATATCTCGGGTTTCGGTGACCAGTAAGCCGGTTTAGGCAAAGCCGAATTGACGATACAGATGTATAATCCTTGGGAGTAAAGGTTTGGAAGAGCAAATTGGCGCGAAAGAATAATAAAGAGTAGACGGAGGTAAAAAAAGACGTGAGGGTTTTTTTTGAGGGATCTGAAGACTGGCCTCTGGGATGAGGCCCCCAAGGAGGATGGAGATATCAAAGAAATGAAGAAAGATAGCTGAGGATGGACACAACAACGACGACAACGAGCCAACGGGTCCTAATCCGAATTTAAATGGATTCATCGTCACAAAAGCGGAACGGACAAAGTGAGCCACTGATGGGAGATGGGTATATATATTTGGATTTTGTGCGTTGGATGTGGATATATCGCACACCTATGCAGCCGAAAAGTTCAAACCTGAGGGGGCGGTTCGGAGAGCTCGCTTTTCGTAGACTCTTTTTGTATTATTAGGATTAGCGGTAATCCTGTCCACGGTTGATCCACCCAAGTCCACCGTGAAATCGGCGACAATATAATTTCTACCCTCCACTTATTCTCTGTATGACAACGAGCCTTCTCTTTAATTTAACTCGGACACGTTTCAATTCTAACAACTTTTAAAGGGTACCGAATAGAACAGAACATACAACACATTTTCTGTTTATATTCGATGATAAATTATCATGTCAACATTTTTGAATATTCTACTTGTGGAAAGAAAGTTCTTTCTTTTTTTTTTGCTATTAGTTTTCTTCTTCAATTTTTTTTTCTCAATTTATTCCCCATTTTTCAGGAGATTTTACTCGAAAGTGTTCCAAAAAAATTGAAACATTTAATATTTTCTCAAAGCTGTCAAGAACTAATTTTAAGAAAAAAAAAAATACCACAATTATTAAGAAATAATTTAAAAATAATCTTAAGGGAAATGTGGGCTGTCTTTTTAAAATTTACGAGCGTTTTCCTGCAACATGCGGTCACCCACAAGTGTCACTACTGTAGTCGTAAATAAAACGAAGCGCAGTAGGCGTTCTGGACTTAGGTTACACGGTAGAATCTCGTGAAAGACCAGGCCCCAAAAAAAATCCATGCATATTTTAGAGGTGTAACAATATTGTACCTGAAGTATGAAGAAGGGTTGAAAGAAGCAAGCAGCCCAAAATAATCTATTCGAGAATAAACTAACTTGTTATGAGTCCGCGTGCAGGGAAAATCTGCTTCAGATTTGTAGCGTAGCGGAGAAAGGGCGGAGAACTTTTGTGCTAAACGTTTCATCTCAACTTTACATTATTGTCGTTCCCATTTACTACCCAGTCTAGCATAATATACCCGGCTCGTTATTCTTTGATAATTTTAGCTTCTGAGAAAGTTTCTTCAAATAATAACAGCGGTGAGGGAATAACCTATTGCTTAAACTTTTTTTACGTCTTAAAACTGTCACGTTGTCTTTGATCTCATCCGGAGCTTATCGTGCCGAGTCGTAAATACAAACAACCACTCGATCGGAAGCAAACCACGATGATCCCGTTACAGAAGTAAGCCGCGTACATACACGAAATCCGAGAAAATCATTTCTCATTGTTGTTATTAGCTATTATCGCTACACAATTGTTTACTTTCCGCGAAATAAAGTTGTTTCATTTCTTTTACAATCCACTTGATTATTTTTCTTCCTCTGATAAAGCAAAGCCACTCAGAAATCGCTGTCTACATCCTTTTCTAATCTAGATTCCGGATTATCACCAGCAACCGGTTTTGATTGGCCATTAACACGAAAAAAAACAGAATTTTCTCAAGCGTGTCTAAAAGTTTTCATTCTCTTCTATCTTCCCTTCTCCTTCTTCTATGATTCCCCATGCATCAAGCTCTTCAGTTTCAAGTGGGCTTATTTCGGCTTGCTGGATCCAAAAGTTGTCATCCAAATAAAAATTGCCAACGGTTTTTGAAAAGCAATCGAAGCTCAAAAACTAAAGCACGATTTATCGCTTCGAAAAGTGTCCCGATTGGTGATAATAGTCGAGAAATCACTGGTGACTCCCCCAATATTTTGACTGGCGTGTCAACACGGAGCGTCTCTTTGAGTCTGCTCGGTGGTCCGTGAAGCCATTCATTCTCCCGCGTATACCAGACGCTAACGGAGAAAGAGCCATTGATGATGGAGAAAAAACGTGTGTATTATTATATTATATTGCCGGGAGATGGGAGACGAGAGCGTTAAATGCTTCACAGATTTATTATCTGTACGTTGGTACACTTTCGGCGCAAATCTGCGGTCAGGATGTGGCCGCATTCATTATGTTATTTATTGTATTGTCTGATCACAAGTTTAATGGGACGTACATCATATATCTCATTCACTATTTTACAATATTTATTTTTGAGAAAACCAATAATATAATATAATGTAATATAATGGCATGTTTTTTTTTGGAAATAGACTTTTGGTGATTAATGTTCGTACGAAGATGTCCAAAAAACCAGCTGAACTATGAAATCTTGGAATAGTTGTCAGTTTTATTCTCATGTGCATGCATTTGCGTCCATTTCTTTCGGAAGAAAGCAAAGATGACCGGCAGAGTCCCTCGAGAATCTCAAAATTCGAAAGACGAAAGACGAAGGGCGGATTTCCGTCGCCGAAGAAACAATCCGGATAATTTGACATCTCTAACGTCAGTTTCTGGGATTTTCTTGCAATTTCTGGTGTATTAGGTATGGATACCACCGCATAGTTTTTTTTTTGTACAAACTTAAGTCTCGTAGGAGCTGCTTAAACATATTTTGGGAAAAGGACCAAAGCCCTGGGGAATAGAGACCAAAGGCTGAAACTTGTGAACATTGCCGTTGAAAAATAGTCGTCTTTTGGAAGAAATTTTGACGTATTTGGAGAATAATTATGGATGTTTGAACTGTTGTCAGTAATGTGAAGCAATTAAAATAAAATTTACAGCTCTATGTACGAGGACCAAAAATATGTAAAATATAATGAAATAATGGATTTATATTAATTTATAAACTATAAATAGTAAGGTGGGCGTCGGTGATCAAGGACAGAGATCTTTAAAAATGTAATATAGTAAAGCAATAAAATAAAAAAGCAAAATAGTGATCAGCGGGATATTAAGTGTCGTCCGAGAGAACAAAATGGTTGGCTGGTAGTCGAGCCGAAGATATCACGTTTCAGTTCCCGCGGAGTCGACGAAACGTAAATTTTTCATTCACAAAAAAGAAATTAAGTTTGCTAAAATGCCTCGATACTCGTAATCTTGATATTTCCTGGTCATCCGGTCTCCAAGCAGATCCTTTAAAAGTAACTGCCGTTACCTCCTCTCTTGACTAAATAAAACTAAAGTACATAAATAAATAAATAAAATAAAAAACATAAACATAAATGAAAATAAAAAAGACAAGGACAGATAAAAAGTGTTCCATGAATCGTTAAGTGTCTCGGGATCGTTAAAACTAAAACTTTATGGACATTTTAACAACTTTTAGACAAATTTAGCTAATTTAATAATGTATTGCCGATACTCGATTATATTTTATGTCCTACTAAACACTTACAGTTTTTGGGTGGTGTCATAACTGTAGTAATCATTTTTATTTTTATTTTTATTTTTATTTATTGAAACTAATAAATCGTTAAAAACGTCTTAGCATGTGAATACACGTCCTCGTTAAGTGATATTCAGTGACAATAATAATGACGATTAATGACCAGAGTTTATTATATTATATACTAGAGTCTCGTTAGAGCCATTCATCAATTATTCACACACATTTGCTACTCTCGAGTGGTGCTACTGAAAAATCTCCCGGGTTATTTGGTAGCGTACCACTGGAGATGTGGATACTGGAGACTAGACTCCGTTGTTGTGTTATGTCGGGTGCGGTTTTGAAAAATTACCAAGGACGAGCTCCGGGACGAATTGACAGATGTCGATATGCCTTTCTGACGCTAGTTAGTATCGCGGTTTCGCCTCTCTCTTTTCCAATTAGTCACGCTTTTGACGTTTTGTACATACATACGTGTCTATTCTTCGCCAGATTTACACATTCTATCCTTCATTCTTATTCTTTGGCTAAATATTACACTCAACTTTCATTATCATCTATAGTTTTCATTAAAAAATTCGTTGTAACATTTTTTGGCTGGTAGATTTTGGTTAAAGTTATTATTCTACCCTTTATATATTCAAATTTATTTTTTGCATATTTGTAAGCCTTTTGGGTGGCTCAAAAAAATTTTTAAGGTATTTATTAAAAAGTAAAGCTTCATTTATTTTTAATCACAAAAAATTAAAATATTTCTTATTTAAATTTTTGATAAAAAATCAAAATTTGAATTTAAAAATTTTTCAAATCATAAAGTTTATTTTTGGTAATTAAAATTGACTTCGATTTCAATTAATGAATATTTTTAAAGTCTCAAAGAATTTTTCCAACAAAATTCTTCTTAAAAAAACCCAAAAAGCTAATTTATAACATCAAAATAAAAAAAAAAAAGTTTGAAACCGTAAAAATGTATAATGACCAAAAAAATATTGAAATTATCGGGTAAAAAAAAAAAACTAAAAACATATTTAACCAAAAAAAGTCTCACTGGGTTGCATATTTATTTGACAAATGTTAAACAAGTGTCAGTACAAAATGACTTCCGATTTTATTTAGTGTCCATGGTATGTACCCAAGACACCTCGGGCCTCTATAAACCGAGTGGAACCTGAACGTGTGCCCGTCCCGAAAATAAAACCTCGTGTCGGTGATGGTGAATGGGCACTCGAGACTCGAAGCGTCCCAAACCGTGTCCAAAGTATGTTTGCCCACAAGACGCTCGCGGGGCTACACACTAGAACAGCAAGGGTGATCCTCCAAGGTGGTCTCACCATTTTTCTTCGCCTCAATTCACTTATTCACACGTTAAACTCTTATCTACTCATACACTCCCACGCCCGGGTCCTCTTTATGCATATTTTTGGTTTTATAATTTAGATTGATAATTCAATTATTCACGATCGATCAAATATTTAATACTCGTATCAGAATTGCGCAAGAAAAGGAAAGTCTAGCTCAAGCACTTGGGAGACTATTTTAAGAATTAAACAAGAAGCCTCTTGTCTTTATTTATTTAAGAAAAAAAAACCTTTTGGTATTCCGTGAAAGCGAAAATGTAAAACAAAATTAATGTGATAAAACAAAATTTGTTTAAATTGTGTTGAGGTCATGCGTGTTCTTTTTTTTTGGGTGCTTAAAAAGGAGAAATGAGGTGAAGGAGCTTGTTCAAGTTGATCATCCGGAGAATTTGAATCTGAAGCATTTAAAACTCACCGGAGATTAAATATATTTATTTATGTGAATAAATATATCAGTGGATGAGTTGAGATTAATTAAATATGCATGTTACACAATTTTTCGAGTATCCATTTCAACTCTCGTCTCTAGTATTTAGTTTAAACTATAAATTCCTGGCTATGAAAATTTATATTACACACTGAGATAAAAAATTAACTTTAATCAAGAAAAAAATTTTTGAATTAAGTAAAATTATAGTTTAAGAATTTTTTTGCTCACATCAAAAAGATCAAATTTTTTAAAATATTTCACTTGATTAAAATAAATTGTTTTTTAAGCATATATTGAAATAGGCATGTTAATTTTGAGAATTATTATTTCGGGAGCAAACAAATCGGATGAATAAAATCTGGAGATAAAAAACGTGTGATGATTAATGTTGTAAATTTCCAAGCCAGTGGATAAACCGAAAGAGTGAGTCTATATTTGTAAGCTTTGTGACACGGAATCGAGTTCATATTAGCCCCATCTGCCTCCTCGAATAAGCTTCCGAGTGAACGAGCAAGCATATAGTCCAACAACAATAATATCTATCTGTTATATGTTACATAAGCGGGGTACATTACTTTTATTTTTATTTGGGAAGAGAGTAAGAGTGTGAAGCTTTTGGCGAGCAAGTCAACCCGACGGATTCCACGCGGGACCAATGGAAGACTTGTCTATCTAATATATTACATACAATGTGTATTCTTAAAAAGTTATGTGTAACGTTCTGAGCCGAATTAGCTCACAGCCAATTGATCAACAATCACCGAGCCTACTAGGTTTGTCATATGGCTTCTAAAGTTCGCGCTCAAATTTAATTCACTCGCTTTTAAATGACACGTAAATCAAAATTGTTAGTTTAAATGGGTCTAACTTGGATATTTATGCTATGGGGAGTTGAAATTTATATTTTATTTTTTATTTTATTCACAGCTATCAAGGTTTCTTACAATGACGTAGATTGAATATAAAATCATAGATAAAAATAGTTTCGCTTTGAAAAATATTATCGAAAACCAGTTTCTCGTGTCAGTTTTATTTTATTTATTTCCTGAATGAGGAATTATTGTTGAGGTGTAACTTTTAACTCGCCTCGAGCACACTTCGACATTTTATCGGGTCTAAATACCGTGTAATGCATACGCGAATTCAATTTTATACAATTGCATGTTATTTAATTATATACTTTTAATGGAATTTTTTGTTTTATTGAAATGTAAAATTATTTATTGTGAATATAACTGATGCATCTTGGGTAAAATAGAGAAAATACATTCATTATAATTTGAAAATAGCTCAACCGCTCCGCCCAAAATTTTGGCAAACACAATGAGTGAGTATATAAATTTAGCAGAGTTAATGTATACAATTATACTCCTGTCACTTCTCGGAAAGAAGATTATAATCCCACTGTAAAGGAGTGAAATATATTTTGGAGTCAGTTATTTAAGTACCGTGAATTATCGACAAAGTAATGCAGTATTGTTAATTGTTGGGAGTACAATTAACAAAAGGAAGACGCTGGACAGTGCCCGTAGCTCTGCTATACTTTGCTAATTCTGACACATTAACTTTTAAATTTATATTTTGGGTCATAATCCGTTGCCCGCCCACAAAATTTTGGGCTTTATAAATTAGGTCGGGAATATCCCAGGAGCCAACAGCTTCTGAATGCACTTGTAATTCTGTAAAATATGATGCCAACGTTATGAATAATATACCTGGACAATCCTTTTTTCCGAAATACCGAGCATAATCTCGTTATTCATTCATGGCTGTCTTTTGGACTTAAAGTCACTTATGAAACTTAAATATCTGTCTGCTCTTTATTTAAATGTTTTTGAGAGTCATCGAGAACTTGTTTGTCGTCCGTCAAAAAAATTTTATTACAGTTGTTTTTTAATTAATTTTTCTTCACTTTCTTTTGTAACTTTTTAAAATTTTTAGTTTTGAAAAAATATAATTTATTTTTTTTTTCAATATTGAAAAATTTAGATCAATAAGATTAATAATAAAAACTGTTAAAAAAAACTAATAAATTTTTCTAAAATATCTATAAGCAAAATTTTCAACTCTTAAAAAATATTAAAAAAATTTTGAGTAAAAAAATTTTTTTAATAAAAAATTTAATTATTCTCAAACAAATGTAATTTAAAATAAATTTTCCGCTTCAAAATTTTGACAATAAAATTAATTGGAAAAGAAAACAAACAACAAGTTCACAAAAACAAATATTAAAAAAAAAAAATAATTAAACAAACATTACAAGCGGAACATATTAAATCCCCCGATCGGGATAAATCTGTTGGAGATTATTAAATCTGGGAGGGTTCTTCATCTTGGGATGCTGGATTGGCTGGGATACCGATCCCCCTCGGTCGGCAATTGGCAGATCGGTGAACAGGCGTGGCAAGCCCGTCGGGCCCATTTCTCCCTCCATTCTCGTGTCGCGAGAGGATTGAAAGATTGACGAAGCGGAGCCAGGTAAGAGAGATTCTTGTGCTGAGTGTGTCTCCTCACCTTCGGCCAGACGAACAGGTCGCAACGCTCCAAGTGCGCTAGTCCTCTCCCGTCCATCGACGTGGCCGCACCTCGTCTCCCTCGTGCGCCACGGACGTTACTCAATAATATTTTATTTATTCAATCGTTATTTATTAAAACTAATAGTCATCATTTTAATTGTCATCCACGCTTGCGCTTACGAACTCAGTGATTATAAATAAAAATTAATATTTTATCAAATTGATAGTGGACTTTTAAAGTTTTAGTGCGAGGACCCAGTGTGTTTGTGATTTATCCTAAATTTAACAAACTAGTTAGTTAATTATTCAATTACGTTCTTACTGTCTGCTGGATTCCGTCGTGGGAGTTATTTATTTTAAAAGGTATGTACGAGACTTCATTGGTGACTTCAATGCTATCTCTGGTGATTTTAATGCTCCGATTATATTTTAATCTCTTAATTTTATTTTTGTGAAGCTTCAATAATTTTTTAAAAATAAATTAAATTTGTTGACAATAAAAAAAATGTAACATTAATTAATTAATTGTTTTATACCAAAAAAAAATTTTTAAAGCTTGAATAATTTTTAAAAAATAAATTAAACTTGTAATAAATTAAATTTGTTGATTAAAAAAAAAATATAACATTAATCAATTGTTTTATATCAAAAATAAAATTTTTAAAGCTCAAATAATTTTTAAAAAAATAAATTAAACATTTAATAGTTCAAATTTTTAATTAAAAAAAATTTAATTTATTTTTTTAATGAATAATCAAAATATTAAATAAAAAAAATTACGACAAGTAATTGATTTATCTTAAAGATAAATTTTTTAAGTTTGAATAATTTTTGTCAGTTATTTAATTTATTCAAAAATACTTGCAATAAATAATGAGCGGTCGCAATATCCCTACTGTAGAGTTAACCATAAAGAAAAACTCTTAAAACTCGGCACACGTGCTCCAGCGAAATGAAAACATTAAAGTGGTGTCCCTCAATAAGCAATGTGGTGGTCGGTTTGTGTTGCTAAAATATTTGTTCCCGGCAATTCGAGAGAACAAAGCCCGAAATAAGTCAAGGCAAAGGCAAAAAGGATCCTGGTCCCATCTCTCTCTTTTTCTCTGAAAAGACTCGAGTGCCGGAGCAAACGTTACAATTATTATGCATATATAAACTCACAAAGGCACTCCCATGTCAAAATATATTTATTGCACTCGTTTCTTTTCTTGCTCCGTCCTTACTCGGATTATTACCCTCATTATTACCATTGCACTTCTTTTATTAACCTTTTTTGTCTACAAGCGTCTCAAAGGGCTGCGGTATGTCACTTTATTGTCGGCCGGGTGCTGGACTACCTCAGTCCCTTGCGTCTACTCGTACTACTTCCTCAAATTCGACCCTCAATCTCAACTATTTTCATTTAAACGAATAATTAGATCACTTGAAAAATAAAAATTGCTTGCACATAAATGTTAACATAATAGTCTTGTATTCTCAGGAATTGAAGCGAATAAATGCATAAATAATTAACAAGGCTACTAAGTATGAGCGTGAGAACTGCAATCTTTTAAAATTACAATAATAATGACGTCTTGCCGATGATGGTAATGAAAATAAATGATTATTTATTTAAAATTGAACAAATAAAAATAACATTGTGTTATTATAATTGATTTTAATCTTGTAACTATTTCCGTGAACCATAAGGTCTCTTAATAATAAAACAAATTATTAAAATAAGAAAATAACAGAGATAATGAGTCACAGTTGAATTGTATCGAGTATCGAGCGACCCGGTAAAGATCTTTAGCTTTAATACAGAAGGTAGGAAGGAATTACAACAGCTGGCGATCGTGTAAGTTTTTTAAGGCAAGACGAATTGCTAAGACGTAATGCCACGCTACTCTTGTAATATTCTGAGAACTATGAGAGTAGATATAGGTATGTACATGTGTGAAAAAAAAAAAAATAAAATAAATACAGCGCAAGGATCTGCTCGAAAAGGGTTTGGCTCTTTCATCTGCAGATATATAAACTCTCAAGCTCAAGTGTCGTATCCTAGAATTGAAATGTGGCTTTGAGCGAGTATATAGGCTCGTGTTAAAAATTGAATCGGTCACGGCCCGAGAAGTTGAACAATGTAGGTTTTTAAAATCCTCTCGGCCACTTCTCCCTGTATAATTTTTTATTTAGTTTTATTAGATCGGCGTGGAAGACTAGGCAGTATTGGGTCCCCCCCCCCACTCCTGAGAAAGGGAATAATAACCAGACAGCAGACTAAACTGTCGCGATAAACGATCCTCGAGAAGAAAGTTATTAATTGTCTACGGCTCCTGGTTCCTCTTTTACATTGTTGCTCGATCGCGAAAATATTAACCGAAAGATATTCGTCCCCCGGTGGATGAATTTCTGTGGATGTCTTTCCAGGAGAATCATTTTTCAAACATCACCCTCTTGCTTCTCGCCTCCCCTCGCTGGCTCTGTTTAGATCAATTCTAGCTCGAATAAGCTCTTTTAAATCCACTCCTACCTTTTTTATTTTATTTTATTATTCTCGCTCTTCTTTTAAGCATTTATTTTATTTTTTTGCCATCTCACTTGACAATGTCGATCCATCCATCAGAATGATCGTTAAAAATCGAAAAAGATACACAAACATTATTTATTTTTATTTTTTCGTCTACTGAAATATTTTTGTTATTTTTTATAAATTTAATAAATTTAATTAAATTAAAAAAAATAAAAAATATTCTTTGTACAAGAATTAGTCATCGTTCCCGAACAATAGCTTACAAAAAAAAAAAAAAAAAAAATTGCAAGTAGTCTCTTTTCGGTTTTGAAAGCAATAACAGGACAAGCGCAAAATCGCATCAGGTATAGAGAAAGTTAGTTTATGAGAGTGAAAAGTGACAAGAGTCAAAAGGGTTGAGATATCAGCCCCAACTTCCGATTCAACTTAACTTTGGGTGAATGGGGACTCGCTCCTAACAGAATATAAAGTATAACAATAATAAAGGTCATGAAAGGGATTAACTTTGTGCTCGAATTTAATGGTGCGTAAACTGGGGTACCACGACTCACCCCTCGTCCGATCCTCTTCTTTATACATCGTACATACATACATAAATATATATCTTACTCTTGAGTTTACTTAAAAAGTCAACTAGGTCTGACGGGAGCTAACCCGAGCAGACAATAAACCAAATACCAGTCCGTGTTATTTTTCTTGTAGACGTTTGAATATACTCACCCCAAAAATAAGGGAAATAAATGTACATGTTACATATAATATATCTTCGGAAGTATTTTGCCGACTGAGGCACGCGTTGCTCCGCAGACTTCATTAACCAGCAAATATTTACCCAGAAAAATACAACTGGGGCACTGGGTCATTTTTTTAACCCTCTAAATTATTTAAACTCCAAATTTTTCAATAAGAAATAAAATAAAATGCAAATGCTGAATGTAAGCTAATTGGAGTTAAGTCGAAATTGCCGAAAAGAAGACCGTAAAAAAATTCCGAGGATAAATGAGCTTGGAATGAAATATTTAATGGTCTTACCGGTATCAAGAGGGATGTTTTTGCCGGAGGTATATATACATATAAACATACAAAGAGGAGACTGAGCCGAGTATTTTAACGAGAACTCACTGGGTAATTAGAACTCTCTGCGGACGAAGCGTTGACTCCTGGATAATTGCGTTAAAACGGAGACTACGCTTTGTCCGCTCGTTATTGTCCTTGCTCTTCGTTAACGATCGCCCGGCTGTTTGTTAGTAGCTTTTTTACCGAGGCACCTTTTAGTCGCCCTTTACCCTCACTCTTGTCTGTATGTACTATACCCTCTAAGCGATAGAGGGACACCGAGTTTAAAACCAATCATCATATCTCGACGCACAATCTCGGACTCCTACGGGCATTTACTTGCTTCCTGCTTCGCAAAGTTTCATTTTGCCTCAAGTTAAATTTTTGCTTTTTCGGTAAATTATTATTCTGGATTTTGAGAACTCTCTCTGGAAGAATTATAATTTTTTTTTAATAAAATATCTAAACACGTTATCGCCCGGGGGAAATTTGATGGTTAAATTGAGATGTAGGCTCCTAAACGTGGCTTGAAAATTAAAAAATTTAAATACGTTTTTTAAATAAATAAATAAATTATTTGGACCGTTAAATTTTAATAATTTAAATAATTTGTTTAATATTTCTTTAAAATTAAATTAAATTAAATTAAAAACTAAATTCGTTTAATAATTTTTTTAAATTAAATTAAATTTTTTTAAAGTTGTTCAATAATTTTTTAAAATAATTTAATTTAAAATAAAAAATTTTCAAGGGCTGTTGAGTTTTAAATTTATTGTTTTAATTGTTTTTCAATGTTCTCACCGTTAAAATTCCAACTCGGTGACCGTTTTAATTTATATCGAAGCAAAAAGGCCTAGATAAAGCAAACACGAAGAAAAAATACCGAACAGGGGACTGTAATAAAATAGTGAGAAAAGTTGAAAAAAAAAAAAAAGACAGCAGTTGTAAAAAAGGCCGCGGGCTTGTTATCAGATCCTGGCCTAATTTTATTCCCGTTTAGTTTTTAAATTTAAGAACAAGTATTTGTATGAGCATGCAGTACATATCCGAGTTATTTGGATTTGTGTATTTATATTCATTTAGAGGGTGGAAGAAGTAGAAGAGAACTAACGAATCGAGGGAACTCCGTCCGGCAGATGGCACCGGCCGGGCAGATAGCGCTGATTTATGGACACAGAACGAGTTTCCGTTGGCTCTAACGAAGCTTCCTAATGTATGGTTCCTCTAAAATAAACTCTAATATAATCCATATCTCTGAGCGAATACCGAGACAAGATGAAGAGCATAAAGAGCGAGCCTAAAACCATAAACACCGAATAATGCTTACTAACCGTCGATAAAGGAAAAATTTAACCGGTCAACTTTATTTTTTTACACTCAACTCGGATATGTGTTTAATTTTGGAGCAAACCGGTTATCTCCCCCGCATTTTTATAGAACTGCTTTTTTTACCCCGACTTTTGTTGCCTTTTGATTGTTCCTCTCAGAGGGAATTTACTTTTTATAAAACGTTTTTTTTACGGTTGACCTTGAGATTTTTTTTTATTTTAAGAGCTACTGTTTAATAATCTCATGAATAATTTTGTTTTTTTTTACAGATGAATCAACAGTGCAAAGTTTGCGGCGAGCCGGCAGCAGGTTTTCATTTTGGAGCTTTTACTTGCGAGGGTTGTAAGGTAAAAACTATTTTTTTTTACACTTCAATTAATAAAAATAAATTGATGATTTAATTAAAATCATCTGTTAATTATAAATAAAAGGTGTAAATTAATTTGTCGATTTAAAAAAAGGTTAATAAGCCGATACTAATCAACACGTTCGAATAAAAGAGCATAAGGTGCGAAAAGCGTGGAAAAAACTAGCGCCCGTTTCGAATCCGTAAGTGGTCGCGGGGAATCCAGCGCACCGAATTGATTATCTCTTCTCTCTTCTCATCTTTCTTAAGATTCAAATTCTACATATTTTCACAGTACACTTTTATACACTCATAATAATAATAATAAATAAAAAAAAAAATAGAATTAAAATCATAAAAGTCTCCTTTAAAATGAAAGTCTGATGACTCTGAATAATATTTTATAACAAACAATAATTATCGACAGTACAATCTACAGCTGGATGGTAGTTACCAGTTACTAGTTGAAGTCCCGATGGATATTTAAAATAATTTATAAAATGATCCTGAGCATTTATAGATATAGATACAAAAGATATATGCAATATAAATTTATATTTGAGTTAGAGCTAGCGAAAAAATAAAAAAACTATTCTCACTCCCTGGTATATGTGCTCGTATAAGTATAAAATATACACTTTGTTATTTGTTGTTACGGTATACACTTTCACGAATCCTTTCACCTTGCAGGCTGATGTCGACTGTAACTAAATAATCGCCGGTACGGGAAATGGTTCATATCTCTGCCTAGTACATGAGCACGCTCGTCTATTAAATCGAGCTCTGCCCATCATATAACCCGAAAGCTCTCTTGGATTATAATAGTAACAAAAGGTCTCTCTCATCAGAGGACTCTGCAGTACCGACTAAAAAAATTTCCAAGGCTCGTCGCAATCATAAATCCGGGAATAATTGCCGAGATGCGCTTCTGGGGGAAAACGCAGAATAATTAAAAGCTCGTTAAACAACGGCTGTCTAACGAACCGAATTAACAATTTCTAAATAACTTGAGTCTCTTAAATTCCTACTATTAAAGTATTTAAATGTCTTCTCGGGTTATTATTAGTTTTTTTACTATTTGTTTTTATTTATATATTTATATATACCCCTGACAGATTTATATATCGCGAGAAAGTATATTAAAATATTTTTATTGCTCTGTAATATGGGTAATTTTCTTTCTTTTACTCATTCATCTTTACAGCCTTTTTATTTTTTTATAATATTAAATTGGAATTTTCTTAATAATATTTTAGCAATTAGAAAATATTTTCCAGTCATTTAAAATAATTTTTTTTTTTTTTTTTTTTTCAATGCCGTATAATTTCAAAAATATTTGAACAAATTGTTGAGTAAAAAATTCCTGATATATTTTAACCTTTTGATCCCCCGAAAAGAATAACCGAGCGTATATTATCCCACGAAAATTAACTGAAGAGTAAAACGAAAAAATTTGAGAATAAGACAGAACACGAAAGCAGAACGAGGAAGGTTTAAAAAAAAATTAAACGCATGAATATTAACGGTGATTTTTCTCACAGAGCATCTTCCTCAATCCATATATGTATCGTCCATCAGTAACTCTGCAGCAGCAGAGGTTGTATATTGTACATATATACATTCTCGGGATAATAAAAACGGTCTTCTTAAATTTGTTTCTCGTTAAGGGTCATCAGCTTTCCGGCAATTCAGGTCGCGGCTTTGTTCAATGTAAATGAGTCGTTCATTGTCGCCTCAACAATGTACCAAATACAACAAACAATGAATAAACAATGACAGTAAACAGAATAGAAGTAATATTTATGCAAGATGGAAATCCCAAACGTATACGACTACCAAAAATATGACTCACTCGGTTATTATTTTAAAACCGAGCTGTTTTAGTTAAATAAGTGTCGAATTTGTTCTCCGGAGGTCGATGCTTCCTATTATTCTTTTCTTCCTTTATATTGTCCTTGTTGCTTCTAGATCATCGGAGACAAAGAGATGCTCTATGAGGGAGAGTGTGACGAAGAATCCCGTTTTGGTTTTGTGAAAAGTCACTTTGCATTATTTATATCTGTATATAGATATAGAAGAAAAAAAAGAAGTTAACTTCCGGTAATCACTAAAGACACTTAGCGAACTACATTAAACATAAAACATAAGACATTAACCGTAATTTAATTTCCGGATGTGGATAATGTTGATGGTAATAATCAGGATGATAAATAGCGATAATAATGAAGACGATAAAGCTAGATTAAACCCAATCATAACCACCGATTACCCGAGCATCATAAAGCTTAAGACTTTAGATGTATAAATAATATTAATTGTCCGAGTAAATATTGCGCACGTGCTCAAACTGACTCTACAATAAGTATGTGTGTAAACTAGTAAGATAAAGATAAAGATAAAAATAAAGAGAAAGAGAAAAATAGTTGATGGGAGCACACGGTGATTATACGGTTAATTACCTGCAATTCGGATTCCAGCAGGTGCTTACGCTCAACTAGCGATTCACTTGCGAACTAAACTCTTGGGTACTCGGAATAACTATCTGCTGAAATAAGTTTCTGTTCTAACTAAACTACATACTTGTTTCAGCTATTAAATTTTCATCCTGCTATCGGGTATCTGCTATGGATTGAATTAAATGGATCATGTTTGTTGATATGGAGAAAAATAATTATCCAGCCGGGACTGGGTAATAGCAATTACGTTTTTTTATTTTTATTTTTATTGGTTTTATTAACCAAATAAATTAAAGCTTTTTACTCCGAATGCCTGAATCTGAAATCGTTAAATTCGCGAGGATAAAATAAAACTGGTGTAGTAAGACCACAACACAATCGCATCCATAAGCCAACGATTTATGGCTCGGTATTTCTTGGGCTTACTCACTCATGTGTGTGACATATGAGCATGTGTATGTATAACATTCACAAGCTGTATTATGTGGTAGAGTATCAGTATTACACAGGTATCAGCATGACTTATAAGCACAAAGCTGAGGATATTTGTGTTTAGTCTTGTGTGTTTTGAGCGAGTCCATAATACAAGAGCCCACCTACGGATTTACCCGGGACCCCCGTATGTGGGCCAAGCCACTCTTGTCCCGTTTGTGTGTGTGTGTGTGTGTGTGTTTATTTGCAGTAGTGTCAGTGTCTACAGGGAGGATACACCAATACGGATTTAATGTAGACGGGACATACGACATACGACGCAGTATCCTCCACCTTTACGACTACTCTTTACGAGGGAATAAATTTAGTCCCACTGAAATGATCGGTATCAGAGTATCCTCTGGCGCCGCGAACAGCTCGCAACCCACAAAATAACAACAAATAAAAAACCGTGTTAATAAATTCGGTTGTAAAATTTAAGATCGTCATGCATGCACACTAAAACTTTTGTCATAGCCGTAACTTGCTTTTTTTTAACCAAACACCAGGTGGTAATAATAATCCTTACTTAGCTTTTTATTTTCTTGCTAAATTCCGAGGTTTTATCACTCCTTTAATACCAATTACAATTAATCCACTATTTAAAATTTTTTTTTACAACTTCCTATTTACTAAATTAATTATTACTAACTATAAATAAATAAAATTTCGCTTTATTAAATAATGACTTTTGTTAAATTGCTCAGTACTTTTTTAACTATTGACGTTTTTAAAGATATAAGCTCATCCCTATGTTACACTCATCAAGAGCTTTCATTTGAGTACCCACATGCATTTTGATATATTTTTCATATATACATGATACATATAAATATGTGAAAAATTGATGTGGGTACTTAAATGAAAGGTCTTGATGAGTGTAACATCAGGATGAGCTTATATCTTTAAAAATATCAATAGTTCACGAGATACAAGGTCATTCCTATAGATATAGAGTATTTTCGAATGCAGCCTAAATTCTTATCATCATAAATTGACTATCAGTGAGAATGATATGAAACCATGAAAAAGCACAATTCCAGGTCAAGACTTTTCCAACGATACCAAATTTAGCCATAAAAACCCATTTTATCACATAAATACACTGGCCAAAAATTTTTGCTTTTTCTCTTAATAATATAGATTATTATTGTTAGATATTTATTTAATTACCGGGTAAGAATAAAAAAGGAAATCGATTTCTCAATGATTAAAATGCATCAGATCGAGTCCAGCAATAAAAAAAAGTCGCCCTTGAACCACTTAAGTATCCCGGGACCGAAAAATATTAGTATTCACGAAGGAAAAGCATATCATACGTATATAATCAAATCATTTGGTATAGTAAGTACTATTGTACATTTAATTCAATAAGATAATTGTGTAACCTAGCACGCAATCGAAATAATCGCGAATCGAGATCACGTTACGCATTCATCAAGTCCATCTTCTGTTTCTGCAATCCGAATATGTTGTAGCTGGTAGTTAATATAAAAAGTAAAACTTATTCCCATTGCATATTACACATTAAAGATTACACATTACACACTAGACGTTTGACATAGAAACTTGTGAATCTGTTTCTGTGGCAAAGTAAACTCTTAAGAATTGCAATAGGGTGAAAAAAAGGCTAAATAAATAGAGAACTAATCGCCCGTTGTATCGTACTAGAAAAATAGTTTTTATATTGCAAGTAGGCAGAGTACGCACATAATTGACCGTAGATTCTTGCCATTGCCGGCGTGACTTTATCTTTGAGTGGATCTATCGCACACGCGGCGAGTCAAATGTATCTATATAAATGGATATATAAGTATGAGTGTAAAGAGCAGAGCTCGGAAACAAACCGGCAAGTGTTTTATTAAAGCTCTCGCTCGTAAGAATAATCCATCTCTTATTGTCAATCTTTTATGTATTGCACCAACTAGTAAACTATTAAATAATTTGCATAAGAAATTTGCATGTGTGGTGCGTTTACGCATCCGTAAATCCGATCGGGACTCGAGAATCCATTTATACGTCCATTCATACACTTATCTAAATATTTATTATAACGTTAATTTAAATAAATCGAGTCTTCTTCTTTAGCTTTAGCTTCTGGTCTACTCTCGGATTTAAAATCTAATGGATAGGATAGGACGATCTCGAGAAACTGATGCGAGCAAATCGTTCCAGACAAATTCTCTCCTACCGTATCGGTAGCCAAGGATACACGCCACCGGCAAAATAAAAAATAAACGTGGTAAAAAATAGTGACTTACGATCCTGCTGGAGTGTCTTGCCATAAAACGACTTGGACGGAAACTCTCTTTACTTTTCAGTATGCTCTATCTCGACTCGCCAGTCCGGCAGCTTAACTTGAGAGTTTAGATCGCTGAGTTGTGATCTCTCAAGTCCACGGAAAACGATTTATATATATGACCATTCAACACACATATATATACTCAATACTCAATCCCTTTCACAAACTCACTCGATTTTAGTTTTTTTTTAAATTCAATTATATTTTATAAATTACTATTTCATTGATTTGCATAAAAAATAATTTTTTTCTTTTTAAAAAACCCCAGGTGTTACCTCACCCCAAGTTCCCCGAATAAAACAAACAAAAACAAGTGACGCAATTCTCCGGAAAAAAAATATTTAAGAGATTAGTCACGGTCCAGAGCATGAGCAAGAAAGTTAATAGTTGAATTAGTTGGAAATTGAGTTAAAAAAAAATTAGTGAAGGAAATGATCTTGATTCGACATTATTATGTAAATTTTAGATTATATATTTGTCAGAGTCACGGTGATTCACACTAATGAGACGCTTAGCGTTAATTAATTATCTCAGAACGTTAAAAGTCCCCGGCGGAATTAAAGCCGGTATAAAATATGTAATATATGGGTCATTTGTTAGCCGAGTCATGTTCCGAGGAATGCGATCCTACGAGGAAGGAAACGATCTCGATTTCGTAGAAGGAGATCAACCGGCGTCCAGTATTGGTGACTCATCGTCAGCATCATCATCGTCGTCTTAAAGATCATGATTAATTGAGTGAAAAGTTTTATTTATCAAATCGATCAATGACAACCCGTCAAACTCGATCGATAAATAATAACATTGTTGATTTTATTTTCTCCTTAAATGAATTAGCATAGCAGGTGACTCCGGAAGAGCGTGTCCTGGCAGGTGGGTGTGGGAACTTGTACTCTTATTCGGTCTCTGGTTGACTAAAGGTCAGCAGAGGCGACACACGAGCAGGATGAGACGCAATTCAGATGCGGTACAGACGACCACACTGAGGCTGAATATGAGTATGAGTGCATAGCACGAGCTACAGACTGCTCGAGCGTAGCCGGCAACTGCATGGCACGGCTCTCGGCAAACGTCTGGACAGTACAGAGTGCAGGCCATTTCACATTCCCACGTCCTTAATATAGATTGTTGATACGCGGAGTAGTGTAGAATATAATATAACACAGTAAGAGTGCACTCACACGGACACTCAACCTCGGAACTCGACTCGGGACAGTCATGACTGCTTAGAGCCAGCCTATTCCAACAAAAGTTGCTATTATATGTTATTATTCAAGTGATGAGTCTAGTCGGTCAATAACGTAAATGATCCTTTGCGAATTTTAGTGCCTGGAAAATAATTTTGTCCGGGAAAGTCTATATTACTAAGAGGATAAGCAAAATTTTGTGGCCAGTGTATTTATATAATAAAATGGGTTTTTATCGTTAAATTTGGTACGGTTGGAAAAGTTTTGACCTGGAATTGTGCCTTTTCATGGTTTCATATCATTCTCACTGATAGTCAATTTATGATGATAAGAATTTAGGCTGCATTCGAAAATGCTCTATCTCTAGATACATAATTAAGAAATGACCTTGTATCTTGTGAACTATTGACATTTTTAAAGATATAAGCTCATCCCGATGTTACACTCATCAAGATCTTTCATTTAAGTACCCACATCAATTTTTCACATATTTATATGTATCATGTATATATGAAAAATATATCAAAATGCATGTGGGTACTTAAATGAAAGCTCTTGATGAGTGTAACATCGGGATGAGCTTATATCTTTAAAAACTTCAATAGTTAAAAAGTACAGTGCAATTTAACAAGAGTCATTATTTAATAAAGCAAAATTTTATTTATTTTTAGTTCACAAGTCACGGCAGTCACATAGTGACTGCAAGGCTGCTAGTCTTGAATTAATCGTTTAAATAATTCGAAACAGTTATTCAATGGTCTTGAATAGAGCGCGTCTTTCCGGATTCCAGAATAAATAAATCCATTTTTATCTGGATAGGATTAAATAAAATACATTTGTACCTGTTATTTGCTTGAGCGGTTTTTCCCGAGCACGTTTGCGGCAACAAATCGGTCCGGGATTCCGGGCGTGCCAGCTGATTTTAGATAATCCTCGGTTGTATATTGTAGAGTGAGGTTGTCCGCGTGCGACGGATTTGTCGCACGCGACCCCTAAATGGCGTGTAGTGGAGCTCGCCGTTTAGAGAACCCGCAACAACGTGTTCTGCCACTGCATGGACACTCCGGCAAATAAGACAAAAACTAGTGAAATCCCCTAAGAGATTGATCTAGCTGCTACCTCGAGTAACTTTGCTTACCATATACCATTTACCTCTTAGCAGGTAGCTCTGATGGTTAAGTACAACTCCAACTATTAGGTATTACATAAAAGTACGCGCGAATCCCGTTGTAAGCGATTACTGCCATCGAATAAAACAAATCTGGATTAAATAGAGGTATTTACCTCTGTTTTATTTTAATCGATTTATCACTTACTTTTAAATAATTCTTACCGCATTCGCGACCAATTCCCATACAAGTACATCGACAAATTGGATTAAAATTTTTCTACAACTATGTACTGTCTCTAAACTTAAAACGCCAATCGACGGCTTTCTACAAAGACTGACATAATTGTATCTCCGGTCTGTGATAATAAATTAGTTCTCGATACTTTTTGTAAGAGCAGAGAATTCAGTTTATATTATATTATATTATATTATATGCATTAAGATCCTTCGGTTATTCTCTGGCGTGGCCTATCCGGGGTATTCTCGTATATCGTACATCGTATATCCCCTTTGACTGGGTTTTATCGTCGGCCGACAAGCGTTTAACGTTTTACGATCGACCACGCCGCACAATATACAATATACAATATACGGGCTGAAGAGCAAAACCCCAAAGCATCGAGCTCTCTTGTGATTCTGCTCTCCTACTCGCTGATGTCTGATGTCTGAAGCGCATCACGCTAATTCTCGTGACGCGCGTAACATTTTAGCTTGACGTTTAATCCAGAGATACACTCGTATAATAAACCGCAGCTTTAAATCCAAAACTAACAGCTTGCAATTAATCATTTTTACTTTTTGTATTTTCATTGACATCTTAATTAGTCAACTGAATTTCAAAATTTTCTAACTTTACGTATCTTTGTCTAAGTCATTTTTTAAAAAAATCTTCAGTTAATTTTTTCTGTAAATTTTTTAAAAAAATGATTGATAATTAATCATAAAACAGTAAGATTATTTTAAAAAGTGGTAAATATTCACAAGTGGGGTCAACTATTTTAATTTTCATTTTTTTGAACGAAATTTCTATTTGACTATATTGATATATGTTTTTTTAACAATACATGAAAAAATGAATTTAAAAAAAAATGATTATCACAATTTTAACAAATTTATAAAAAAACTTTATAAATTTTTTAGAAAATGTGATATTCATCTTTTCTTTATCTAAATTTTTTGTATTTATGAACTTTTCAAAAAAAAATATATCAAAAACAAAAAAAAAAGCCAAAATTTTTTTCACCTTTTGAAGGCAAAAAAGCTATCGAAATTTTTATTTTTTCCTTTCACGGCATTTTTTTGTCATAACTGCGCCGTAAAAACAAGCAGAATAAAAAAAAATTTGAACATATTAATTTTTCACCTACTTATAGCCCAAAATTGGGGGGACTCCACTTGTAAATAATTACCTAAAAAATTTCTGAACCTATATCAAAAAATCATCAAACTAGAAATTTTTCTAGAGCAAAAATCTTGAAACAAAAAAATTATTCAAAAGAATAACCTAAATTTAAAATAAAAATACTAATAATAAAATTAATTTTTGTTACAGTCGTTCTTCGGACGAACATACAACAACCTAAGCAGCATCTCCGAGTGCAAGAACGGCGGAGTGTGTGTAATAAACAAAAAAAATCGAACTGCCTGCAAAGCCTGTCGTTTAAGAAAATGCTTGCTGGTAGGAATGTCAAAATCGGGATCAAGATACGGCAGGCGTTCCAACTGGTTCAAGATCCACTGTCTTTTACAAGAGCAGACGCACAACCACGCATCAGCGTCCCCCTTTCCCGCTGGCTACATGTCAAGCTTCATGCCATCGCAGAATCCAGTTGACGGAAGCTTGAAAGAGAAGGAAATCGCCTCGGCCAACGAAGAAAACCTCAACATGCAAAGGCACCTGTTCCAGCTGGCGATGATCAACAAAGAGTTCGATAGGACCAAGTCCCCGCACCCAGACGACATTGCGCTCCAGCAGAGACTGAGAATGCTCTCCTGGCAGCGGGACCAAGAGCGACTGACCCACCAGCAGCAGCATCAGGGCCCAGGGACTCCCCCCCGTGAAACCTCGCCGCCTTCTGGCTACAACTACAAAACGTCCGCGGTGGCTCCCTGCTTGGTGTACCCCAAGGACACGAGTCCTCCGGGAGTCTTCCGGCCCTTCTCCTTCAAGAGGGCAGCGGACACCCCCAGCGACAGTGGCGCCTCCTCGATAGACGGCGAGTCCTGCAGCGAGTCCGACTACTACAAAAATCCCTCTCCGGTCAAGTCCATTCCGACTGTCGCTGCCTTCCCTCGACACCCGCTGCAACTAGTCTACTCAAGCGGGAGCTTCGTTACGACTCCCGTCGCCTCTCAACCTTCTCCTCGCGGCGGTGACCTCAACCTCGTCAGCCCCAGTCCTGGTGGCGTCGCCGTAGAACAGGACCAGCCGATTGATCTTAGTGTTAAGTGCTCCAGGAGCTCACCCCGGCCTGTGGAGTCCCCCGTTGAACACCTCCAGGTGGACGACCACCCCGAGACCAGCCATAACGCCGGGGAGGAAACTGCGACGAAGGGAAAACCCTTGGACTTGACGCTTGCTGTTAAGAGGCCAGAACTTTCTCTTTCGTTGTAAATTCATTGTTGAGGGTTTTAATTGTTTTTATTATTTTTAAACAATGGTTTTACGAGTGAGGCTGGACCCTACATGCAGGTCGTGGCTCATAAATAACTGTGTTCAATCTGTAAATATATATACATACATTTTTATATATATATATATATATATATATATATATATATATATATTTTTATGCAGACAATTAATTTATTTTAATAGTTAGCAGATTTTTATTATTACTATTTTAATAACTATTATTATTATTATTATTATTGTCATTATTATTCCTATTATTATTATTATTATTATTATTTTATTATTTTAATGGATATGGATTTTTTTTTCATTTATGTGAGAAGTCCGATGTCAAGTGTATTAATGGCCAGTAGGTGACTTAATATTAAAATAATTTTAATTAATTAATTAGTATTTAAATTATAAATAATATTGAGAAAAAAAATTTTATTACAATTTTTGTATTGAAATTTTTTTTTTAATGAAAAACTAGCAGATCAATAATTTGATTTTTTGAAGAAAGTTTTACTCATTATTTGATATTTTTGGTAATTACTTGCAAGTGGAGTCCACCATTTTAATTTTCATTTATTTAAACCAAGTTTCTATTTAATTTTATTGATATATTTTTTTTTGAAAAATACATAAAAAATAAACGATTAAAAAAAAAAAGTTGATTATCACAATTTTAACAAATTTTTTAAAAAATTTTGATATTCAACTTTTTTTTTTTTTAATTGTTCGCTTTTTATGTACTTTTTAAAAAAAAATATATCAAAAACATCAAAAAAAGATAAAATAGAAATTTTATCCAAAAACATTAGAGCCAAAATTTTTTCTAACTTTTGAAGGCAAAAAAAGCTATCGAAATCTTTATTTTTTTCTTTCACGATATTATTTATCATAAATGCACCGTTAAAACAAGTAGAATAAAAAAAAATTACAAAATGTTATTTTTTCACCTAGATTTGGCCAAAAATAGGGTAGTCCCCACTTGTAAATAATTACCATATTTTTAAATACCTTGAATGTCTGCTACTTTCTTAAGTTAGACATAAGTTTTAGCGTAAATTGTCAATTTATAAAAATAAAAAAAAAAAGTAAATAAAATATCAAGTATATTTTAAAATTATTCTGGTAATTGTGTAATTACGCTTTTTCCTATTTTTGAAGTTGCAAAAAAACAAAGTTCAAAAATAGAATTATATAGTTACCAAACGAATAATAAATTTGATTAAAAATTAGCCTGTAACTTTTAAATTATTAATAATAATAATAAATATTGTTAAAAATAAAAAGGTGTAAATAAATGATAAAGTTTTTACATAACTGTAAATAGGTGATTTGAGAGGCCAGTAAAACATTTAAAGAAATAATAATAAATATTTTTCATAATGTATTTACATAATCTGAGTTAATTAACCTCCCGACACAATTAATTATAATTATAATTACAATAAATAATCCAATACCAAAACAAAGACCGTATAATCTAACCAAAAAAAAAAGTAATATAAATGTTGTGCGATTAAGTAACGACTAACGACTAACGGCGATGTTTATGCGTTGAATTTATGGCCGCGGTTAATCCTAAATCCTTCAGGTTGGTAAGTTCTCAGCCGGCGGAGTAGTAATACGCACACCAGAGCGCATAAGAAAAGAAAGTAAAAGGTAAAAAGGTTCTATTCGAGTTTGGTTAAAAGTTTAAGTAAATGGCTTGAGGATCTTTCTGCTGAGCTCTCTTCAGGAGGAGAGAAGAACTACACGCGGAATCACTTAGCTGGCATATAAATCACCCGTGAAAAGCTCAAACAGCAGCAGCAGCAGCAGCAGCAGCAGCAGCAACAACTGCAGAAGAGCCAGACATTCTGGAGGTATTACCGTGGGCGAAATTCAATGTACACCTAATGTTCCTCACAAACAAAGACTATCACTGGCGTGTACTTGTAAGCTATCGAGTTTATGCGTCTGCGTTGTAACACCCGGCAACAAGTTGTACAACTTTGCACTTAACTCAACTTCGGTGAGATGAGGATGTTCGATTCTGCTCCTGCTGCCGATACAAATCCAATATACACATTAAATGTTGATTTTATAGATTGTTGTTGGTGTTCAGAGCATAGATAAATATTGATGGGTTATTGTGGTACTTTAGGTAAGACGTGTGTAAGGATAAAAGTTGTAAAATGAAATAGTAGTTTATGTGGATGCTATTGAAGAGTAGGTTGCTATTTGTTTACTGGATGGAGAGTGGGTACCATCAATCAATTCCACCAGGAAGCAGCGATTGCTAAATCATCGAGTGGCTCTAAGGATCGCGAATAGCAAACAGCGAATCGCAAATCAAGGATCGTGACGTTTGACCTTGTCGGGTCGCGGCATTCTTTCCGGTTTTCTGATAATAATCATCAGGATGATGATGATGATGATGCTGCTCAGGTGATCAATTGCTAAATTACTCATTCATTGCGTCGGGAAAACAAACAAATAACGTGTTATTTATTTATTTATGGTTATTATTCTTGTTTGACTTCTTCATTTGTCGGGTTTATGTATGCAGTGATCTTTTCTTTAATGTCCAGTTATTTTATTTTATTTTTTATTCAATTTCTATCAATTGAAAGTAATTATTAATAAATAAATAAATTTTGAAAGCAATTGAGAGATTTATATTAAGTTTATGAATAAATTTTATTTTAAGGAGATCTAAGTGTAAAGAATGTCTATAAAAAAATGATATGCAGAAGTACATTTGTGATGCATCTTAAAATTAATTTTTAAATTAATTGATAACATTTTTGAGGAAACTTCCGAAAAATTTACTCATTAAATAATTATTAACATTTATTTAACTAATAAATGATATAGCACTCCGAATTACCGGTATACACTTGATAACACCGCAAGAGTTCCCTAACCATAAAATTTATTTATGTTTACTGTCTAACTAAAATGACTAAGATCTTCTAGCATTTAAAAAACCGCGGTCACTTATGCGCCGAGTAACTGCGCAAGCGGTGTTGCCAAGTCAAATACAAGACTTTAAAGAACGGAAGTTCCTTGTGATTTTCCATAAAAAATATAAAATATCTCCGTAATACGTTCGGAAACCTGCTTTCTTATTGTTTTAATTGAAAGCTTACTATTTTTTCAATCAAATTCAATGAAAATAAAATTTTTTTTAAATCGTTAATTGCATTAAATTCATAACCAAATACACGGCTAGTGGATTCTCCATTTACCTACATGTAAAAATAACAATTTTTAAACCTAATTATTTCATTAAATATCCCGGAAACCTACTAGTTTTTAATTTTCTTTATTAATTATTAGGCTACGTAGATTAAATTTACAAATTTTTAGGAAGGTTTAAAAATTAGACTACTTCGCGTACATCTCCTTAATAAAAAATACGAAAAAGGCGGTAATAAATAAAAGCAATTATTAACACCCTTGAGTAAAAATAAATGAATAAATAAAATGCACGCGTGCGTGCAATAATAGTTAATGGATATACACATGTTGTCGTGAGTAGGCTCCATGTAGTGTAACATAAACATAAAGAGGAACAAATAAAATATAAAATATAAAATAGCAGTGGCCAGCGGCTTATAAGCCTCAGTTTGTTATTGCGACTGGTTACACACCACCGGTACGGGCAATAAGTAATCGTTAAAGCCTGTCATGACTCTATGCATGAGTTAGGCAACGCGAAACGCTACTGTGTCTCTTAACTTAAATCTATAATACAACTACAAATAGAAATATAAATTAAGAAAGCAACCACCGAGTAAGTGTATTCATTATTGGACATATCAATAAATAAATAAATAAGTCGCATGTAATTGATCCAAAAATGTCTTAATTTCTCTCGACAAGCTCGATTTATTTATTGCCAATTAAAGTCGAGTTTATCATTATTTTTTGCTGAGAGGATTTTTTAAGATACAAAAAGGCGGAAAGGCGAGTAGAGGCACGTGGGGCGGAGAAAAATGAGTAAGGGCAGAAAGGGGATGTCGATTAAGCTATGCAATCGCCAATTATCGGCAATTTGATCTGGTTATAACTCAATTTAAAGTAATTGGGCCGCGCTGGCACGACTTTACTTTACTTAAGATCTTCTCTTGGCCTCAGACTCATGCGCTGCATCATTGGATCACCGTGCTCGCTTAGTAAGCTCGCTCTTGACTTCATGTGTGTGTATGTGTGCGTGGTACTTGTTTGCTCGCGCTTACCAACAGTCCAAGTCTTTTAGCGCTAAGGTGGCCCATAAATTCACGATCGACAATCTGACAATCTTTCTAGACACTGCACACTCATTTTCATTATTAGTTCGTTTAATTTAATACAATATTGATTATTTTCCAATCAGAATTGCTAAAAGAAAATAAAATATTGAATTTTTGTAGCGATAATTTACTGAAACTTATTTTTTTAATATAATTTAATTGTGAAATAAAATTATTTAAAGTTTTTAAAGTTTTATTTAAAAGATTTTACTGAGTTTTTTGAAGTTATAGATAAAAAAAATTAATTTTATAAGATAGAAAAAATTTTGAATCAATAAAAATTTCTTAGCTTAAGAATTTATCTATCAAAATTATTTTTTTGGTTCAAGAATTAAAAAAAAATTTTTAACTTGCCGCTAAGAAAATTGAAAATTTTCAAAAATCGGGAAGTTATTGGTTTCACCCCGTTTTGTGAAAATCAAGTTTTCATCAGATCTCGACGTTTTAAGATCACAGGAAGCTTCCCTGGCTATTCCCGCGATGGTGTCCGTGCGGCTGTGTGTGTATGTGTGTATGTATGTAAACCTCTTATAACTTTTGAACGGCTCAGCCGATCGGATCGAAATAGGTAGCGATCCATAGAGTATCATTGCCATTAAATTTTGTGAAAATTTGAATCGATTCGGTTCGCTAGATTTTGAGAAATCTCAAAATTAAAATTTTCATAAAATCGATTTTTTGGAATAACTTCTAAACGGCTCGACCGATCAATTCCAAAAACGAATCCACTCTTAAATTTGAAAAACCACTTCGATTGCCACCAGCCCCGTCAAAATCGATTGATTCGTTCGAGAGTTATCGAAAACGAAAAATTTCGAAAAAAGTGTTTTTTTTTCACATAACTTCGACATTTCTTTTGGGATCGTATTTGATAAAATAAAATAATTATTAGAGCCCAAAAAACGACGTCGATCGCCACCAAAAACGTGAAAATTGGTTGATTGGTTCGTAAGTTATCGTTGTCGAAAAAATTCGGATAAAGAAAATTTTTCAAATTTCTCTAAAATTTTGGGTTCGATCAGGTCGTGTTCAAAAGTATATCATAGAATTTGAAAAACTGGGTGGAATACTGCCAACCGTGTGAAAATCGGTTCATTCATTTAGAAGTTATTGCGGTTTGAAAATTCAAAAAATACTGTTTTATTAAACTTCTATTAGACTTTTGAGCTCGAAGAGCTCAAAAGCTTAGAACAGCTAACTCGTTGAGCTCAGAAATCTCAAAATAACATATAAATTCTATTTTTGAGCACAAGGAGCTCAAAAACGTCATAAGTGCAATTTTAAGCGCTGAGATATAGAATTAGCGGGAAGTTGCACACAGTAAAAAATTTTGTGTTAAATACCGTCAACACAAAATTAGTGTTAAAATTCAACACACTTTTGTGTTAAAACAACACAAACTATGTGTTAAAATGACACAAGCTTTGTGTTGAAACAACACAAATTTAACACTAATTTTGTGTTGACGGTAATTAACACAGAAATTGTGTTGATTTTACTCAATATTTTTTACTGTGCAGGGATGGCCTTTAGGGTCAACGGTTTTCCAGATTTTTTTTTTGAATGTACATGGAAAGAACAATCCCAGATTATTCTGAGTGAAAATTTTTTTTAGATAGTATCTAGTATAATCCAGATTACAATGAGTATAATCCATATTATGAGTATAATCCAGATTATAATGAGTATAATCCAGATATCACGCAATATAATCTGGATTTTTCTAGCTACGATCTGAAATTTTTTTTCACCACAGATATCACTGAGTTTAATCTGGAATGATATCCAGTGTCATCTTGTTCTTTCCGTGTAGATGTGAATTTTTATTCTGAAAAAATTTTTTTATCAAAAAAAAATGACAAAAATAGTCTGATTTTTGTTACTTTAAAAGATCATTTTTTTTCATATTTTCATTATCAAGATATGATTGCAATTGAAAAAAAATTGTATATTAAATAAAAATTTATTATTTTTTTTTTAATTTAATCATTGATTAAACAACTATTTTATATTCTCGATTGAAAACCTTTAAAAGATAAATAATTTATTGAGTGAATAAAATTCGATAAATATAATGAATAATAATAATAATAATAATAATAATAATGAAATGGATAATGGATACAATAAAATGAAATTATGTGTGTATTTTGTTGGTAAGATAAAGTTTAAGAATATAATGTTTTTTCAGTTAAAATGTCTGCACGAGAAACGTGAATGGCATATCATCGTGAAAGTACATACATATATATAAAACCGCGAGCGATACGGATCATACGAGTACGTAAACGGTCGCACAACTGTCGAAGGTACTCTCCGGGATAGTCATGTATGTATATATGTATATATGTTTATATATGTATGATGGAGGAGACGGAACGCGCGTTTTTTTTCGATTGCAAAAAAAATATTTCAGTAAGCATCGCTGTGACAAGTGACGTGGCGCAGAGAAAACTCCGCTCGATTTTCTTGGTCTTATGGGTGAGTAGTGCAGGACGTGATCGAAAAGTAAATGTAATAACCGCGACTCAACTGGCAACTGGCAACTTGCGATCTGGTCCACGTTATTCCCAAGTATTTGTATTTATATATATAAAAGTAAGAACCGCGGGACGACTTACCCGCCGATACCCGCAGCACTAATGGGACCCGATCGCTGTATCGATTACCACCGATTAAGAGCAATCGATTGCCTACCTTGTCAAATTTGTCAACGGGCGCGAGATCAAACCATAAGACATACGTATTTCTCTTTACTTGCGAAACAAGAATTTTTTTTATTAAAAACAACAATTTGTTATTTTTTATTTTTTATGCCTTTTACTTTTTTAAATCTTTAAAGTACCAAAAAAATGTATACTTATTTTTTGCAACTATTTTTATTATTTTATTTTTGTTAGAAAATTATTACCAATTTTATTTGCATACTATTGTACAGATAATTAAATAAAGATTAATTTTTTATTTTTTGAAAATTTATTTCATGCAAAAAAAATTACTAAAATAAATTGAAAAAATATCAAAATTTTTGGGACTTTATGTGATAAATAAAATAAAATTTATTTTCATATATTAATAAATTCAATTTGTTCCTAAAAATTTTTTTATAAAAATTGATAATGTAATAAATTTTTTTTTTTTAATTTATTGATTAAAATAAAATGGGCTTTTGAATTTTCTAAACTTGTAAAAATGAAAATAAGAAATGAATTTATCCATCGATAAAATGTGAAAGCTAACACACCCCTTCTATAAATAAAAATGCAGTGAATAAAGGATAGAGGACAAAATAAAGAAAAATAATAGTCGAACCGTAATATTATTAGATAAATGGTTTACATAAGCGGTGGGGTTGTGACCTCACGGGTCTCTTTCACCGGAACGGAGCTCAGATATAATATCTATACGCGTTCAATACAAAGTATAATGTGAGGAAGAGGTCAAGTACAAGTCCAGTAAAGTAAAGCCAAGCCAGCGGAGAAGAGGCTCTTCGAACACAGCCAACCGAAGGAATGCACGAAAGCAAGAGGAAAGAGGGAAGAGCTACGAACGACACTATTAAGTAAGAGTTTCGCTTTCTCCCTCTCGCTCTGCTTCTTTATATTTAAACGAGACCTGGACCGTTCATCTTCAAGGGGTTAATGGGGTTTCAGGGAAATTGCCTCGACGCCTAGAGATACTCAAGAGCCAAGACTAACACTCGTGAGAGTGACTATTACAATACTTGTTTATAACTTTTTTATAATCATTGGACATTAAATTAGAGCCGGTCTCATCAGCTGGGTGTTGTCATCTATCATTTACTGATAATTGACAGGTATGAGGATTTCGCGATCGGATGATTTAGCAAGTGTCTGCTAAGGGAAAGAGCGGCTGTGTGTCTAGGCTCCTCGGTCTATGCTGTTGAGACGCATTGAGAGTTAAGTGTAATTACCCGTACTGGCGTCGAGTTACAAGACCAAGACCGAGTGCAGTAATAGAGTAAGGTGGTCTGCTCGCCGAGGCTCCGGTTACCGCGAACGAGTTTATAATCGTCCGGTGTGCGAATAGACAGATCGCTTTCAATGGCTGTGAGGATGATTGAGTCGTTTAAGAGTTACTGGAGCTCGAGCTGGGCATTTTGTTTTACCCGAGGGGAATTGCGTCAAGGAATTCCCTCCAGCTAACTCAAAAATGAATAAATTATCTAAGAAAAATTAAATGGAATTTTTACTTTGGGGATAATTGAGATTGATAATTAATAATTGGACAGTAATTACCGACAACGCTTAAAATAATTTAATAAAAATTTTGGTTTACACTAGCAACATTGCAGTCACTATGTGATTACCGTGACTTGTGAACTATAAATAAATAAAGTTTTGCTTTATTGAAGAATGACTTTTGTTTAATTACACTGTACTTTTTTAACTATTGACGTTTTTAAAGATATAAGCTCATCCCGACGTTACACTTATCAAGAGCTTTCATTTGAGTATCCACATACACTTTGATATATTTTTCATTTATACATATATTATACAATATATATTAGTATATAAAAAATTGATGTGGGTACTCAAATGAAAGGTCTCGATGAGTGTAATGTCGGGATGAGCTTATATTTTTAAAAATGTCAATAGTTCACGAGATACATAGTAATTTCTTTATTATGTATAGCTAGAGATAGAGCATTTTCGAATGCAGCATAAATACTTATCATCATAAATCGACTATTAGTGTGAATGATATGAAAAGGCACAACTCCAGGTCAAGACTATTCCAACGATACCAAATTTAATCATAAAAACCCATTTTAGCGTATAAATAAACTGCATGGCCACAAAATTTTATTTATTCTCTAAATAATATAGATTATTATTATCCAATTATATTTAAAGCTAAATTTTACACTGATAAAAAATTTATTTGATTAAAAAAAAATTCTTTAGTTCAAAAAAATCGAAGAAAAAATTTTTTTTTATTATTTAAGAGAATTTTATTCAATTAAAAAATTGATGGTTCAAAAATTTTGTTTAATATAATTTTTTAATCAGTAAAAAAAATTCAATCTAAAATAAAAAGAGGAAGTAGTTACGGTTTTCAGTGTTAACATTAACATTAATGATAATGATGGTTAATGTTAAGGATGACGATGCCGATATAGAGTTGCATTTCCGAGCAGACGGCGTTTGCGTTATCGAGTAATATGTATGTATACTCTTAAAGTAAAGTATAATGTAAATGGACTTACAAACACATCCGTATCCGTCTTCGTCTCGGCGTCGTTACTATTATCTGGTGGGTTTGGATCTGACTTATGAGCCAACCGAGTTAATTCCATTAGCAGGCCGCATTATCGCGTCAATTGCTGGATATTGAGGCTCAGACGACGATTGGAGAGATCTAAATGGATTTTTCTGGCTGAAAAAGTTCAGTCACTTCCTCTCACAGTGCCTCTAAGTGCTCAGAAACATTAATAGGAAGAGATAGAAGAGAATCTAGGCTATTCGGTACTATCTATTTTTATCCGAACAATGTTTTCAGTTTGGACAGAAAATATTTGTGTTTAGATAAAAATATATTAGACACAAATTATTTTATTGTAATTTATTTTTACCAGAAAATTTATTTTTTATAGAGACAATTACTTGAGTGGAAAAAAGTTGAATTGTCTTAAACAGCAAGTAGTTGTTACATAAAATTACCGGTCCAATTGATTATCCATTAAAGGGAAATAATGTTTAAAATTCCTCGTTTAATTACTTGTTACATATTCATTACTCTAGTGTAAATAAATAAAAAAATAAAAGCATTTAAGTACCGAGCATTGGGACCTTTTTGGTGGGTCGTAAAATCGAGTAAAAAATGCTCCGAGATATTTTCTTGAGATCTTCGAGCAAGATGATCTGTAGGTGCAAATTATCCTCGATAAATTCCGACAAGGTACCACGAAAAATAAAAATACTCAGTAATATAATATCTTATTTTAAATCTGTCGTCATAAATAAATAAATTTGATATTTTAATATAAAATATAAAATAAAATGAATAATTAATAAAAAAAATTTCTTGGTATCAATAGCGAATAAAGGATTCCGTGATTAGATGTGGTGGCTTCCGGTGACCGCCGTGAAATAATTTTAACCATTTCTCGAAAAATAATTTCTAATTCACTCAACGTATTGTCGTGCTACGCGGAGACAAAGAGGAAATAGCACACGAGAAAACAACTGAAAATAAATAACTAAAAAAAAAAATCCTATTATTTCCTGACTACTCAAGTTAAGTCTCAGTACCTTGCTACACTCCTCGCGTAATCTATCAAAGACCAACTTCCCGGTATTTGCTCGTAAAACCTCGACGTCCACAACATACCGAGTGTACTAGGGAGGTCTTCCTCCTCTTTATTCCAATGATTTATCAATTTTCATCATTCTCCATTTTTCCAAGCCTTGATATTAAGTTAAGTCGAACGGTTCAGTGTCAGTTAACCTCGATTAAGTCCCAGGACTTGCTTCCGGATGGTTTTTTCCTTGTCTAAATCTCGTATTCTTTATTATTTATTCCTTATTCTGTATTCTGGTGTACTCGTTATCCGAGAGGAGGAATATCGATGATAGCTCTCGATAGAGCAGAGAGCTGAGAGAGAGCTACTAGCTAGCAAGAGGAACGTGGTCTAGATTATCCATTATTCGAGTGCGATCGATCATGGTCTTGTTGCTGGTTGCTGGTTGCTTGTTGGTTGTTGCTGGAGTTGTTCAACTCGGTGTTGTTGTTTTGCTATTGAGGCCTGAGATTATCGGAAGACAGTGAGGATCTGGTGGCGAGTGTAAGTGAAATTACTCCGGTAACAAACTTCGGTAAGAGCTCCCTCAATCGTGACTTTATGCAGTCGATTTATTTTTATCTTTTATTTTTTGTTATCATTTTATTTATTTTTAGTTCCTCTTAACGTTGTTCTTGTATCGTTTATTTCAGGTGAATTTATCAGCACACCTCGGGATCTGGAGATTCAGCCGTACGATTAGGCTTGACCACGAAAATTTATCGAGGGTGGAGAATAAGATCGTATATACATATATTCCAGCTAAAGCTCACTTATGTGTACTCTCTTTACTTTTTACTTGGTTAACTCGGAGGATGCACAAGACAAGAGCAAGGCGTCGCTTAATCGATTACGATCTCTACCGAAACCTGTATGTTCACACGGAATACGCTTAACCCGAGCTTAGAGCTTAATTTTAATTTTGTTTTTATTTTAAAAGGCTCCTTGAGGATTGAGCGTGTGAGATAATAAGTCCGTCCGTTAGCTCTTTTTAAAATAAGTTAATCCGAGATCCGAGTAGGAGTTGAGAGATCGGTAGCGGATAGTCGATAGTCGATAGTCGATAGTCTATAGTTGATTGTTGATAGTCGGCACCTGTACCCGATGTTGCCGTTTTTATTTCCCGAGCGACGATCGTACGATATGTCTTTGCACCGACTCACCGGCTCGCAGTCCAGGCTCCCGAGGACGAATCGTGATCGGCAAACGACGGGGAACCTTTTGCTTTCTAATCATACTCTCAAGGTTAACTCCGATGAACCTGCGCTTGGATCCTTGTGGTTTGTGGTTAAGAAGCCTCATGCTCCAGCTTACCGATTTACATATTTTTCACTAAATAATTATTGTAATTAGATCACTACCGGTTTTCGCTTCAATGGTACCGATTTGTAGGCTAATCTCGAGAAATTTTATTGTTTTTTAATTGAATGTACCAATCTGTGGAAACTCTCTGCCGCTTGAACATCTTTTTTTATTTGTTTAAGATGGAAGTAATTTTTAGAGTTATTATTATTGATTTCACTTTTTTTTTGTTAGATTGAATTTTTTTTTTTTGGGTAGAAAAATATTCTAGTTTTTTATGTTTTTTAATTAATTTTTATTACGTGGAAAAATTTTAATTAATATTAATTATTAATTTAAAATTTTATTTCTAAGATTAATATAAAGAAAATTAAATGATTCACAAAATCAATTTGAAAAGATTAAAAAATTAGTGAAAATTTAATACAAAATAAAATCACAAATTAATCTTGTAAAATTATTAATTTTAGAATAAAAAAAATTTTTTTTTAATTTACTCATCTACATTATTAAGAGAATAAGCAATATTTTTGTGGCCAGTGTATTTATATAATAAAATGGGTTTTATGGTTAAATTTGGTATCGTTGGAAAAGTCTTGACCTGGAGTTGTGTCTTTTCAAGGTTTCATATCATTCTCACCAATAGTCAATTTATGATGATGAGTATTTAGGCTGCATTTGAAAATTCTCTATCTCTAGACACATAGTTAAGAAATTACCTTATATCTTGTAAACTATTGACATTTTTAAAGATATAAGCTCATCCCAATGTTACACTCATCAATACCTTCTATTTAAGTACCACATCAATTTTTCATATATTTATATATCTATCTATCTATCTTCTATATAAAAGAGGATGTTTGTATATATGTCATCGATAAACTCAGGAACTATTTGACCGATCACTATGAAAATTGGTATGTTTATGTATTTTTTCACGGAGAAGGTTTATATGCTATGCCCATTGATGTAACTCGCCACCAGGCGGTGCTGTCAAGTATCGACTTCCGCCCTGTTCAACCGATTGTCCTAAAAATTGGTATGACCACGTATTTTTCCACGGAGAAAACGAATATGCTATGACCATTGATGTAACTCGCCACCAGGCGGCGCTGTCAAGTATCGACTTCCGCCTGTTCAACCAATTGTCATAAAAATTGGTACGGCCATGTATTTTTCGACGGAGAAAACGAATATGTTATGCCCATTGATGCTACTCGACACCAGTCGGCGCTTTCAAGTATCGACTTCCGCCCCGTTCAACCGATTGTCATAAAAATTAGTACGACCATGTTTTTTTCCACGGAGAAAATGAATATGCTATGCCCATTGATGTAACTCGCCATCAGGCGGCGCTGTAAAGTATCGACTTCCGCCCCGTTCAACCGATTGTCATAAAAATTTGTATGACCATGTATTTTTCCACGGAGAAAGTACACGGAAAGATTAAAACCCGAATGGTTCGTGTTCTGCACCAGACTCAGTCGTGTGCAAGAAAAAATGGAAGAAAAATTAATTTACACCAGACTGAGTCGTGTGCGCACCCGACTGAGTCTGGTGCAGAACACGACTGAGTCATGTGCTCACACGACTCAGTCTGGTGTAAACTAATTTTTCTTCTATTTTTTCTTGCATACGACCGAGTCTGGTGCAGAACACGAATCAGTCGAAGGTTTTAATCTTTCCGTGCATGTCATTAAATATTACCATCAGATAGCGCTTCAATACATTAAGTTCTAAAGCGATCAAATGATTTAAAATTTTATATACGGTAGTGAAGGCAATGAAATGTTTTCTCATTAAATTCAGTGAGTTATTTTACAACTTATATTAAATAAGAAAATAAGAGAAATAACTAATCTTCATTTGTAAACAAAGAAATTAGAAAAACGGTTCACCCTAAAGGCCATCCCTGCAACTTCCCGCTAATTCGATTTCTGGGCGCTTAAAATTGTACTTATGACATTTTAAAGATTTTTGAGCTTAAAATATAATTTATGTGATATTTTGAGCTCGCTGAGTTCAAAGAAATAATATTTCTATGCATTTGAGCTCTCCCAGCTCAAAACTCTGATAGAAGTTTCATAGAACACTATTTTTGGAATTTTCAAACCGCAATAACTTTTGAATGGATCAACCAATTTTCCACGCGGTTGGCGGCATTCGACGCAGTTTTATCAACCTCATAAATTATTTTCAGGTTTTCATTGATCGAACCAAAAATTTCGGAGTAATCCCGAAAAAACACTTTTTTCGGTTTTCTTTCGTTCACGATATCTCTCGAACGAATCAACCGATTTTGACCGGATTAGCGACGACCGGCGTAGTTTTTCAAGCTTAAGGGCGGATTAGTTTTTGAAGTTGATCGATAGAGCCGTTTAAAAGATATTCCAAAAAAACCACTTTCAAAAATGATTTTTTTCTTATTTTTTTTGAGATTTTTCAAGATTTCTTAAAATCTATCGGTCTGAACCGGTTCAAATTCTCAGGAAATCTAAGTTCGAGGGAACTCTTTAGAACGCCGTTTAGTTCGTTCCGATCGGTTCAGTCGTTCAAAAGTTATAAGCGAGTCACATACTCACACACACACACACACACACACACACACACACACACACACACACACACACACACACACACACACACACACACACACACACACACACACACACACACACACACACACACACACACACACACACACACACACACACACACACACACGTATGTATATACAGACATAGTGACAACCTTGTGAGGATAGTCAGGGAAGCTTCCTGTGACCTTCAAACGTCGAGATCTGATGAAAACTCGATTTTTGTAAAACGGAGTGAAAACAATAACTTCCCGATTTTGGAAAATCTGAGATTTTTAGCGGGAAGTTAAAAATATAATTTACTTAAAAAGCAAATCAGCTAACTTCAAATATATATAGGTTTACTAAGTTCTGAGCAGGGCTGACTTTATCTACCAAAAAATTAATTTTAAACACACTTAAATAAATATACCTTGCATTGTTTTATTATAGATTAAAAAAAAAATAATATAGTTATTTTAAGTTGTTGCTTCAAGATATGCTCAGATCTGCTAAGAACTTAGTAAACTTGAACGCAGCTAATATTTGTCTGTCAAAACTAAACACAATTTTTTTTATACCTGAACAAGATTTGCTGGAGTAATTTCAAATATAATTGGCTTAAGAACATCCGGGAACACAAATTATTTTATGTTTACCGTCAAGAAAAATAATGTGAATTATTTGATGATGTTAAAGGAGTATTCTGAGCTGTTCATTCTAAAATTTTATGAACATCAGGTAGAATATAAGTGAATTCGATGTATTACATATAAAGTCATAATTATAACTATAGAAAATACAAATTTACAATCAATAACAACAATTTAAAAATGATTATCTCTTCTTTTTCTTAATTGATACGATTTTCAGGTTATCCACATTTACAATGCTCAAACCTTATTGCGTCGTACTATGATCGCCGATGTTGAGATGAGCCCGATATTTTTTTGTGTAGTTCATAAAGTTCATAAAGTGGATGTTACACTAACTGATATGTTTATGAGTTTGGTTAATAATTTTCACCCGCTAGAGAGAAAGCTTGAAGAAAATAAACTCGAAGATGAATGATGGTTGACATATTGCGATAATAGAAGTAATTATTTACAATGTATTGAAATATGTACTTTGTTCAATACACTAAGCTTTAGCCAGGCGAAGCGGGCTGGGTTTGCTAGTATTATGTATATGTATATATGAAAAATACATCAAAATGCATGTGCGTACTCAAATGAAAGCTCTTGATGAGTGTAACATCGATATGAGCTTATATCTTCAAAAACGTCAATATTTAAAAAAGTACAGTGTAATTTAACAAAAATCATCATTATTTAATGCAAAATTTTATTTACTTATAGTTCCCAAGTCAAGACAGTCACATAGTGACTGCAAGGCTGCTAGTTTTTATTTAAAAAAAAAAATTTAATCATAATATATTTTTCCCAGTCAAAAATTAAAATTCCTGAATATAATGAAAAAATATTAATAAAACATAAAAAGAAGAACTTGTTGAATAAAAAAAAAAAATGAAAAAAATGTGTAGCAAGATCTTGAAATACTTAAGCGACATGACAAGGTTGAGCATGAATGTGTTAACATGGTACCGAGTTGGATAAACACGAGGAAGGTGATTAAAGGAGAATTAATTCGAGGCATTCCGCATCTTGATGCCGTGTGATAACTTGTGGGCGAACTCTCAGTAGAGTAAACGGACAAGTGATGCTGTGCATCCCAACACACACTTACACACACATACAAAATAATAAGAATAAGAGTCAGAGTTTAAGTCCCGGGCATTATCCAGCACATGCAGAGTAGAAGTATAAGACCAGCCGGTGTCTGCAAACCCATTAGATCTCTCGTTACGTGTCATTGCGGAGATATCTCGCGGCTCAAGGCTATACCGGCCTATCATCCTCCGACCAAGGGTGAGTATTAGTTTCAGCTTGTGTATGCAGTGTACTTAGTATTTAGCTTGGCTCGAAAGCTCTCAGGACTCAGGACTAGGGGATTTATTTATGGGTGAAGAAGGACCTCGAGCCGGCGTGTGCGCGTGTCGGCAACTCTGTTATGTATAATATAACGCAGCGGTGAGTAATGTGTAAGGATATACTGATGATCCAGGAGAGCAGATCTCTGAGAGCTGAGTAAAGAGCGTGGGCGCCTCTCCCATATCCCATATTATAACTTTGCTTAAAACATTTATCTGGTTAAACTTCTTCTCCATTTTCCTCCTCCTTAACGGCTCGTGTTCGTTATTTGTACCCACGTAAGAGGATTCACCTCGCCGAGATCGCAACCAATTAATAATTTCTGCCAAGTGATGCATTAATAAAATCTTTGAACTTTGGGGGAAAAATTTTTAATCGAATTTTTTTGTCACACTGATAGAAGGACTTAATAAGATTTAGTAATAGTTACTAAATCATTTATTAAAGCCCATTTATTTTCACCAAATAAATATTTAGTAGTATTTAACAAATTATTTATTGCTACTCAATAAATCGGTTATTGGTATTAAAGAAATTAATTTTTTAACTAATTTTAGCGTAACATATGTTTTTTACTCAAAATAAATTAAAATAATTAAAATAAATAATTTTAAGTAAAAATCTAAGGTATCATAAAGGAAATAATCTCATCAAATTATAATTTTTTATTTGAGACATTTATAAAATTTAAAATTAACAAAGTTTTTAACATATCAATAATAGACAAATTGAAAAATTTAAACTAAACTCCACTGAGAAATGACATAAACCATTTGGGAGTGTGTGTTTTCAAAGGTTTCATAAATCTCCCAAAATTGAAGTAAATAAAATAATCTGAGTCAGCGAATAGGTTATGTATCACATTGGAACTAAAGCATAGCCATCTACCGACAATACTTACCAAAGAAATATTTAGTAACTACTACTAAATATTATTTGGTGGAAACAAATATTTATTTTGACATAATAAGGCTTCGTTTATATTAATATAATTTATTTAGAATAAAAAAGTCATTTATTAAACTGTAACAAATAATATTGATGGGTAAAAAATATTTTTTTCTCCCAAATAAATGACTAAAAATTTTGTTACTAAATCAGTTTATTACTCCGTACTAAATCTTTCTATCAGTGCAGACAAAATTATTTAAGAAAGTTTGGGAGCAGAGTAGTGAGACAAGATAATCGAAATAAAATAAATGGGCACAAAAAAGTAGAATAAATATAAATAAGTGAATGATAAAAATAATTTCGAAATAAGTGAGTCGATTTCATTGATGACACGATCACCTTGATACGTCTTTGGCTTATAGTGTTAGTCAGTGATGATGTCGAAGGACTTGGTGATATGTTAACGTCAACATGTCTGTCATGTTTCGATTGATGTCTTCACACTTAACTCGTGGACTTTTAAATTGAACGTGTGCCGCCACGCTATCGACACTACATGCTATGTACTTAATCCTCAATATTTAACTATCGAACTTTTAATCTCGATCTCACACCGTGGGTAGACTTTATTTTCGCAATTGGTAACTGATCAAGATTCTCTCCTCTGCCTCGGGAGGTGTAATAACATTGAGGATAGACAATTAAAATAATTCCAAATAAATTTATTTATGGAGTAAGCTGTAAAGAGGTAAAGATGCCTTTCGAGGATTATACAGCACGAGGATCTTTAAAGATTAATATCGCCGATAAAAAAAGTGTCAAACCCGTTGGTAGTTAGTAAGTATAACGTTTGCTGTGGGGCAGTTAGCGCAGGGATATTAAATTTTAGGTAGATTTTATAATTGTGGCGAAATAAAATGAAGTAAATGAAAGCCTTGTTTTAATGTTATATATTTTAATTTTAATGGCGATGAGAGTGAGAGCCTGAGCTGGAGCTGGAAGTGTACGAGTATTATCGGTGGATCACGGTTAATTGCCTACCAGAGTATCCGCTGAAATATTGCTCCTAAAAATATAAAATTGCGCAACGTACCGGCTGCGGGATTGCCATGATTTTTACATCGCGTGCTTAAAATTAATTCCCCCGATAAGACTTTTTACTTTTGCGGGTGATTAAGTGATCTTGTTGATGACAATCGTCTTAATTATTTTTAATTGAAATTGAGAAATTCAATTGAAAGTGGGGCGTGAAAAATTAAATCCTTTAATTGTTTCTTGTAATTTAATAATATTATTCAAAATTACTTTATTATGAAATCACTTTCATTTATTTTTTTTTTCTTTAGTCATTAATTTGCCAACGAGATCTATTCCTTGAAAGTGTGGTCTAGATTTTTGTTTTTTTAGGTGAACAAATTTTTTAATTAATTTTGAAGATTTTAATAGTTGAATCATTTAAAAAAAAAAAAATTTTATTTATAAATTTACACTTATAAAAAGTGTCTTAAAAAATTTTTAGTAAATATTTATTATTAAACGATCAAATTAAATAAAATTTTCATCAATTATCTGAAAAAGAACAAAACTTACAACCTTATAATTTTTTGCATGAAATTAAAATCAGTAGCTGAATAGAAACACAATAATAAACTCAAGGATTATCTCTTAACAACATTTAGATCCTCGGTAAAGGTAAGTATCTCGCGATAAAATTTATCTTTTAACTGGATAACACTCTGGTTGCATTACATTTAATCACACGTTAAACACGAGTTAAGCTATACAAACACGAGTCGAGTATGCATACACTGAAGCGTAGCGCCTCGAGCAGACTAAATCGCCCTTTTTCCCATACATCCCATCCATTAAATCTTTCCATCAATCTCGACTTACTTTTTGGATCACTGATAAATCTCGAGGATTTCATAATCTTCGAGATTATTACTGCAAATTACTTGTGCCCACTCCATGTGTCATTAGTGTCGAGCGCTAAGCAAAGAAAAAACAATCCGCGGCAAATGAATAATAAAAGGAGTTTAGTAAGTAAAGTAGAGAAGCTAAAAGTTATAGTTAGAGGAGAGCGAGGCCAAGGGAATCTTGATAGCTCGATAAATACATCAAGACTCTACTCGAGTAGTATAGAGTCTCAGTCCCAACTCGAAACGATCACTGATGGGACTCACGTTCCCACATTTACATTCGACCTATTGTCTCTCTACTCTGTCACTCCTCACACATAGTCTCCTCAACTTGTTTCGGATTATTCATCCTACTCACAACTCCTTACATCCTTCCATCCTTCTATCCACTTCATTCTACATTCGTCCATTCTACTGCAGACTGTTTAGTTCTCGACTTACGACTTGCCCAAGAGCACTAATGTTATGTTAAGACGTTGCTCTTGAACTCCTCGATTCGCTTTCAATGCTATTTTTACTTACAACTTCCAACTCCTCTATTATATTTAGCAATAAATTATTCAATTCCTCCTCGAAAATTGTCAGGCATGTCAGGTGCACGACCTGCCATCTTAAACCTCATACTTTTAATTTACAACAAAAAAAACCACAAAATTATATTTTTACATTTGATAGCTGATATTTTGTAGGAATGTGTTGAATTTTCAATGGAATAAATGTTAAAAGGATTAAATGAAACTCCGTGTCGCGGTGTACGACGTGACTGACAGGTCGTCGTGTCTTGCACTAGAGTACGCCGGTCTGTAGGCTATATGCCTGTACATTTAACTATATCTATATTTATATTTATGTATATGTGTATGGATGTACGGTGACTCCGCGGGAAGCGAGATAAAACGAGTGCATAACAAGGTACCTCACTCATCGTTGCGCCAACTATATACATGCATGGTAAGTTACTGACAAGTACTCGTGGCAGTACAAGGTGTACGTAAGCTGCAAAAAAATATTGTTTCGTTATTATAGAGTTACTTTTTGCAGATCATTTAACACGTTCAACTAACGCTTAATTAATCGATCAACTTGTTATTTTTTTAAGGATATTTATAATAATTTTTTTGTTACACTGAAAAAAAAATTAATTAGGAATTTTATTTAGAAAAATTATATTTTTTTTTTTTTAGTAAAAAATTTTTTTTTGTCATCAAAGAATTTATTTTTAATTTTCTGTATTTTTAAGAATAATTTAGAATTTAATTCAGTGAATTAAATTCTAAAATATTAAAATTAATTTATAATAAATTAATCAATTAATTGATTAATAACAAACTAGCAACCTTGCAATCACTATGTGACTGCCGTGACTTGTGAACTACACGGAAAGAATAAGATGACACTGGATATCATCCCAGGTTATATTAAGTGAAAAAAAAATTTCCGATAGTAGCTAGTATAATCCAGATTACAATGAGTATAATCCAGAGATTACTTAGTATAATCCAGATATTACTCAGTATAATCTAGTTTATACTAGCTACTATCTGAAATTTTTTTGCACCACAGGTATCACTGAGTATAATCTGGGATGATATCCCGTGTCATCTTGTTCTTTCCGTGTATAAATAAATAAAATTTTGCTTTATTAAATAATGACTTTTGTTAAATTGCACTGTACTTTCTTAACCATTGACGGTTTTAAAGATATAAAAGCTCATCACGATGTTACACTCATCAAGAGCTTTCATTTGAGTACCCATCACATGCATTTTGATATATTTTTCATCTATACATATTATATATAATACTAGCTGTTACTCGCCCGCTCTGCTGGGCGCTTTATAAAATTGCATTTTTAGCTCTAGACTTGAAATTTAATTAGAGTATTGTTTTGACTTGCACAGATTCCAAATTTTATCGAATTGGCATGTACCTTTTTATCCATGTAATTATTCTAAATAATATTCATTGTAACTTTCAATGTGCAATCATTATAATATTTCCGTGTCTTTCTTACAAAAATGAATAATGATTGATATGAAAAAAAAAAATTTGTCATAGGCATTGAATGTTTCAGTTAAATAAATTGCAGGTCTCATAAGTGAAGAAATCTGCCTAGTGAGGTAAAAGACCCCATTAGTGGCACTTTTTCTTTCAATGAAAAAATGTTTTATATGGAATAAAAATTAAAAATGTTTTCGATCTAAAGGTCTTAAAGATTAGAAATAATATATTCATTATAGAAATTAATGATTTCATTAACTGAATAAGTACCAAAATCAAAGAAAGTGTCAGTAATAGGGTCCCCGCCACTAATGGGGTCTTTTATCCTAAATAAACATAACCAACAGAATTAAATAATTTATTTCAAACAAATGACAATCGAATAGAATAAATTTAGTTACAATAAAAATTCATTAATTTCTAAGTAAAAAAAATATAGGTTCCGGATAAGTAATCACCACTATATCATATACTAAAACTTTCTCCGAAACATGCTGCATCTTATGGTATAAGTATAATTCCGATCGGTTCAGTAGTTTTTGCAGTATAACCAGACAAAAAAACCGGCTCTCCATTTATTAGTATAGATATATAAATATTAAATATATAAAAAATTGATGTAGGTACTCAAATGAAAGGTCTTGATGAGTATAACATAGGGATGAACTTATATCTTTAAAAATGTTAATAATTCACAGATACAAGGTCATTTCTTAATTATGTATCAAGAGGCAGAGAATTTCCGAATACAGCCTAAATACTCATCATAATAAATTGACTATTGGTGAGAATGATATGAAACCGTGAAAAGGCACAAATTCAAGTCAAGACCTTTGCAATGACACTAAATTTAACTAAAAAAACCAATTTTATCATGACTATCCTGGACACAAAATTTTTTTTATTCTCTTAATAATATAGATTATTAAAATAAATTAATTAATAAATTAATAAAATTAAAAAAAAAAATATTCGCAATTGTAAATCGATTAATAGTGTTGGTGAAGACTATACGTAAAAAGAAGTGTATTATAACGAGGGAGGAGCGGAACCGAAGGTCGTATCACCGTGAGTTTAATTAGCGTTAAAACGATGCCGATCACGTTGAGGATTTTCGATGAGAATGGCCTTGTCCTTCAGAGTAAGAGCCGATAGTGCGTGTTCTTGGTGCCGAATCACCGGCATTAGAATCCAAGGTGTGTCGAGTATTATTTTTCACCCAAACTTGTATGTATTATAAATTATAAATTATAAATTATATCGATCTTCCTCAGTGTACCACAAAGGCCCAGAGAAGAGGATTAGGAAGAGGATTTATTGCGTAACCACAGTTGCTAAGAGCTACCTGATTATCCGCCTAAGGACACGAATGGGAATCGGGAATAATAATAACTCCGCCAACTACCAGAATAAAAATAATAAAAAGGGACCAAAAAAATAAAATAAAAATAAGAGGCCCTACAAGTGATGAAAATAAGTGTTTAATGCGGTCTACTCTCGATTCTTGATCTGAGATCTTAACTCTCTAGTACGGAGCCAACAAAATTATTGCTCTTAATTTTTTGTTCGGTATTAACCGAATATTATTCGACGATTTGAGATATGAGTCTTGATTACAAGGGACCATCATACACTCCTTATCTTAAGTTCCTTTAAAATCGATCTCCGCGATTAAACTTTCTCGGATGAACCAGAGCGTTATTCCAGGCGAGGAAAAGATACACGCCTCTAATTTATTTTTCCTTTTCTCAATCTCGGTTATTTTTATTAACAAACTTCTTTAATAAAATATCTAATTATAAAATTTTAATCCTACCGCAAAGTGTAAATAATTTTGTGGATCTTATCAGCGATTGAGAATCAATAAAAATTAATTATTTATTAACCGATTAAGTTGTTACCTATTGACGATTTTTGAATTAAAAAAGAAAATTATCAATGGGATCAATTCGAGAGTTGATTAAAAAAATAATTCGATCTGTCCCACCGGCTAAAATAAGTTTTTATTATTATTATTATTATTATTCAATGAAGGAGAATGTTGTTAATTTCACAGCGAAGAAAAGTAACTGCTAATTACAATTACTAATTAAAAAAATAAAAATACGAAGCCTTGGTCGGAGATCGATGTGAGATGAAGAGAGGGATCATGGCTCTCGATTGAAACATATAACACACCCACATGCTAATATTTATAACCGGTGATGTAAAAACAGGCGAGTAAAGTAACATGAAGTTGAGTTATAAGTGAAGTGAATAGTAAAGTTGATGATTTAAAAAGTAAAGCTAGCCATTTGCCTGTCGTTGGGCGACTCAGACCTGAGAGCTCACTCCTGATGGCTTAACATTAGGTCGTGCCTGCCAATCCGCGGATAGGTGCAGATTGTTTCACTCTTCGCTCACTACAACAATTGCCGATCCTTTTTTTCATTATTACTTTCGAGTATGGACTAACTCTCGAGTCTTGAATTGTAAAGAATTTATTCCTGTCTTATCTGCCGAGCAGTGTCACCTTCACCGTCACCTCTGCTTTATAAATACTTATTTAGCTTTTCAGATTTTGAAAAAATACCTGGCCTTATGTACTCCCATTCATCCTTTGACATTCTCCTTCTTTATTATAATAATCTTAGGGTCTCTCGCGCCTCCCTGGTCATTATCCCTAGCTGGTACTCGGCGATGATTACGATTATTATTCGATCATCCAATAATCATGTCCCGTAAGACGTAATGGTTATTCGTAGGACGATTGCGATCGACGATCACGTCCGCACGCGTTACTATATACACTCTTTTGCCGGAAATGGTTATACTAGTCACAATAAAAAAAATCTACAAAATAAACTACTCAAAATTAAATCGATTGCCATTTAAATTTACGTACTGTACATATTTTTAAAATAAATAAATACACGTTAATGGTCGAGGAGTTGAGTGTCAAATTACTTTGCACCGTGTAATTTAATTCAATTTTAAAATTGTTAAAAAAATTCACGGCTATTTGTTTTCAGTGTTTTATAATGTCTACTCTGTCTGCTAAGGACGGTATATATTTTAGATACTTTTATTTTTTTCGATATTTATCTTTCGCGCGGACAGTTATTGTTCTTCCCTCGATACATATAATAAATATATACATGTATAAAGTTAAATATTATTATAGAGAATGTCGACCAGCCAACAGCTCCAGGCGTCTCACGTTTTTTTTAAAAAACTTTAAACTGCTTGCACTTTTTTTACAAATAAATTATTTCCCGCAGACTTTTATTTTATCTTTAGCTAATATTTTTTTTTTAACAAACTATTTTCCAGTTCTTTTATTAATTATTAACCAATATTATTATGAGAATAAGAAAATTTTTGTGTCCAGGATAGTCATATGGTAAAATTGGTTTTATTAGTAAAATTTAGTGTCATTGCAAAGGTCTTGATTTGAATTTGTGCCTTTTTAAGGTTTCATGTCATTTTCACCGATAGTCAATTTAATATGATAAGTATTTAAGGGCCATTCATTAATTACGTAAGGATATTGAGGGGGAGGGGTGTTTAAGAAAATCTCTACATGTCCTTATGTTGGGGGGGGGGGGGGTGAAATTCATTCTTCCGTAATATTTCAAGAATCAAAATTCAATATTAAAAATCTAATTCCATTTTGGATGCCAAATAATTTTCTTAATTTTAAAGTGTACAGACGAATTTTTATTTTAATTAAATAATTTTTATTGCTTATTGAAAAAAAAAATAATTTATCAAAATTTCATATGTTTTTATTGTTATCCATGTTTGGTTCTATAGAAAAAATTGTAGTTCATTTTTCCGTGTATTATCGTATTTTTACTATTTAAAAAATTAAAAACATTATTACTTGTTATAGAAAATAAAAATGATGGATCCACGTTGACCTGTAAGTTTTAGTGAAACCGATCCTTTCCTAGCATAACAGTTTATAATTTAGAAGATCAAGATAGAATTTTACGTAAGAAAAGGGAGGGGGAGTTCAAGAAATCTTACGTATACTTACATGGGGGTAAGGGGAGTCAAAAGTCACCAAAATTGTCCTTACGTAATTAATGAATGGCCCCTTGGGCTGCATCCGAAAATGCTCTATCTCTAGAAACATAATTGAGAAATGACCTTGTATCTTGTGAACTATTGACATTCTTAAAGATATAAGCTCATCCCAATGTTATACTCATAAAAACCTTTCATTTGAGTACCCACATCAATTTTTCATATAATTATATATATTATATATATAAATATATAAAAAATATATCAAAATGCATGTGGGTACTCAAATGAAAGCTCTTGATAAGTGTTACATCGGGATGAGCTCATATTCAACAAAAACGTCGATATTTAAAAAAGTACAGTGCAATTTAACAAAAGTCATTATTTAATGAAGCAAAATTTTATTTATTTATAGTTCACATAGTGACTGCAGTCACATGGTGACTGCAAGGTGACTAGTTATAATTAACAAGCCAAAATAATAATTTTATTCTTTTCAATGAATAAATAAATAAAAGAAGCTGACATGAGACAGGACTTGTCATCTGAGAGTGTATGATAGGATATCTATCCTATGAGGTTTAATCGTGCTGGTTCACAGGTCATCTCTCCTTCCTTCGGCCGATCCGTAAGGCCAGCCTCTTCCTGTTGTTCCTCAAACTGCTTGTCCTATACAATGAACAGATACACGTGAGCTCGTGTCTGGAACGTATGTACGGTCATACATAGAGTACATCCACATCCAGCTCGTATAATTTAGTTGGTGCCGGTACTAGCAACCACCAGAGTCCTTGATATTAGAATGGTCCAGAGTGCCTACACATAGAGAGTACATATACACGGTGAGTAGCATCCAGTGACCGTTACATGGTTCTTACTGGGGCCGTATATGCACCAGCGGATCCTAGTCTTCCTAGAGCAGTATTAGTATTGGTATTAGTATTGGTCGTCGTGAGCGGGTATATGACGACATCGCTTTATTATCGTCGCACGAATTACCCACGGATGCGTCCTGACTCTTGCAATCCTACTTAAACTTCCATTCTCACGTCTCCGAGTCTCCGATTGTCCGTTACTCGTGTCCTTTTTTTACTCTATACATTTAATTTTTACTGTACATATCTAATATTATTTTTTACCCTACACAACTATTATTATTTATTTTTATTGTTGGTGGGAGATTTTTTAAGGACTTGTTCTTTGGCAATCTCCAGGCTAGATTTATAGTGTTAAAAGCCGACAGTTGTCGTTCGCACGGCTCGTCACCTTGCAACTAAACTCGGTGCCGCTGTTCAGGACTATGACATCTCACCGGCAGATATATCTTCTCTCTTCTATTCGGCGTACTCGATTTTTTTAAAAATAATAAACATCTGGTTGCGACACAGATCCTCGTCTTCGTCAGAATCAAACGTCCTGCTGGAGTCTTGAGTATCGAGGCTCAAGAAATCCACAGACAGCCAATTTATGCCGTGTGATCCTGAATTTCCGGATTCCTACTTTGGTATCTAGTATCTTATATATAGTCAAGGAAAATATTTTGTTTTGATGCTCCCTCTTTTACAAAAGTCTTTTACCGTTCACTCTACTATATAATCTATATTATTAACAGAATAAGAAAAATATTGTGTCCAGGATAGTCATATTATAAAATTGGTTTTTTTAGTTAAATTTAGTGTCATTGCAAAGATCTTGATTTAAATTTGTGCCTTTTCAACATTTTATATCATTCTCACCGATAGTCAATTTATTATGATAAGTATTTAGGTTGCATTCGAAAATGCTCTATCTCTAGATACATAATTAAGAAATTACCTTGCATCTTGTGAACTATTGACATTTTGAAAGATATAAGCTCATCCCGATGTTATACTCATCAAGACTTTTCATTTAAATACCCACATAAATTTTTTATATATTTATATACATGAATATATGAAAAATATATCAAAATGCATGTGGGTACTCAAATGAAAGCTCTTGATGAGTGTAACATCGGGATGAGCTTATATCTTTAAAAACGGCAATAGTTCAGAAAGTACAGTGCAATTTAACAAAAAAGTTATTATTTAATAAAGCAAAATTTTATTGATTTATAGTTCATAAGTCACGGCAGTCACATGCACTGATAGAAAAGCAATCTCGATTCAAGAAACTTTTTTTCTTCAAAACTTGAACTCTTGAAACTAGATATAGATATATATTTCTTTCAAGAATTTTTGTCTCTTGGTTCAAGATAGACTATAACATTGATTCAAGATGTTACCGACTTGTATTAAGAATGGCTTTTTTTTTTGAGTCATTAATTTACTTATTTCTAAGAAATAATTTTTTTTTGGTATAACAATTAAAAACTATTTAGTTTTTGAAATATACTTTGACGAATTATTTTAAGTTTTTTAAACGATAATGTTATTTTGATTGAAAAACTTAAATGTATCGATTGAAGATAATATAGCTCTTAAGCCAAGAAAATCTAAATCGAGACAAGAAATTCTTAAGGCAAAATAATCATTTGTCTTCCAAAATAAATTCTTAGATCAAGAAAATATCTCTTGAGTCAACATAAATTTTCTATCAGTGTGGTGACTGCAAGGTTGCTTGTATTATTTATTTATTTATTTGATACTCAAAAAATGGTCTAAATAATTTAAGACACTTGAATAGAAACCGCTGAATCACGAATTGAGTAACAGCTTTGGAATAATTATTCAAGGTTACAATCCAGGCTGCTATAGTTATATTTTATAAGATGGTTTAAATTTTTTCAAACGAATTTAATGGATGGGTTTATCGACACATGATTAATTACAGGAAGTTTAAATTTGAGTTAAATATTATTATATTGGGATATTTCGAGTGGAACTAAACTTGCGGTGAGGATTGAGGATTGAGGATCATTCGAAGAGAGGTGCGGGCGATTGCGCAAGGGACCGGAGGCAGCGAGACCCAGTTCTCATCTATTAATGCGCAATTACCACGAGAACAATGTGATTACCGCGCGCGTTAAAGTCGTTACGCGACTAAAATCGCTTCCTCTTTTAAACTCGCTCTCACTTAATAAGATTTACCTTAAGTAAGCGGGCAACAATAAAGAGAATGCCGAGACAACTTGTTTATTGTTATCAATTACAAGACAAATTAGAGCATTTCATTCTTTTTATCTTTCAGTTAATTGATAATTACTTTCTGTATAAAACTAATTAATTTGTTTCGTCATTTTTTTTTCTTTAAACACCAAAACAATTACTTTAATTGTAGTTTCATCATTTTTTTTTTTAATTATTAAAATAAAAATAAAAAGTTTAGTTTGGGAAAAAATTATTGATAAAAATTAATGAAAGAAATAATTATTAAAGTACTCGAGGTATATAACATTATAAAGATCTTAAATATCTTAACTCTGACGTCGAATGGATTATTGATTAATCAAGCTAAGGCAGGCGCCCACTACAACTATCACATCTCTCTCTTTTTATCTTTCTCAATTGTATATCCGAGTTATTTATTTATTTATTTATTTTTATTATTTTTTTATCACTTGAATTCAATCTGATTCTCTCACCGGCTTTGGCTCACTTGAATCAGTGGTATTACTTCGAACAATGTAGACAAGAGAAGGCGGAGAATTTTGGGTTCGGGCGCGAATAAACGAGCGATCAATCAAATCTGTAGCGTCTTCGTTCATTATTTTTTTCTATTCGCCAATAAAGGCAACCACGAAGAACGTATAATTGACGGGATATTGTTAAATGTCAGTGTTAATCATGAAATATTCTTCAGCTAACAATTTTTTATCTCAATACTATTTTTATTTGCCATTTCATTTCATTTATTATTATTCTATTTTATTTTATTTTATTATTACTCATCATGCACTCGGTAATAATCTAGAAAAATAATATTTTAAATGAACGCTCGATGTTATTATGACCCATGATCTTATGATAAATTAATTAGTGTAATTACTGTATAAATCCGTGGCCTAATGTCAGCCCGTCAGGATTAATTATACGTCTCATCATTTAAAACCAAACGCACTTTTATTTTAAACTCTATTATTCACAGCAAACTCGCTAACAAATTTAAATAATTTAATTGAATAACAGGCTCCTCATTAATTTATTAATTGATTAAAATTAACAATAAATACCGAGATTTAATTGTTTATTTTTAAAATCCGCGATGGTGTCAGCGAAGAAGAAATATAAATCACGTTTTTTTTTGTCCTCTGGTCTCTATAAATGTCCATATATATAAAAGCGATACTCTGGAAGCCTTAGGCTTTAATTGCCCGGCATTGACAAACGCGAAAGTAGCAAATGCCTAAAGACTAGAAGAAGTCTCTTGTCTTTTCCGAAGGAACGTCGCCTACACAGTATCTTTCTCTTATTCGCGGAAAACAATCCTATTTTCTTTAGAGACACTCTAAAAATTAGTAATATAAAAAAACAAACGATTCGCACGGGTCGCTATTATTATCATTATCAATAAAAAAAATAATAAAGTTTTTGGAAGATTTTTTTAAGCTAAATGGTTGTTAAAATGGACCATTCAGAGATCGAATTGATAAGACAGAGTGTTGAGTTCCTTTATTCGTTGGTAGATGCCGCAGATTGTCTAACGATTTTTTATTTCAGTTCAAAATAATAATAATAGTAACAATTATGACTACGATTATAATCATGATTATTACAGGATGATTATTAATCATTATGATAATTATCATCCATGATTTATAAACAATAATGAAAATTATCAGGAACTTGGACTATAAAAAATAACTCAGTGTAACAAATAACTCAATAGTAACAATCTATATTATTAAGATATTATAAAGAGAATATTAATAATTTTGTCTCCAGGATAGTGATATGATAATATCGGGTTTTTCAGTGAAATTTAATGTCATTGCAAAAGTCGACTTGAATTTGTGCCTTTGTAAGGTTTCATATCATTTTCATCGATAGTCAATTTATTATGATAAGTATTTGGGCTGCATTCAAAAATGCTCTACCTCTAGATACATAATTAAGAAATAACCTTGTATCTTGTGAACTATTGACATTTTTAATGATATAAGCTCACCCGACATTACACTCATCGATACCTTTCATTTGAGTACCCATATCAATTGCACGACTCATGATGCGAAGCATCAGAGAGTGCTTTACGATCGAAAAATTTTTTTCGCCTCATTTTGGCAGCTATTTTTATTATTATAGCCTTGTTAGTTCACGGAATCAAGATATTTTGCATACTATTGTCAAAATAATTTGACACTTTTCAAAAATTGATTTAGTGCACTAGAAATGGAAAAAAACATCAAAATAGGTTAAAAAATTTTCCTGTCCGTCATGTGTGAAACCCGAAAACACTGTAACTTGTAAAAAAATCCATTATTTGACTTAAATTTTTTTTTAAAAAATTCTAATCGATGATTGTAGGTCACTGAATGCGAATGATTAATTAATTCAGTGTCGTTTAATTACAATTAATAAAAAAACGAAAACTACAAGACTGTATAAGGTAAAAGTCCCTATTATGAGACACTTTTCAAGGTAGGTTGAACATTCCTGCGAGTAATTAACCCATTTAAGAAAAAAATACACTTTTAATCGCATTATACGATAATTTGATGATCATTAAATCAATGTTCATATTGTTTTTATAGTTTTTTTGGTCAAAAATTAATTAAATTATGGTTTTTTTGGGGAACCTACATGACCCTATTTATGAGACACTTTAAAGTCACATGTCCCCAGTGTCTCAAACCACAGGACCCTATTTTTGAGACAGTTAAAAAATCAGCAAAGTTGATCAAATTTTATATATTTATCAATTTTAGACAATCGTATTTACAAAAGAAGGAATTACTTTAATTTTTAATTAACTTATAAAAAATTTTTTATCAGTTAAACAATTAATCAACGCAAATTATTGAATTAAATCTATTGTTCGTTCTTGATTTTTTTTGTCATTCCTTGACTTGAGCCATTAATTTTTTTTCTTCTTGTAATATTTTTTTATTGTTAAATTTTTCTTCTTTCATGTTTTTTCTGGATCTGAATTTTCTTTTATAAGTTCTGAAAAAAAGTCACATTAAGTTAAATTTATTGAACATGAATGTGAGATTGACATTTACATACCTAATTGATAAACTTTGTTGTTTATAAGATTTGTAGAATGAATATTTGTGAGCTCTGTTATAATCCCTCTGGGTTTTGCAGATATATCTAAATTTGTATCATCAGTAGAGATAGTTTGATCAATTACGTTGTCTTCACTGAAGTCTTTAGAAGTGCACAGTATTACGTTATTGCCATCAATTGATGATTCTTGAAGACTAACTTGATTAAATTCATATATAACCGTAAAAAATTGTTCATCATTAATTAAATTATTTTGTTCACAGTTTATCACATTAAAATGATTGTCCAAGACAGTAACGGATTGTTATACGTCTTCAATAATTCAGTTTTTGTCACATGTGACCCTATTACTGCTCTGTACAACACCCACTGAACAATAACATCCTCTTCTTTTAAAGATAACACTGTCACCGGCCCAGTTCTAATTTTTGCCTCAGGACTAATACTTTTTCATTTAGCAAGGGTAACAATCGGTACTCCATAAACAGCAGCTGCTTTTCTCAAAAGGACAACTCTGTGTCTTCCATTGCTTTTAGAGCTTTTGTTATATTTCACGAATTATAATTACTTAATCCTTTTAATTTTTTTTCCTTCATTTTATTATTCATATTGGAACACAACACTTTTTTTTTTGGTTGAATTTGATGAATGGGTTT
>CAJNRD030001123.1:8359433-8442938 GCA_905319865.3 Cotesia congregata | reverse complement strand
ATCTATATATCCATGTAAAATTAACATGGATGGTGACATATCTATATTATGTACATTTATTCCACCAGAGGCGCTTGTGCAGTACCTTCCTAATACAGCTGTTTTTTCGGCAACTAATTTTGAACGACTTATGTTTTTTTTGTTTTTTTAATATTTTATAATTAAATGAGCATTATGAGTCGTGCACTTTTGGATTTTCCAAACTTTTTTTTCATATATTTATATATTATATATATGTATATATCAAAATATATCAGTAGTAAGAAAAAATATTTAATGTGTTTAAGTATTTGGTCCTAGCGTGTTATGCTAATAGACCGGGAACTTCCGAGTTTTAGTTTATTGAGAATGATAGGTTTGTTTGAATAAATTGATGTAGTTGAATAATTTTAATACATATATTGTTTAAATCTAAAATTAATATCATTAGTTAATTTACAATAGTTACAATTATTACACAGTGATTGAAGTTAACTTTTTTTTCATATAACGATTTTACAATATTACCAAATTCACAAATATTAATAATTCACAAATATTAATAATTTAAAATATACCTGATAAAAAATTGATGAACCTTGTTGATTTAATTTATTTTAGTTGGTTTCACTTTACGATTTTACTTTACCTTTACAAATGCTTTATTTTCTATACAATAGATTTACACGTGGTCTATTGAAACTTACTTAAACTATGTACGATATTAACACTAGGACGTCAGGACAACGAGAGAGATTTTTTTGGTGACAATTGCAAGGTGTCGAATTTTAGAGCGTTACTAATTTCCACTCATTGGGGGAAACAAATGTCCAATTATTTGTCTATTTTCTCGGGCCCTTACCCTCTCTCTTAAATTTGTCTAAAAATGTTGCATGAGTCCCTCTACTTGGGTCTGAGTGCAACATACTTTCTCACTTACTCTTATGTTCTATTATTCATCTATGTGTTTGTGTATATGTAAGCGCATTTACGCATAGACAAAGACATACATTTGTACTGTCTACATTAATTTATTTATTAAAATCGTATGAATAAATATGTACTTGAATCTAGCATCTCTTACGTTTTCTTGAATTTAAATTATTTATTTGTAGAAATATTTCTGTTTTATCGTTTTATAAATTTGTTGTATTATTTTAGAATTTAATTGTTTAAAATTTGTTTATTTTTAATTATTTAACTTTCAAGTTCTATTTTTTTTTATTTGTTTTTCATTTCATATTTAATTTTGTTGTCTAAAAATTATTTCAGAAAGTTCATTATTAAAATTTATTTCGATATTTTTCTCAACACTAAAATTCTGTCATTAAGTTATTCTAAAATCTTTTGGTTTAAAATAAATCTTTTTATCTAATGTTCTTTATCTTTAAGTATTTCTTATTTTAAGTATAAGTGAGTTTGCTTACGAATAACAAAACTCCCATTCATCTATTTAATCTCTTTAATATACCTGGGCTCCAGACTAATTACCGAAATTTCCCTGGGCCTTTTGCAAAAATCGAACGAGACACTTAATGACCGCACTCGAATTATCTTTTACAATCGTTAAAATTTAAATAAAATCATACTCGATTTTTTATAATTAATAAATATGTAATGAAAAATTTCATTACATAACAATGAAAAGGGCGAATGACGGGCTTAGAATGCCGATCGAGATCTAGAAACGGAATCAAATGGACTTGGTATATTATATTGAACGGTAGCGACGGGTCGATACGATCTGGGGCGACGATCGGCTGCTTTCGATATTTATATTAAGTATTGAGTTGGGCTTTCTCATGATCCCTGTGTTCGACAGGAGATAAACGCGGGTGTCTCACTCACTTCCAGTTACAGAGTATTAGTAGAGTATTAACTCTACTTGTAGTACTAGCAGTACTTATACTAGGAAGACAGAGTTCTCGGGGCTGGGCGATCGCTATCACCAGCTCAAATTTATCGGACGTTTCGAGCTGTTATACTCGCTGCATACCGATCTACCTTTATTTTAATTCCTATCCTACATCTTTCTTCTATTCTGGTCTCTTCTATTCAATGGGTAATTTATTTTGAAATATTGCCGAGATCCGGTGTGGTTTTACTTCCGTGATTTTTTAACGAGGGCTAATGCTTGTTAAAAATTTTAATTTTTGTAGATTAAGATCCAATTGTCCAGGAGTTTTTTTTTTTTTAGTAAGTATTAGATCTAATTACCAAAAAATAAATTTTGTCACTAAGTAAATTCTTTCAGTGTCCAGAAAAAATTTTTTTTTTCAAGCCAGCTGGTATATTTAAAGAGATCAAAGTATACCCTCCTAGTCTCCTTGAAAAATTTACTCATTAAATAATTATTAACATTTAATTGACTAATAAAAAATATAGCACTCTGAATTACCGGTATACACTTGATAACACCGCAAGAGTTCTCTAACCTTAAAATTTATTTATGTTTACTGTCTAACTAAAATGACTAAGATCTTCTAGCATTTGAAAAACCGCGGTTAATTATGCGTCGAGTAACTGCGCAAGCGGTGTTGCCAAGTCAAATACAAGACTTTAAAGAACGGAAGTTCCTTGTGATTTTTCATAAAAAATATAAAATATCTCTGTAATACGTTGAGAAACCTGCTTTCTTATTGTTTTAATTGAAAGCTTACTATTTTTTCAATCTACTTCAATGAAAATAAAATTTTTTTTAAATCAGAAAGTTTTAAAAATTTTTCTACTTCGCGTGGATCTTCTTAAAAAGCAAAAATCTCGATTATTGATAATAAATACTAAAGAGAGGATGATTTACGAGAATTGAGACACCTGTTGAATAAAAATCGTGGATGTTAATTCATTTAAAAGGACTGATGTAAACATCGGTTACATCAACTCCTGACTGGCAATAAATAAATAAAATAAATCGTTATAAACATTAGAGGATGCTGGATACTGGATAGTAAATTCTGAATCGAACGATAAATAAAAAGCGTCAGAGAGTATCAGTGTGTATGTGTGTGTTTGATAAGTGAATGAACATCCATTATTATTATTGTATACCATCAGAATGAAGAACGAAGCCGATCGGGAGTGCGTCACGGCAAACTAAACGAGGAGAGCAGAGATAGTGGGACGTTCGCGTGACGCTAATGGCTCGTTTCGAGTCGAAACAATCGTTTATACGTCTCACCCGTATAGTACCGGTACGGGGAAACGGAACGAAATGAAATTCTCAAAGCAAAGTTAAGTAAAAGAGATGAGTCCACAGTCCGTGTGAACCAGTGTCCCTTCTATTCCCTACCCCCTGATTAAGCAAAACCGTCTCCCTGGATGCTCCCTGGTGACATTTACCCGGGACAACCGTTTTTAAATCTGTCTAGTTCCAGGCCAGCGGATAATAAATATGTAAGAACGTTTGCACACACGAGTACTGAGTCGTCCATCTCGGCTGGCCTAAGATCCTTCATTTCAAGTACCGTCTCATCTATTTATTTATTTATTTTTTATTGTCCTCAGTTAGCTTCAGCCAGCCGGGTATTGCCGTCTCTTTTGTGCTCGCAAGGCATGCAGCGATTTAATCGCGAGAACCATCACCCAAGTACTTATATTTATTATTGTCCTCTCACTCTTCGTATCCGAATGATGCGATGCGGCCAAGGGGACTTAGATGCTCTGCGGGAGCGGCTTAATGTCACGTGAATTTTATTACCGAGCCGTGACATCGTTCTCCCATTCGCTACTTCTACTTAGCGGGAATTATTTTTTAATATTTATTTTTATTATTATTATAATCATTATCATCATCATTATTACTTTAATATTTCACTTTTAGATCCACTCCGTTTCCGGGAAAAAATTATTCAATTTTATTTTTTCATCTTTCATTTCTTACACCCACTTTTTTTTACTAGTTCATCAATTTAATTCATTTAATTACACTCCGAAAAGTATCAAATTGAAATTTACACAGTAAAAAATTTTACGTCATTGCGTCAAAAATTTTGTGTTAAAAATTTTTATGTTAGATATTTAACACTTTTTTGTGTTGATTTAACAAAATAAATGTTAAATTTACACATAAAAGTGTTAAATATTTAACACAAATTTTATTTTTGACTTATAGATTTGTCTCGTAATTAATTAAATAAATAATTGTTTGTTTCTTTCATAATTAATTCTAAAATTTCTTCTTAATTATTGTTTAAATTATTACTTTAAAAAAAATCAACGGTAAAGTAAAAAAATAATGCCCCGGGTGAGGATCGAACTCACGACCTTAAGATTATGAGACTTACGCGCTGCCATCTGCGCTACCGGGACTTCGGGGCAGTAAGGAATGTCTGAACTATTTAACTGCAAAACCACCCACTTATCCCGACTAATCAATAATGTGACTAAAAAAATGTTTGCTTGCTCAAAAAAAATATATCAAATTTTTAAGAACTTTTAAGGGGACATGTGAGGCAAGTATGATTGATGAAGTGTTGTGAAAACAATTAACAGGGAGGCTAATAAATAAAACAATTAGTGAGGTGTCAAACAAAAAGGTCTTCAATAAAATAATTTTAATGATTATTTGTACCCGGAAAATCACGCAATAAGTATTGTTCTCGGTACGATAAATCATCATTCTGTGTACACTGTACAGTACTTACAGTATATCCGATAGGATGTAATGTGGGCGGACTAGTTTGACAAGCAGAGTCAATCGACAAACGATTTGCATTTATACATACATATAAACGCATATATATGCGAGATTATTGCTCATATGTACACGGAATAAGTGATCTTAAATTATCGAAAGTGTATTGAGTATCTTGGCAATGACATCCAAACGAATTACCAAACCGATTTATCGTCGAGTTATTTTTATTTTTCCTCACATATAAATACAATACAATGAATGTTATGATACATAATACATATCATTTGAATAATGAGGAAAAATATCGAGTATAACAAGATTATAAATTAACGACAGTATTACACGGAAATAAATTTTAAATTAATCAGAAATAATGTTTTATAAATGTCTATTTTCTCATGGATTATATAACATATCAATATTTATCTCTAAATAAAATTCAGTATAATTTAAAAAGAGGTGATTAAGAGTTAGGGCTTACGAAAAGTATTTGAGTAACATGCCCAGCCCGAGTACAGTAGTGGGTGTTGGATATCGAGTAGACACGCGATTAGCGCTTCCCGATACGGCTATCTCGGTTACAAGCGCCTTAACACCTCTTTAAGGAACTTGCCGGCTAACTGCGGACTTAAGTCTCGTGAGCCGATTCCAAACGGCAGATTGTCCTTCGAACTTCGAAGAGCACGCCTCTTCCTTTAACCCCCTTGGCTCTTGAAGGCGACAAAAAGATTAAAAGTATTTTTCAGAGATCGAAAGTAATACCCGCAGGTGCTGCCGTTGAATTAAATCGGACAGCGCCCTCAAGCGGTGGCGTCGCTTAATTAACGACAAAAGCATGAGCTTAACGCCTCTACGCTCTATCGGTTGATCTGATAGCGCTGGAACTTGACTTAGCGATCCTTTTACCTCTTCTGCGTTATTTCTCGAGTCCTCTTTCATTCTCCCGATTTTTTCCGTACTCTGAGCTCGTTGTTGCCCCGATCTCCGCAATCTCAACTCTGGATAACGCCGTCGCCGATAAATTTTGGAATCCCTCCGCCTAATTAAGCGGCTTCGCCCCGTAATTACCGCCAATTAACGTCAAACTCGAGCGCACGCTTTCTATAGTTATTTTTATTTTTTTGCCTATCTTCTTGAATTCGCTGACGTTATTTCGCGCTAAATCCTCGCGCTCAATATATCGAATTTAAATCATTTGATTTTGATCTTTGGAATTTTTTTTTTTTTTTTATATTAAATCGCTCTGTAAAAGTTCATTAACAATCTTTAAATTTATATTTATTTTTATATTATACTGTACTGATAAATTTTATTATGAGGTAATAACAGAGACCGCATTACAAATTTATATATTTATTTACTCTCGACCTTTTACTCCCGTTATGGAAATAAATGGTCTTGATTCTCGAACCACTCGCTAATTCATGTTGTCGTTTACTTCACACAGACATATAATATACAAGTTTCATTTAAAAAGCGAGTTCTTCAAGCGGTCAATTACTCGCAAATATTCATTTATAAAAATAAAATTTGATAAAAAAAAAATAATTATTGATAAGATTAATTTTTAGGGGCCGTGAAAAAAAGGCTGGATGAGTTTTTTAGTGAATATTAATATTAAAAAAGAGGAGAAAAAAAAAGTGATGTAACAACCCGGTAATGTAGTGTCTGTAAGTTAATACGTTGAGTACGTGAGCACGCTGGCATGAGCACGAGGATCGTGAACTGAGGGCAAAGGAGACACGCGAAAAATCCCATTAATTGCTTCTATGGTGATAAATTTCCCCTTGGCAATGCACGATCCACACAAGGCACAAGGCTGGTACTGTGTACCAAGTTAACTAAAAAGTTTAGTGCAGATATATAAGAGTGTCTATGGTGTGTGTATATATAGAGGAGGCGGAGGGCGGAGGAGAAAGGAGCCACATCACGAGATAGAGACACGGGAGAAACAAAATAAATACTTTCTCGGTGTTTAATATCTCTTACCCAAGTCTTTCGCACTCTATTTATCCCGCATGGCTATGTTAATTTAATATTTGTGGTGTGGTGTACCTTTTAATAAGGCACAACCAGGAAGCCAGCAAATAAGCGTGAAAATGTCGCTATTCCAAGTGACATTTCAATTAATGTTCACGATGAGCTCACGTGGGAAGCTTCTAATACAGTAGTGTTTATTATATTTACTATTTTTTATCTTTTTACTTATTACTTATTTATAATTATCTGCTCTCATATTTTTATCCGATGAATCTCATTATTTTCTTTATAACTTCTGTCTAAAAACTAGAATTTATTTTTTTCCTTAAATATTTATTATCAACTTCTTATGTGTCTCTAGTGGGTGGAAAAAAGTAAATAAATTCACTGTAAACCTGATCAATTAAATAAAAACGGTAAATATGAAGTTAATATAGGTAATATAAACTATATAAATTATTAAAGAAATAATAATTGCCGTTTGCGAGTATTAGACCGGAGTAATAAATAATAAATAATTTGTAATATTTAAAAATAAAAATAATTAGAGTTTTTATCGTATAATGTCGGTTCTTGGAAATTCAATGAAGGAAAAAATAAAGTAAGTGAATAAATTAAAGCAATAAAGAGTTGGGCAATTGCCAAAAGTATGTAAGTACCATAATCAGAGTGAATTATGAAAAAAAATTCAATTAATCTTAATCGCACAGGGGGTAATTTAAAATTTGTCACGGCCGAGAAGAAGAACAGGGAACAGGTAGATCAAGGTAAGGGTAAAAGACGATCAGTTATTCGTATTAATAAAAATAATAATAATAATAATACCGGAAGACAAACGGTCTGGTGTTGGTCGTCAACTTTTCTACCAGCACCTCGGGGCATTTAGCGAAAGTATTTATATTACATACTTTGTTATTATATTTTTAATCCATTACTCTTGTTGCTATTATCATTATTTTACTCAGATGGTTTCTGCATCAAATCGAGCGCATCGAGGACACGAAAAATAATAATAATAATAATAATAATAATAATAATAATAAATAAATAAATAATATAGTTAAATGGATAGATCGAATAATCTACAGCGTGGTATGGCTCTTACACACTCCGTTTGTAATGAGTTAATGAGCAAGATAATTCTGTGAAAAATATGTAAAAGTGATATGCGCAATGATGCAATTACCTCGATTAAAAATACCTACTACTCATTGGAGATTGGAGGATGAGTAAAGCATACGTGTATATACATTTATATATGTATAAGATGTGAGATTGAGCGGCGATGCCGTGGAATTATCGAATCAGTTATTCTCGAGAATCCGATCGGAGAGCAGGTGACCTATTCCTTGGCCCAAGGCCTCCCGGCTTCTGACAGTATCTTATTCACATCCACATATCGACACACTCTCACCTTAACTTTATATAATGTAGATTTTTTATTATACATTATATCGACACCGACACCGACACGGACGTTGAAAGGGTCCAGAAGCTTCAGGACAGGTTCAATTTGATCCGCTCTCTTTGACGCCCTCCATTATGTCTTTTACGGTGTATTACAACGATTATGCTAACGCTTTTTTTCATCATTATTAATATTTATGTGCCCCATATTTCTTTTTTATTATTTAAATATTTAATACCCTCGAAAACTCTTAAGTAAATTAGTCCGGTACTAATTTCGTGTCACAATCACCCAGACACTGTCATCTAAAAAAAACTTATTGGTAATTTATTTTTTCCGTCACCAATTATTTAAATTAACCTCCGCTTTAAAGAGCCCAGCGCTCAAACTTTTCTCTCAAATGTAAATGTTAAGTCTTTGTCAATATGTTACAATAACATATAATACATATATCTCAACAATTGATTGAACTTCCAAATAAATTCTCTAATCAGTAATCACCGTGTCTGCAATGTACGTACATTATTATAACAAAATAATAATGCTAAATGTAGTTATTAAATGTTCACACGAGATAGCGAAATACTCTGAATAACTCGGGTATCGAATTGTATCGACCTATCGCGAGGCAATCGATTAGCGAGGCCTTGGATCGGAATAGGTCACTCGCACAATTGGGTTCTCATGGCAAACCCTACTGCTTTATTACATTTGCTTCCCTCTTTTTATCGAATAAGTCTAAGTGTAATAATAATACACGATCAACAGTTGTGTATTATATTACATGAGTAGCAGTATAAATAAATATAAAATACTAAGGACTAGTAAGTGCAATATGTCGGTCCAAGAGCGTTTGTTACATTCGGTAGCGACGGCTTCTGCGAATGCTGAGAAGTATCCCGGGGAGTATGAGCCTCTATGTATTAGAATACACTGCTATATATGTATGTGTTTATATATTTATAATGGAGTTATAGTTATAGGTGGATAAGTGCACGAGAAAGACAAGATTGTGTTAATATAAGAGGAGACCTGGTACTCAGTTTAGAGTACAGTACAGAGAAAATGAAAGAAAAATAACCGCGTACATGCTAAGAGAGAGAACAGGATCGTGCATCAAGGTATCAAGGCGTCGCGTGTAAAACGTATACAACCAGATATCGCGGCTCCTCGCAGGTGTGTAAGAGACCGATGTATGTAATATACGCTCTACACTATACAACATCCAGCCTTATTCATTAATGACTCATCGTGTTGAGAGGTTACCAATACACCGTGTTGTGTGCGACTACCTATACCTATATGCTTTACGGGATCCGGACGATTTACCTTTTAATCGCTCCTATCATCTGATATTACTTTTATCAGGAATTACAGATTGATCGATATTCTAAAAAAAATTTATATTAAATCTAATGGTTTATTACTTTCGTTTTTTTAATTGCTACGAGAAATAATTTAGATTGTGTTGATAGGTGCCTTTTAGATTAAATTTAGTATCCGAGTTATTTATTGCCGATTATTGTTTAAGGAAATGAATTGAGAGGAAAGTTAGATTAATAGTTAATTTAAGGAAAGGTTGTGACTTACATTAGTTCTGGAGTCTGAAACTGGGTAGGATAAAACTGGATTCAGGTGTGAATTTTTTTTTTTTTGAGAAATTTTCAGGATACTTTTTTTGTTAAGCTGGAGATCAATGATGATTGTCCTTTTGGTGAAATATTGAGTGATCCTGTAACAAAAAAATATTTTTTATCTAATAAAAAAATTAATTGAAAAATTTTTGAATGATTTGAATTTATTTAATCTAAATAAAATGGATAATCTATATTATTAAGAGAATAAGAAAAATTTTGTGTCCAGGATAGTCATATGATAAAATCGGTTTTTTCAGTGAAATTTAGTGTCGTTGCAAAGGTCTTGATTTGAATTTGTGCCTTTTCAAGGTTTCATATCATTCTCACCAGTAGTCAATTTATTATGACTAGTATACGTTGCGCGCGCAAGCGCGCGTGTGAATGTTAGTATGGAATTATCTATATTTTCATGCTTATGATATATTTGACCAATTACGTTACGAATAGTTTGCTCTTACATGATATATTTTCATACTTTTCATCTAAATTATAAGAGTGGATTGTATATTAAGAAAGCTCTTGATGAGTGTAACATCGGGATTAGCTTATATCTTTAAAAACGTCAATATTTAAGAAAGTACAGTGCAATTTAACAAAAATCATTATTTAATAAAGCAAAATTTTATTTATTTATAGTTCACATAGTGACTGCAAGGTTGCTAGTTCAAATAATTACAGCAATAAAAATAATTAAAAATTTACAAATAAAATAATTTACAACCCTGACCCGGTAGTTGTTAAGAATGAAGATAAAGATTGACAGACTGAGAACTATTTAACGGGGAACGGGAAATAATTGAGGATTATTATTATCATAAAACTCCAAAATAGTATAACTGGGTGAGTTCTGGGACATTAAGAAATAGTTTGTTGCAAAAGATGTATTATTATACGGTGTGCTCTAAATGGCGACGATAAATAACTCGGTGGTTGACTGTTGCCTTCTAAATCTGCCCAGAGCCCGCGGCCGTCTCGAATCTCTCAGAGTTTAACTTATCCAGCAGTCGGTGAAAATCGAGAGCCGAATAATCGATTTTAAATAGTAAGATATAATGCTGTTGTAAATGGTGTTACGGATGAGCGAGCACCTGAATGTGCATCAGGTGTCGAGGACTAGAGATATTTAAATTTTTTATTCGAATTACTCATAAATATACTTATTACTACTACTACTACTACTACTACTACTACAACAATCGCTATTCTTATAACTTTCTCAATGAGTACCACAGTAATAGTAATAGTAATAGTAATAGTAATAGTAATAGTAATAGTAATAATAAAGTAAGTGTACTGACGTAATGAAGCTCTTTGAGTCTTTCAGCAGGACTAATGGACTTATCTACTCACTCGGAGTTGTTTAAATCTCTCGGGACTCTTATTATTTCATTATACTATTTGTTTAGCTCTCGACAAAGAAATTATTACGGTATATTCTATATTCTATATTCATTCTTACAACTATTGTTGTTATTATATTTATAAGAGTCCAAGGAGAGTAAATAAACTGAAAGAGCTTCTTCCAGATGTCCAGAGCGACTCGACGGACAAAGCCGGAGGAGACTTGGACTTGGACGTAGGAGATACTTTGTGGAGCCCTGATTATGATTCCCGGCGCACGCACTCGGACTCAATCCTGTATAATAAAACTTCCCGGGTATGGGCATACATGAGGAGATCGGTACCGAGGAAGGGAAACGGCCAGAGACTTCAATACCATAGTCCCTTTGATCTCTTTTACCGCCGGCGACGCACTCACTTGTCTCTTGTCTCTTGTCTCTTGTATCAAGTCGAGCCGGCCAGTCATCCCGAGCACAGCCTTTTATTGGCCAACTTGCTGCTCTTTTAAATACTAAACTCACCGGTTCGGGAAAAATATTTAAACCGAGCAACCCCGAAACATTTCCGGATTTTTAAAGACTAACTTAACAATTTTTTAATTTAATTCGTAGAAAAAAAATCGGTAATTGTTTACAAGTGGGGTCAACCACATTTTGGGCCATAAGTAGGTGAAAAATTAACATTTTCAAATTTTTTTTGATTCTGCTTATTTTTACGGCACATTTATGATAAAAAATGTGAAAGAAAAAAATAAAGATTTGGATAGCTTTTTTGCCTTCAAAAGTTGAAAAACATTTTGTCTCTCATGTTTTTGGATAAAATTTCTATTTTATCTTTTTTTGATAGATTTTTTTTTGAAAAATACATAAAAAAACGAACAATTAAAAAAAAAAAGTTGAATATCACAATTTTCTAAAAAATTTATAAATATTATTGAAAGTTTGTTAAAATTGTGATAATTAGTTTTTTTTTATTGTTCATTTTTTTATGTATTTTTCAAAAAAAAAAAAATAAAATCAAATAGAAGTTTCATTCAAAAAAATAAAAATGAAAATGGTTAACCCCACTCGTAAATATTTACCTATAAATTAAGTATTCTGCTGTATAAAATAAAAATTGAATTTTGATAAAAAAAATGATATCAAAAAATTTTTTTACATGTCGTTTGAATGTTAGTGAGTATAATTAAGATTAAGTGGATTATTTTATTTGATAGATGTAAAGTTTATCCGTGATAGGTTAATGAAAATTAGCATACGGTAAATTGAGAGCCGAAACGTTCTCACGTAGGACGTAGTACAGTAAATGAACACTAAATTAAGGTGATTATTTAATTACCAGCATGTTCAAGACTAATTTTATCACACAGTTGATAATAATTACTTTAAATACAAGCTGTAAAATAAAATGTATTAAATTAATAAAATTTTAATCGGCAAAACAATAAAATAAAATTTGTAGAGAAAAATTGAGATAAACTGGGTATTAAACGCAAGCACTCTTTATTTTTATTTTTATTTTATATAAATAAATTTATATATGAGGTAGATATTTACGAGGCCATATAGCAAGCGATATTTACAATGACGTCGCGAGAGCGTTAGTGTAAAATCATCTCAGTTATATTATGCTGGCTAGCAGAGTGGATATCGGTGAGTATGAGGATGATATGAGGAAAGAGTCGAGTACCAGTGCCTACTAACAGTTAACAGTTGAGCTGGATAAAGGAGAAGAAGACTCCCTACTGATTTTACGCCGACTCCATTGCACATCTTCATATTATCTTCACCACCGTATTTATACCCTCGAGGGGCATTTAATTTAAAACGGTGAGTTTATACGTCGGCTGTGCTCGCTACTCTTGCCTTAAAAATTTTATATGTGTTATTTGTTTCCCGATAAATAAATCTACATCATTTATCCCAATAAAATTATACGGATTTAATATTTTAAGTAAAATACTAGCAACTTTGCAGTCACTATGTGACTGCCGTGACTTGTGAACTATAAATAAATAAAATTTTGCTTTATTAAATAATGAATTTTGTTAAATTGCACTGTACTTTCTTAAATATTGACGTTTTTAAAGATATAAACTCATCTCAATGTTACATTCATCAAAAGCTTTCATTTGAGTACCCACATGCATTTTGATATATTTTTCATATATACATATATATCTGTAACATATATTTCATAGATATAAGCTCATCCCGATGTTACACTCATCAAGAGCTTTCATTTGAGTACTCACATGCATTTTGATATATTTTTCATGTATACATATATATTAATATATAAAATATATGAAAAATTGATGTGGGTACTCAGATGAAAGGTCTCGATGAGTGTAATACCGGGGTGAGCTTATATCTTTAAAAATGTCAATAGTTGACAAGATATAAAGTCATTTCTTAATTATGTATCTAGATCTAGATATTTTCTTAATAATATAGATTATTTTAAAATAAAATCTCAATGAAATATTTCCACGTATCGCTGAAAGTAGGATTTCTCTTTGAAGCAGAAGACAACTCGTGACGACCCTTAGAGCTGACATGGGCAGCCCTATAAGCGAGAACAGAGACCAGAGAGCTGCTGCATTATAAACCCATGAACCAGAACTAACGGCACCGAGATTCTCTTCTCTCTTCTCGCGGGAGCGGGACCAAAAATGGCTCGAGCCAATTAACGTACGTGGCCTTTATTCGTAAGGTCTAACGACCCCCAGGGGGAGAAGAGGCTCGAGGCTGGAGGTGCCTGGAGGTGAGGTATATAAGGTATATACGATGCAGAGACCGAGGAGAGACACAGACTGAATAGACAAGAGAGTGTCTTGTTGTACAGGATCCTTTTATTTAAACAGAACTAACCAATACGAGGATCGGGAACGGGTGAGGGGAGGATGCAAGGATGTTGGTTATTCTCTCTGGCAGTAACCCGTACGAGCATGTCATTTGAATAAATTTAAATAATGCCAACCTCCAGTGGAACAATGCTAAATCAGTCGTAATTGTTAATAATCGTAATAGCTCTTTCTTTGGCTGCTGACTCCAATGCGTTGCTCTTTGCTCCTCTGTCTGCGTCGTGATCTGGTTACATCCTCGCTGGAGAAGCCAGGAGGGGAGTTATGTCTTGTCGGGTTTTATTAGTCGCTTTGTTGGCTATTTTTCGAGCAAAATGCAGGCTGGATCTTCGGCTCCTCTAAGTCGTGGACGCGCGCGTGACCTTCCGTGCTCCTATCCGCCAAAGGAGACGAGAGTGTACCTGCTCTCTCTAAGGCGCTGTACTTTACCGTGCTTACATGGTACTCCTTTTGCTTCCTACTTTCCTCTCGCTCCCCAGGCTTCAGGTACCGAGGTACCTTGCTTGCATCAAATTACACGACCAACGTTTGACTTCTGTTTTCCAAACTCTTAATGTACATTTACTGATTCATGTTTTCATTTTTTTTTATTTATCAACAGATATACTTGAGAGAAAATTTTTTTTATAAAATTTACTATTAAGATTTTATCAAATTTTTATCAAGCCCAAAAATATTATCAATGTAAATTTTTAAAAAATTAAAAACTTGAATTTTTTCAAATTAATTAAAAATTTCATAAAATAAAATATAATTTAATAAATCTCTAATATAGGGATGATATAAAGCTAACTTTTATTTTTTATATAAAAATATTATCACTATAAATTTTGATAAAATTAAGAAAAAAATTAAATACTTGAATTTAAATAAATTAATTAAAAATTTCATAAAATAAAATAAAATTTAATAAATCCAATATAGGGATAATTTAAATTTTTACTGTCAATAATTTAAACCATTTATATTTGCAAACCAAAGAAATATCTGTGGGGCCTAAAAATTGAGACATTGTATTCAGATACTAAAAATAAAAAAAAAGTAAGCAAGTAAAGAGCTGTTAAAAACTATTACTTTGCAAATTTATTTTGAATGAGATAAATGATGAATGAAAATAAAAATGTAAAGTTAAATATTACAAAGGATTAATTATCCATAATAGTAATACATATACAATATATATATATATATATATATAAATATAAATAAAGGTATATGATAATATGAAAGAGGAATTATTTAAATCCGTGGGAACATACCTGAGCCTCGGGCTCAGACTCACCATCTCAGGTGAGTCTTAAGATAATGCAGAGTTAGAGCGGACACATTTAAACGCGTTTGTTGCAACGCGGTACTTTTCTGGGCCAATTTTTCTATGTGACATCAATGAATACCGCTTTGGGTCCTCCCCCTGGCCCCCTCGTGTTTGTATAGTTCCGCGGATGCATACACCACTAGTCTCCATATAAACCTACAAGTCTCTGGTGCGTTTGGTTGAATGCACATCGTGGACCTACTGGACGACAAGCTCGCGGAAGTCGCCACAAAGTAGTACCAGCGAGTAATAGTGTAGGATATGTACTATGTGCACTAGCACAAGCTCGATAGAACAAAACTCCAGTGCATTCTAATCTCTACACAGTAGCTGATGCTGTTTCAGTTGTAGGAGCCGCCGCTTCCAATGGGAACTGTCACCAAGTGCGTATAGGGTTATTAGATCGGTATCGCCTCCGAGTGACAACACTGTGAGAACTCACCGTTTGAATTTACAGCTGAGCAATCAGTATCATTGTATATATAAGTATGCATCCCTGTTATCTTCTATTCTCTATCCTCTTCCTCTTCCTCAGCCGTTCTATTAGCAGCTTTTCTTAATTCAATCTCTCAATATTCTATTCTACCCAACAATTTATAACTAACTGCTTACTGACCGAGATTTTCTTCCTCCATAGATTATTATTCCATTGAATCCTGGAGATTTTTATTCCTTCATAAATTCCTTAGCTAAGATTAAATTTCATTCATCGATTTTTTGGATAAATAAATAAGAATAATAATAATTATTATTATTATTATTATTATAAATTAGAAATTTAAATTCCCATCAATATTCGGGATTTATAGCGAAATAAACAGCCAACTTGTTCGGTGATTCATATATGGTAAAAATAAAAAAAAAATAAAAAGGCACTTTAAATTTAATGAAACAAGAGAAGTGTATCTGTATATATGTGGAAGGATAATAAACAATAACGGACAAATTGCAGGTTGACGCGTTTAATTTGCGCAATTAAGTGACAGAACGTGTCTCGGAGAGCTCAGACGTACACACGTTCTCTCAATGGATCGGCATTACACACGGACAAATAAAAATTTATGTGTATGTATACTCGATACCCGTACATAATATTTCTTAAAAAGTCTTATAATAAAATAAAATCCGGGATTTTGTTCACTTGCGGTGTTTTATGGCACTATCACAAGACATTGCCGAGCTGTTTGCTGTTTGGGATCGCGACTACTCAAAAGGATTACAAGTCCGAGCCTCTTGTGTCATTTAAACCATCCATCGGGTCAACGACTCGACCACTTAGCTGTGTATTATAATCCTTTTTGGTCTCGACAATCGACACCTATTTCACCGTTTCTTTTTTTTTGGTGTATTATCATCGGTATACTTTATACCTATTTAGTTTGTATAAAATATCCCCGAAAAATGTTATTATAATCACAATAATTAAAATAATTAATTACACCTTTGTGTATAATTAAAATTGTAATGATTTTTAGTTATTTGTGTAAATATTTAACAAAAAGATGGTTTTTTTTTATTTAATAAATAAAAATAAATAATCTTTTCTCTCATTCTCAGTGGTTTTATCTGAGGTTATCCTTACAGCTCGTTGAGGATTCTTAATTATAGCACTTTACGATCCGAGTCTCGAGTTCTATCGGTGGATTACGGGCGTTATTTACGGTGCGATAAAACGCTAAGACACAAAAAAGAGAGAGGAAATGTATAGATGTATACATGTATATAGATATGTTATATGTTTCTACTAATGTAATGTTATGCTGTATATTAGTATAGGGCCGAGTGTGAGAGTAAGAACAAACTCTTGTTGAGAGAAGGTGAATCTCGGATTTGGGTTTTTTGACGGAACGTATTACACATTACACATGTGTGATCTCACATTTGGATTTACAGATAGAATAAATAAATAAATAAAGAACGACAACTCCGACTGCTCATTTATACTCACACTGTTATACGAGGATAAGGACGGTACGCAATCGTGATCGATAGTATTTTATTCGACAGTTAAGCATACATATAATTGTACGCCACGGCATATACGGGGTATTATGGTGTTATGTGTATACATATATAACACGCAGGTAGGAGAAAGAGACCGTGAGAGGATAGAGCGAAAGGCCAACAGGTTGGCTCTAGATCCTCAACTCAACTCACATCAACTCTAGACTCGAATAGTATTATATTATATTATATTATACTATATCGGCAAGACTCGTGTCCTCTTCCAAAGCACTTCTCTATACGCTCCTATCAACTTCTTATTCTTATTCTTATTCTCAACAAGTCCTCCGCAGACTTACTGAGATACAGGTGACCCTAATAACACCATTTCGTAACTATTTATACGTCCCTTTTTATTACTCGTCTTAATTTTTTTTTTTTTATTTTCTTTCAGCTCCAACCGAAGAAAAGAAGATGTAATCATTAAAATTAAATCAATTAAATAGCTTTACAGTGCCTTTTTATAATTGATATGTTACTAAAAAATGTCTTGTAACATGCTAGTCTGATGTGAGAAAATTGATTGACTTTTTGTGGCATTCACTAATTGTCTTGTATTTATTATTTATATTTGATATTTCAGTAGGTATGAGTGGAGTGTTTTGACCTTTTTTTTTTTTTTAAACAAAAATACTGATAATAATTCCGAGATTGTTGATGAAAAATATTTTTCCTGACTACTCATTAATAATAACCCAAAAAAAGTGTTTTTGTAGAAAAAATCTAAATCCAGAGACTTGTAACTTTTAAATAAAAATAAAAAGACACCGCGTTATTTTTTAAGAGTATCTTTAAGATCTAGATAAACAAAATCATTAATTAAATGTTTTTTTTGTGACGGTAAAAAATAAATTTCATTAGAATTAAATAAATGTTTTTTTTTTTTTTTTTTAATTTGTAATTCAAATAGTGATGGGTAAAAAGAATTTTTGATTAAATTATAAATAAAATTGGGTTACGAAAAAAATTTCTCCATCAGAACTTAAGCGTTGAGCGTCCTTGTCCTTCGGTGGAATTTAACCTTTAACATCGAAATAACTTTTTTCACCTAATTAGAATTAGAGAAATTAAAAAGTTTAAAAAGTCACGTAACCACCCAAAGGATATTAATTACTGTATGGACATAAATTTCCGGAATAAAGGTCCAAGTACTTACTAAATTTCCGTGAAAATGATTGAATAAATTAAAAAAAAAAAATATGGTAATTATTTACATATGGGGTCCACCAATTTAATTTTCATTTTTTTGAACAAAATTTTTTTTTGAAAATTTTGATGTTTTTTTTTTTTTTTAAATACATGAAAAAATGAACAATTAAAAGAAAAAAATAAGTTGATTACCACAATTTAACATATTTTCAAAAAAAATTATAAATTTTTTTAAAAATTGTGATATTCAACTTTTCTTTTTTTTCATTGTTCGTTTTTTTATGTACTTTTCAAACAAAAATATATCAAAAACATCAAAAATAGAAATTTTATCCAAAGACATGAGCCAAAATTTTTTCCAACTTTTGAAGGCAAAAAAGCCATCGAAATCTTTATTTACTTCTTTCACGATTTTTTTTTCATAAATGCGCCGTAAAAACAAGCAGATTTAAAAAAAAAAATTAAAAAATTTTAATTTTTCACCTAATAGATATGGCCAAAAATAGGGTGAACCCCACGTAAATGATTACCAAAAATATCATGGTTCGGAAAAATGAAAGAAAAAAAAAACAATAAATAAAAAATATACCGATATATGTGCGTTTTATATATCCCACGCGTACGCGGCGCTTAAAGTCGGAAGTCGTCGCGCTCGAGCGACTCTCTATTCGCAATAATCAAAGTTTCTTCTCACTCGACAGACAAAGAGCTGAGCAATAAATATACACAAAGACTTAGCCGATATAATAGTGTACCAGTACGGATGAAAAAGCTTAAGGAATCTTCAGAACGAGAGAAATTCCATGAGAGATGCGATCGTCAGTACATCGTACTCGGAACACGCACGCGTACTGTATCTTCTTCTTATATTCTCATTCTCATTCTTACGGGGGATTAATTTAAGAGAATTCTGCAATATTGCAGCATACCCAAGGAACGTGTATGTGTATCACGTACGCGGTATAATGCACCGGGTTTAAAGTTCAGCGAATCAATTCGAAAGATGATGATGATATTTTTTCGATTTCCGAGTCTAGTCCTTGGTCTCTTTGTCTATGATTGATTCATGAACGGGCCGGGCCATTCTTGCACCGCATTTGAATGAATAAATTGACCCACTAAAATGTATAAGGTAATTTAAATAATCGAAAATGTGTGTCGAAAAGAAGGTACGCAGCAGAACTAAACACGTGGAGCTGGGTTTCTAACCGGGAATAATAAAAAAAATTTCGCTCTGATTGCCGGAGAGCAAACGGTGTGTGTCATCATTTTAAAACCATATATGTGTATCCAAAGCAAACCGTTAGGGTTTGTATGATGTTGTGTCTTGTATAAATCGTTGATCGTGTCGTGTGTAGAGCCCGCCAGCTCATAAATATACCTCGAAAAGAAGGAGAAGAAGAAGAAGTGGAAGCAGAGATACTCAGCCGAAGCTCGAGATCAGGAGAAAGAAGAAGAGATGAGAGCAAGTTAATATCGTCCGGTGCGATCGAGACTCGAGATTAAGCGCGTTAGAAATTATTCGTATGGGTTAGCTTTGGACATAAAGTTGTAATTTGTGTGTGAGTGTGTACTCAATAGTATCTGGAGGTTGCGCAACCGACCTCGTGGCGACCTCCAAGCTGGACACTAAAATGAGTATAAGCAAAAGGAATTTAAGATGCTCCCCATCTTCTCGATATCAGGTCATTAATTATAGTGACAGTACACCTTTTAGATTTCATTTTATTTTTATTTTTATTTTATACCTTTTTTTATCGGGCTCGAATTTTTTATTTATATTTTTTTTTAAAAACCTCGTCAATGTGATACTGATTACTGATTACAATCCATTAGGTGATGCGTAGCTGTGGCTGGGTTACATCAATAACTGAGCTGAGGCTCTCTTGGAGGTTGATAGCGGCAGATTTATCGTCTTAAATTTTGTTCTACTTATATTTATTTATATAAATATATATTTATCTCTTGAGTGATAGAACACGGTTTACTTCTTTTATTTTAGTTTATTTTAATGACCATGGTAATGAGTACAAGAGTTTTTATTTCCTAACTTCTCAAATATCGCGTTATGTTCTTAGAATATTATTTACATTTGTAAAGCCTTTGAATTTAATTATCGACTTACAAAAATATTTAGATTTTATTTCTAAGCAGACCTTCTATTGCTAAATATTATAATACTAGCAACCTAGCAGTCACTATGTGACTGCCGTCACTTGTGAACGATAAATAAATGAAATTTTGCTTTATTAAATAATGATTTTTAATAAAAAGTACTGTACTTTCTTAAATATTGACGTTTTTAAAGATATAAGCTCATTTCGATGTTACACTCATCAAGAGCTTTCATTTGAGTACCCACATGCGTTTTGATATATTTTTCATATATTCATATATATAAATATATAAAATATATGAAAAATTAATGTGGGTACTCAAATGAAAGGTCTCGATGAGTGTAATGTCGGGGTGAGCTTAAATCTTTAAAAATGTCAAATGTTCACAGTTACAAGGTAATTTCTTAATTATTAACATTTTTAAAGATATAAGCTCATCCCGATGTTACACTACTCATCAAAAGCTTTTATTTGAGTACCCACATGTATTTTAATATATTTTTCATTTATATAATAATATATAAAATATATGAAAAATTAATGTGAGTACTCAAATGAAAGGTCTCGGTGAGTGTAATGTCGGGGTGAGATTATATCTTTAAAAATGTCAATAGTTCACAAGATACAAGATCATTTCTTAATTATCTCTCTAGAAATAGAGTTTTTTCTAATGCAGCCTAAATACTTATCATCATAAATTGATTGTCAGTAAGAATGATATGAAGTCTTTAAAACGCACAAATTAAAATCAAGACATTTGCGATGACACTAAATTTCCCTAATAAAAAAAAACGATTTTATCATGACTATCCTGGACACAAAATTTTTCTTATTCTCTTAATATAGATTATCTTAAAATTTAGTAGATAATAAATAAAAAAGTTTTTTTATTTTTCTTTTTTGGGTGTATTATTGTTTAGTAAACCAGTAAAATAATTTAATGCAGAGGTCGTTGAGAAGAGTAGTTTCATGGTCATGGATCGTTTGAATCGGATGGATGATCGGTCTACTTGTAACTCGTGAGAGAGCACCTCAACTGTTGAGCTCCTGGGTCACGAGTTACTCTTTAGTTCGTGTATTATAAAGACGGTATGATGGTATGATGGTAGCAAGGATCGGTAGTTTAGTAGCGAGCAGTAGTACGTCTAAAGTTTCTTGGTCATGGTCTTGCTATTGAATCCTCAAGTCAGTCTTAATCTCAAACTAAGGTCTACCGAGTAGAGAGTACTCTACATGAGCCAGTAAACCACCGAATGGACCGAATGCGAGGTTAAGCAAAGAGACCAGGCTGACAAGTGGATATGACGGAAAAAATAAAAAGAGTTTAAATAAAAATAAAACAGACTGGTAGTCGAACGTTGAAGGAGCTGAGCTCATCTTTATGACGACAGCAGTGTCTTAACTCGTCGTGACGTACCGCTCTTTTATCTCTACATACGAGCGGTTCCCGAGTATGTATATGAGCAATAGTGATTGTATTAAGTATGGAAACCACTCTATTGGTTCTATTTATATTTAAACTGTGTTTTGCTCTTGGTCGATTCGGTCGAGTGAAGAATGAGAGCCTTAAATACGATTTTAAGATCGTTTGTCAATTGCAATGGGGCAAGCGTCGAGCTTAAATGATGAGATAAAAGCAAAGACCGCGGGATAGGAGCCAAGACCATGAGCGATGCTCTGCCTACTTTTATTTAGAGTTTTCTCGTGATCCGGTTGACGAGATTGACGACAGAGGGCGTATCTTGGATACGATCTCCAGGAGCTTGATATATTTACTGGTGTGTTAAGAGTTCTCTATTGCTTCTATTTAATTTATTTTATTGCTGTACTCTATTTAAATAAACCCGACCGATTGGGAAATAAATTTTCAGCTTCTCTTAAGGAGATCCAAGTACCCTCCTAGTGTAAAGAATGTCTATAAAAAAATAATACGCAGAAATACTTTTGTTATGCATCTTAAAATTAATTTTTAAATTAATTAATACATTTTGGAGTAAATTTTCGAAAAATTTGCTTATTAAATAATTATTAACATTTAATTGACTAATAAAGAATATAGCACTCTGAATTACCGGTATACACTTGACAACACCGCAAGAGTTCCCTAACCTTAAAATTTATTTATGTTTACTGTCTAACTAAAATGACTAAGATCTTCTAGCATTTAAAAAACCGCGGTTACTTATGCGCCGGGTAACTGTGCAAGCAGTGTTGCCAAGTCAAATACAAGACTTTAAAGAACGGAAGTTCCTTGTGATTTTTCATAAAAAATATAAAATATCTCCGTAATACATTCGAAAACCTTTTTTTTTTTTTTTTTAATCGAAAGCTTACTATTTTTTCAATCAAATTCAATGAAAATAAAATTTTTTTTAAATCGTTAATTACATTAAATTCTTAACCAAATACACGGCTGGTGCGCGGAAAAAGCTACATGTAAAAATTACAATTTTCAAACCTAAATTTTTCATTAAATATCCCGGAAATTACTATTTTTAAATTTTTTATTATTAGGCTACGTACATTGAATTTACAAATTTTCAGGAAATTTTAAAAATTTTACTTAACGACTTTTCCATAAATTTATTTAAAAGTTATCAGCTGTTAACGCTTGAGATTATATCTGGTCATAAAAATTAGTGTCAATAATCTCCGACAGGCGGCGCATGGTCGCTACATTTTCTCACTCTAAGAGACTTAAATTCTAAAATATAATAAAAATAATTATTTTGACTATTTAAAGACATTTATATGATAAATTACAGTTTCAGATTGTATAAGAATTACATTGTAGAATGTAATATTTACATTGAAATCTCTGAGTATTAAATTAAAAAATTGAATTTAGAAAAATGTTATTTCAAACTGTAATTTTTCTAGTTTTGATTACGACGGGACCGATTTTACATTTTATACTGTAATTTTTCGAGTTTTCTTTTTTCCGTGTGGAATCTCCATTTACCTACATGTAAAAATTACAATTTTCAAACCTAATTATTTCATTAAATATCCCGGAAACCTACTGGTTTAAAACTTTTTTATTAATTATTAGGCTACGTAGATTGAATTTACAAATTTTCAGAAAGTTTTGAAAATTTGACTACTTCACGTGAATCTCCCTAACAGTTCTCTCATTTTTCATCGTCAATTCTGATTGATTGCTGCTTAACATCCACTCAAACATCTGAGATGTAATTAACAACCGTAAAAATTTTTAAATCCAATGTCGAAAATAATTATTTGAATAGCTGAATATTAAGTCAGGGTCGTGATATGTTCCAGAGGGCACATACCAGAGGGATACACCAGCAGGCTCGAAAGGTAATTGGAGCGATCGGCACTTGTTTTCACACGGCACGATCACGAGTCTACATGCTATTTAATATATGCCGGTACTAAACCAAAGGAGCAAAGAACTTGGAGGAGGCTAAGGTTGTTGATAGTCGATCCATACACAGTATGTAATCCTCTCTTCTCTTTCCTTTTTCCTCCTCTCGCCTATTCTCTTGGTCCCCTGTTCCTTGGTGTGATATGACCAGAGCACTCTTATTACCGGCCTCCTTACTCCTTATTCTCTGCTAAGGATTGTATATATGTAGAGTAGAGTACAACGATTGGATATAATGTTAGGACGTTGTATCGTCGTCGAGGACTATCCTGTAAGGCGCGTATACCCCTTAACCCTTACGTTAACTTCTCCAGTACTTAAAATATGTATTGTGAGTGTAAGCATGCAGTTACAGGTACATCGAACATCAAGGATAGCTAAATGCTCGTTATGCTTATCTACACGAATTACGAGACTGAGATCCTCAACATCATAACATCATTTAAGATTTCTTCTCTATATTATTTCATTCTTGCATTAAATAATGTAACATTTGATCTCGTTAAAATTTTAAACCATTATTTAATTTATGAATATTAAGATTTTATTGTACGACTCATGATCCGAAGCATCGAAAAAAATTTTTTTGCCTCATTTCGGCAACTATTTTCATTATTATAGTCTTATAAGTTCACGAAATCAAGATATTTTGTAAACTATTGTCAAAATAATTAAGGTGATATTAATTTCATACTTTTTAAAAATTTATTATTAATTTTTTTATTTGAATTAATAAAATTAAAAAAAAACCAAGACTGTATATCTACACTGAAAAAAAAAAATCCTTGACTGGAGGGTAAATTTTCTTGGCTCAAAAAAATATTAAGGAAGATTGAAAATTTCTTGAATAAAGTCAAAATTTCTTGAGCCAAGAAAATTTCTTCTTGTTCCCAAATAACTTTCGTTTTCCTTAAAATTTTCTTGTTGCAAAAAGTTCTTTTTTCTGTGTATATATGTTGTGTACATTTATTCCAATAAGGAGGCTTGCGCATTATCGTTCTATTTCAGCTGTTTTATATATTTTTTCACATTCGCTTTATTTTATTATAATTTCATAATTAAGTAAGCATTATGAGTCGTGCCATTTTTTAGATTTTCCAAATTTTTATAATTTATTAATGCAGTAAAAATAAAAAATTTTTTTAATTTTAATAGTTTTAATAGAGCTTGAGCAATGTAACCTTTTAAAAAATAAAAAAAAACAATATTTAATAGTAAAAGACGGTTATTTTCTCTATCAGTGGGTTAAAATTAAATATATGAATTAGTTTATATAATGACGGTGTAGTGTCGTTGTTGTTCTCGTCAGTTGATATAACAGAAACTGAGTAGAGGACAGAGGGCTAGGGGGGTTCGGGGGCCCGGAAGCGTGTAGAGACTCGTGCCGATCGATGGCCGAGATCGATAACTGTAGATGGTTGGGATAAGACCCTGAGATTCACGACACAGGCCAATAGAGATCGACCTGTCCTCATCTCCGCTCAGTACCGATTTATCTCCCTTTTTATACCTCATAGATATAGACATAGATACTTTTAAGTACCCTACACGTTACACGTTTTAACAAACTCATCATCATTGTTTAGTCTAGTCTACATTAAAAGCAACATCGAACATACAACACAGCGGATCAGCGATCGGTATCAACCTCGGAATTGGTATCGGTATCGGTATCAGTATCGGTATCGATCCTCCTATCAGATCAATATATCAGTATAGTTATAGTTATAACTATAACCCCCGAGTGCGATAACGGATAAGAAAGAACGAAGAGCGTGAACAGGTCGCGCCGGCATTCGGAAGATTACAAATGTGCCGATGACCCGAGGATGATCTTTATCCCGGGTCACGTGGACGTTCCAAATTATATAGAGTGAGCGAACAAGGGCCCGCTGTCGTCGTTCTTGTGAATATGCCCTATCTAGCACAATACCCACCGAGACTCTTTGGTTAACAGAGATCATCATCATCGTCATCATTATAATCATGATGATGATGATGATGATGATGGCGATGAAGAGGAAGAAAATATGGACGTGATCTCAACGCTCTCATCGCCTGCTTCTATTTACAATCTCCAGCTCTGTCTTAGTCCTCACTCTACACTCTGCCCTCAGACAAACATATCCACCACCTGTTCATCGCCTTGACCCCAGACATCATTTCCTCAGCTTTGTAAGACCAGGTTTCACAAAATAGTTTTAATTTACAGTCAATTCTTTTTATTTATTCAAGATTAATTAATGGACTGATAAAAAAATTATTTTGAAGAACTTGAATGGTTGTTTTTGGTTCAAAAAATTTTTTTTAAAGCAAATTTCATTTCCTGACAGAGTGAAAATTTTAATAAATATTTTAAAGTTCAATTTGGACTAAAAATTGGTAAATATTTTTTTTATTCGAGGAAATTTGTACTAATCTATAATGTTAAGAGAATAAGAAAAATATTGTGTCCAGGACATTCATATGATACAATCGGTTTTTTTAGTGAAATTTAGTGTCATTGCAAAGGTCTTGATTTGAATTTGTGCCTTTTAAAGATTTCATATCATTCTCACCCATATTCAATTTATGATGATAAGTATTTAGGCTACATTCAAAAATTCTCTATCTCTAGATACATAATTAGGAATTGACGTTGTATCTTGAAAACTATTGACATTTTTAAAGACATAAGTTCACTCCGACGTTGCACTCATCGAGACCTTTCATTTGAGTACCCACATCAATTTTTCATATATATTATATGTATGTATATATGAAAAATATATCAAAAATGCAAGTGGGTACTCAAATGAAAGCTCTTGATGAGTGTAACATCGGAATGAGCTTATATCTTTAAAATATATATTATATATATGTATATATCAAAAATGCATGTGGGTACTTAAATGAAAGCTTCGATGAGTGTAACATCGGGATGAGCTTATATCTTTAAAAACTTCAATAGTTGAGAAAGTACGGTGCAATTGAACAAAAGTCATTATTTAATAAAGCAAAATTTTGTTTATTTATAGTTCACAAGTCACGGCAGTCACATAGTGACTACAAGGTCGCTAGTTTATATTTAAAGAAAATTTCACATAAAAAAAAGTTTTATTTAAACCAAGAAATTTTTTTTCACTTAATAAAATTTAATTAATTTTGAAAATGAATTAGTAGAAAAATAATACACAAATAAGAATAGCGAATAAAAGATAGTCGAGGATGAGAAAGATTTGGGTGATGATAACTTCGAAAGTAAATGACTCGAATCCCCTTGAGTATGCTCATGCAGATGCGTCACATTCTTTAATTTTTAAAAACCCCAAGCTCTATGTCATCGAATAATCTGGATGGCTGATATCTCGAGCAAGGGAATGTCTCAACGAGATACTTTATTGTCTTGTATGTATAAATATATAAATATATAAATGTAGAGTGTGGATGTGTATCCTTAGAGACAGTGAATTTAATGTCGCTACGAGTGGCTCGCAGCAGGTATAAAAGACCTCCATGTTCACGAGGTCCTATAAGGTACAAACACCCTGAGCCCGCTCTAGAGTATATGAGTCCTCTGTTGTGTGTGTGTAATCGGGGAATCCCTCCGTAGAATTCCTTGATCTACATATACATTTATCAAGTGGTTCGAATGCTAGATATTTAAATTTTTTTATTTCACCTGCTGGAGACTCAACGCGATGTACACCATCACGGCTAGATTGTTATCGGGCTGGTGCTGGTATCTTCTTTATTTTTGTTTTAGCATCTCTAACTCGCTACTCTCTCGTGACAAACGATTTTATGGAGAATGAGACGTTAGCTTAATGGTGTAAAGTCCGAACATTTTTTAGCTTCGAGTCCCGGTTTATTTACAATCCGCTCGCTAATGTCATAATTTCCTCCCTGGATTTTTATTTACCGATCCATTATTTTAAAGGGAACAGTAAATTATGTTAAAATATTATTTATATGTATAATTACGCCCGCGGGGACATTCAACTCTGGCCAAAAAAAAAAAAAAAAAATAATATGTAATCTACATACGTCAATTTTCATTGTTAGTGCAAACCCGTTGTCACTCACACATGATGTATTCAGGTGTTTGGCTCGCATCTATTAGAATAATATTGCTCACGGTGATTTTAAAACGTAGGCTGAATGGACGAGGAGAGTCTAATGCAGTTTATAAGAATAAAAATAACAATAATGATAATAACACAAGTGGGCGTCAAATCAAATTCGCAAAATTTTTACAAATTATCAAAATTAGATGTTTTTTAGCTTTTAAGTGGATACTCGGACAAATTTATATGAAATTTATAATATAAAATATATTACGGGTGTGAGGGACGAGGTAGAGCATGTAAGTGTATAATATTCATCAGAAGTGTATCCAATTTCCTCTCTACTCGTCCAATCTGTTGCTGTAGACACAGATAGACGCAATAATAACAATAACGAGGAGAGTAGACTCTGCTCAAGTGTTTGACTGGCACGAGTACCGGATTAAAACCCATGGAGAAGATAGAGAAGAGAGACTAGAATATAAAAAGAGAGAGAGGAACAAAAGTCGGAGGAATAAAAGAGAGGACAAGCGAGAATGCCCTCATGCGATTTGCATCTGGCGCTTGTTAGCCGACGTAGACCGATTTTCTCGAGGGCTATGAAAAATCGATCTAACCTCTTCTTCTTCGCCACCATCACCATCAACCTCTTCCTTCTCTCCTTACTCACTTACTTTTATTATTATTGTTGTTATAATATTCTTTTATCCTCGTCCCCTGGTCCGTAGTCTGCTTGAGTAAAAAGTATCTCTTGTACTTATATTCTTAGGCTGACATACGCGATACGAGTGCCGGTCGCGCTCCTATCCTATCCTCTCAAGCTCCCATGCTCACTCCTCACCCAGAGTCAGAGCTAGATAGGATAGCCATCTGCCTCTTCTTGGAGTTACGACACCTCTCTCACACTCTTCTCTATTATATTCCACTGTTCCCGGATGACGAGTTCTGCTGGTTGGCTTTTTTATTCCACTCACTTTAACATCCAACTTTACTTATTTATATTTTATTTTAGTTAAATTCAATTTTTGGCAAAAAAAAATTTCTATTTTAATTTTTTTTTAATTGTAATGATAAAAAATTATTTTTAATTTTTGAGAAAAAAATATTAAATAAAAATGTGTTATGTAAAAAATATTAATTTAGGGTAATTAATTAATTTTACATTTAAAATATTTAATGTGTTTAAGTATTTGGTCCTAGCGTGTTAGGCTAATAGACCGGGAACTTCCGAGTTTTAGTTTATTGAGAATGATAGGTTTGTTTGAATAAATTGATGTAGTTGAATAATTTTAATACATATATTGTTTGAATAACGATTTTACAATATTACCAAATTCACAAATATTAATAATTCACAAATATACCTGATAAAAAATTTGATGAACCTTGTTGATTTAATTTGTTTTAGTTGGTTTCACTTTACGATTTTACTTTACCTTTACAAATGCTTTATTTTCTGTACAATAGATTTACACGTGGTCTATTGAGACTTATTTAAACTATGTACGATGTTAACACTAGGACGTCAGGACAACGAGAGAGATTTTTTGGTGACAATTGCGAGGTGTCGAATTTTAGGGTGTAACTAATTTCCACTTTGGGGGAAACAAATGACCAATTATTTGTCTATTTTCTTGGGCCCTTACTCTCTCTCTTAAATTTGTCTAAAAATGTTGCATGTCCCTCTACTTGGGTCAGAGTGCAACATGCTTTCTCACTTACTCTTATGTTCTATTATTCATCTATGTGTTTGTGTATACGTAAGCGCATTTACGCATAGACAAAGACATACATTTGTACTGTCTACATTAATTTATTTATTAAAATCATATGAATAAATATGTACTCGAATCTAACATTTCTTACGTTTCCTTGAATTTAATTATTTATTTGTAGAAATATTTCTGTTTTATCGTTTTATAAATTTGTTGTATTATTTTAGAATTCAATTGTTTAAAATTTGTTTATTTTTAATTATTTAACTTTCAAGTTCTATTTTTTTTTATTTGTTTTTCATTTCATATTTAATTTTGTTGTCTAAAAATTATTTCAGAAAGTTCATTATTAAAATTTATTTCGATATTTTTCTCAACACTAAAATTCTGTCATTAAGTTATTCTAAAATCTTTTGGTTTAAAATAAATCTTTTTATCTAATGTTCTTTATCTTTAATTTAAGTATTTCTTATTTTAAGTATAAGTGAGTTTGCTTACGAATAACAAAACTCCCATTCATCTATTTAATCTCTTTAATATACCTGGGCTCCAGACTAATTACCGAAATTTCCCTGGGCCTTTTGCAAAAATCGAACGAGATACTTAATGACCGCACTCAAATTAGCTTTAACAATCGTTAAAAACGAAATAAAATTATACTCGATTTTTATAGTTAATAAATATGTAAAGAAAAATTTTTTACATAACAAATGAGAAATTTTTTTTAAAATAAAGCTTTTGAGTTGACAAATGTGAAGCTAAAAGATCTCTTTAGGATAATTAATTAACTGAAAATGATACCCAAGAAATGTAAATGTAGAAAAGTATTCTCCGAGTCCATTATGAGTCCGAGGGTCGACTTAATATCTGGATATTTGTCGGATATATCTCTGGTGGTAATATATAGACACGTATAAAAGTAATCTACATTAAATGAGATATAATAAGAAATATATAATAAAATAAACATGAAAAGGATTTTTGAATCCCTAAAGTAAAGTATTATTGCGGGAATAAATACGCCGTGTGGAGTCCACTCGCGGATTATTCTTATACTATGGCCTGGAGAAGAAGTGCCGCTATCTACGTATACGTGAGATAACTAAAACGCTTTTGACACCTCGCCGCGCCTGGGACATAAACCGTTGCGATACGCTAGAATAAGACCAGTGCTAACAACAACAACTTTAATATAAAACAAATAAAACAAAGAGCCATAAAATAAAACAAAAAAAATAAAAAATTATCCAAGTTGAGTACATTTATAAGTTGGCTCTTCTCACCTGTGCTCTTACAAGTATAAAACTGGAAATTCAGAGGTAAAAAGACCCGCGCTAGTGATACAGAGAGTAAAGTTCTGATCCACTCTATTCTACAGCTCATCTCTCGCAATGTCGATTAAGTCCGCGCTCACAATATAATAGATACCTGTAATGCCCTCGCAACACGCATTGTCCATCCATAAGCGTCGAGGTAATTTGCTTCCCGTGATTGGGACCACCGAGCATGTGTCGAGATACTAACAACCCATGTACACTGATTATTGTTATTATCATTATCATTATTACTCTACATACATTATTTACCAACACATTTACGTCTATTTAAATTGCGCCAGGAAAATTTACTGCTAAATTAGATAATTCCATTTTAAGATTTTTCATTTTTATTTCACGGCTGGATTACTTTTTTCAATTCTAATTTATATATTTATTTATTACCCCGAGGGTGTTGATGTTGAAAAAAAAAATTTTTTTTTTTTAATTGCCGCAACGATCTCGCGCTAATGCATCTAATCGTCCGATTGAGTTTAGCTGAAGAGAGAAGGAGATAAAAAAAGATGGGCTTTGATACGAATCTGATCGTCGGCTCGGCTGGCGAGTCAAAAGGGTATCGATGTCGAGGTCGGGGCGCAATCTTGCCGATCACGAGACAGTAAATCACCGGTACGGTGCAGCGGTTAGCCTGCAGCCTCGGTCTATAACTATAGAATCAGAGAGTTGGCAAATAAACGGGGGAGGATTAAACATTGAAATGCTTGGATATGTATAATGTATATTTATATATATATATGCAGCTGCACCGTGTCCTAGTGGCTGGTGGCTGGTGTCTAGTACAAAGTACTATGCCAATACCGGGGATTTATATAAATCGAGGAAAATGATCGGGTGAAGGCTCAACGTGGCCTTCGATCCGCGATCCCACATCTACCAATCAACACGATCTGCACTTTACTCTTATACTATCCACGCTTTACTTTATTCACCGTAATCACATGATTGTTCAATTACCCTTTTTTTTATTACTCTATTCTCTATCTATTACTGTCCCACTTACATTTGTCACTATTTATATACCTCCAGTGCAACACCGTTTATATAGCTATATTTCTGGCCATAAAGTCTCATTCTATTCAATTTTATTCAATTCGATTATAATATATATTATTGAATCGAGTGAATCGAGGTACTTTATGCGGAAGAAAATCCATGCTAATAATGTAGGTCACCTTTGTAATAATAATTTTATTACTATTACTATAAATTTAAAGTCATTACTACGGAAAACTACTCAGAAGCTAACAACTATTACTCACCAATGTTTCATTTAATACACCAGTGACAGTGACGGAGCACCAAATCGTCCACTTGCTCACCGTTTCACCGTCTACTAGCACTAATTTCTCAATAAAAAATACTCGCGTCCTCAATCCACATCCAGCAGGCTTTCTGTATTATTTTTTTTTTTACTCAACGGATAATCAGAAATTAACAAAGTTAAAAATTGCAGTAAATAAATCCCCAGGCTCTTCTTCAATTAAACGAGTTTTGTTCTAATGAAATAGGATAAACGTTTTTTGGCCCATGAATAAAATATTTTCGACATTTATCATAAATAAATATACAAGATCTAGCGGATTAATTCACGAGCACGCAATTATTCATTAGAAATTTTTTTAAAATATTTAAAAACCCAGGAAATAAAGTTAAAAGGATCGTGTTATATTGAGGCCGTTTGTTGAGGAGCAAAAACTAGTAGCGGTATCTTATACAGATCCTTTTCTCTTTTAAAATCACCATGTTGCGATTCAAGGAGCATTTACCCTTGATAGTTGATTCTAGTTTTGCGTGAGTCTGGATAATATGTGCAAGATTGTTTGTTCAGTTGTTTTTATTGTTAGTTTTGTAGAGCTCGGAGCTTTGTGTCACTGATTCGCCGACGACGCGGGGAGCTTCGCTAATAAGCCGCATGCACTTGTGTCTCGTGTTATTGCTCTCGCGGATGTCTTCTGAGCTGGGTTACGATATTGTATATAGCACAAGTGCACGGTACAATTTACTCGGGGGATGCCTTTATGCCGGTTCGTCCACGAGCGAGAGAGCTGGCCGAGTTAACGCGCATTACACGCGCCGTAGGTAAGGATAATTGGCAAAGACTCTTTATATATATTCTATACTCTCTGTTGCGTTATATGTTCGCTTAGTTCGTCGCGAGGTTTGCCCTTACGTCCATGGAGAATGCCACGACGAATCGCCCGAGATCATTCTTGGAAAAGATATCTTTTAATGTCATTACTATTTTTTACGGGGTTTATTATGAGTAAATTATTTTTCACCTTCCTCTTTTCGTCACTCGTTAAATAAGGGTGAATAATTATTTTAATTTTTTTTTTATTGATTAAAAATTAGAGGTAGTGTAAAACATTAAATAAAAATTGATTTTTACTTAAGAGATATCGAGTTTAAATAATTAATTAATAATTATCCAAACTTAATGGATTTAAAATTTAAATAATGAGACTAATAAATAGTGGTGTTGTAAAATTTAAAATTCTAGAAACAGGATTTAACTCGTGGGTTTGCAAAAAAAAATAATGAAATAAAATTAAAAAAAAAAAAATTAGGTATGTAATAAAGACATGGTAACAATAAAAAATGTATTAAATAGACGCTGGGTTGTCTAGAATAGATAAAAGCATAAAATATATAAAGTAATCGGGAGATTGTCGCCAATAAATAACCAAATAATATAATTTGGTAAATAAAATAAAAATAATTAAAGATGTACACTCTACTATACTGGCAACTGGGCAATTTATCGTGATACAAATGGAATTCTGATGAACATAAAAAAATTTCCGTCGAAATAACCTAACCCAGGACTGTTAATGTATATCTATATCTATATCTCCGCATATAAATATATATGAGTGTATTCTCAACGAAACTAAGAACGTTAGTTTTACGATTAGAGAAAGAACCTTAACGACCTGAAGTTGATCGTGCGATTTACAATCCCGCGATCCCCGGACGCGATTAAATGGTGAGAGCCCACGTCCATTTCGAGAAACCCACATTTAATTTTTTTTTTTTTTCTTATTTTTTATATTCTTTCATTCTAAATATATTTTGTCTTAAAAAACTTTTTTAGTTCCTCATATTCGCACTCGCAACTCGTGTGAATACTAAATTTCTTTATTTTTTCACCAAATAAATATATCAATACACTAATTTATCGATTTAATTTTTTTTTCTCACAGTATATCGAAATTAAATTAAAGCTAAAATTTTAATTTACCACCAGTTAATTTATTTATTTATTATTTTTTCTTTAAAATTTATAAATATTTAAAAATCTCCATATTAATGATTTCAAGTGGGTTACCCACCATTTAATAAAAATAATAATATTATTATATTTAATGGTAATGGTAAACGACATATATATTAAAATTGGGATTAACAAAATTAAGAATGAGAGTAATGTATTGGCGACTAAAACGATAATTAACGATCGGGATGTATCTTATTATAACGGGTTTGTAATATTTTTAATCGAGAATTGAGAATTAAAAAAAAATATCTATATGTATATAATATACGAATTAAAAATACTGGCGTGTAAAAGCAAACCAGCTACAGCTAGCGACTAGGAAATTAGAGCCTGCTTTAGTATATATGTATATATATTTTGAGATTGTTCGAGATTGGTCATAGACTATCACTATCTACGCTACACGCTTTGATTAATAGATAAATTATTCCGCTAAGTAGACTTTATATCTAAAATAAAATACCTCTAAAACGTATAAAATAATAATATTTATTACAAATATAAATATTCAATCCATTTGCATCTCATCTTTTTTGATAATCCACCCGATGAGGATTATCAGCGAATTTATTGCTCTGAGTTCGCAACTTTCGGGCTTATTTTATTAATAATTCCCCTCAAAATTTTCAAATCATATTACAGATCAAAAAAACGTTCCAATTAAGGAGATCCAAGTACTCTCCTAGTTTAAAGAATGTCTATGAAAAAATAATACGTAGAAATACTTTTGTTATGCATCTTAAAATTAATTTTTAAATTAATTAATAACATTTTTGAGGAAATTTCCGAAAAATTTACTCATTAAATAATTATTAACATTTAATTGACTAATGTATAGCCCTTTTATTTTATTTTATTTTAATTGACTAATAAAAATATAGTACTCTGAATTACCGGTATACACTTGACAACACCGCAAGAGTTCTCTAATCTTAAAATTTATTTATGTTTATTGTCTAACTAATATGACTAAGATCTTCTAGCATTTAAAAAACCGCGGTTACTGATGCGCCGGGTAACTGCGCAAGTGGTATTGCCAAGTCAAATACAAGACTTTAAAGAACGGAAGTTCCTTGTGATTTTTCATAAAAAATATAAAATATCTCCGTAATACATTCGAAAACCTACTTTTTTTAATTTAATCGAAAGCTTATTATTTTTTCAATCAAATTCAATGAAAATAAAATTTTTTTTAAATCGTTAATTGCATTAAATTCTTAACCAAATACACGGCTTGTGGAATCTCCATTTACCTACATGTAAAAATTACAATTTTTAAACCTAATTATTTTATTAAATATCCCGGAAACCTACTGTTTAAAACTTTTTTTATTAATTGTTAGGCTACGTAGATTGAATTTATAAATTTTCAGGAAGCTTTAAAAATTTGACTACTTCACGTGGATCTCTTTGAATAAAATATAAATATAATTAAGAGAAAAAAAATTGATTTTTCAATTACACATCTGGGAAACAATTTAGATAAATTTATCCTTCGAGTTTGTACTGTAATAATAGCAACAAGTATTGAAATAAAATAAGTGGTACCGTGAGAATAGAATTATTTAGCAGGTAAATAAAATGCAGACGGGTGTAAAAAATGGTAGTAGAACAATGTAACAATACAGCAGTGTAATTCGATTGATAATAGTCAGTGGGCGAGTGGTCCTTCGCCAACGGAGCGTGTATGTTAGGTGTGTATGGAGCCGATGGAACACAACGAGCAGACTTAACAGCGTGTCTCCAAAAAACGGGAATTACCTTGTTCCAGCAGAGCGTTACGTCCTCGTAGTCGTACCGTCTAAGCATCAACCAGGAGAACTACAAGGGTATTATCTGCCTACGCCCGTGTCAGCTGACATGGGCTTCAATGAAAGTATATACAGACATATACAATACTATACTCTAACTCGGTATAAACTCTACCGTAGAGTACATACTAAACACCACAAAATAAGAATAAAAAATAAAAAGAGTGACCCTTAATGATCTACCCACTCAGGATCTACCATTCATCCGGTTCCTACACTGTACTATCAAATAAAAATTATGTAACATCTATAATAATCCTTTTTATCCTTTTTTTTTGGCTTTCAATACAGTCCGATAATAAAGAAATACAAGACTAATAACTGAATCAATTAAATTAATTATATATCTGACATTTGACAAATTTTTTTACTTAGTGATTAATGGGAGACTCAATGACTAAATAAAAAATTAATTAATAATAAAGATGACATTTGTATAACCAAAGACCTTGACTCATTGATTTGTGATCGAACCAGAAGCAAAAAATTAGATCAAGTGCATATATGACTACTTTATTATTATTATTATATTATTTATATGATTTCTCCATGACTTTAATTCGATAAATATTTTTTAAAAAAATTTTAATAATAACAATAATGATAATGATAAGGATAATGCTGATAACTAGCAACCTTGCAGTCGCAATGTGACTGCCGTGACTTGTGAACTGACAAAAATTAAAATTTTGCTTTTTTAAATAATGCCTTTGTTGAATTGCATTGTACTTTCTTGAATATTGATTTTTTTAAAGATATAAGCTCATCCCGATGATACTCTCATCAAGAGCTTTCATTTGAGTACCCACATGCATTTTCATATATTTTTCATATATTCATATATATAAATGTATAAAATATATGAAAAATTGATGAGGGTACTCAAATGAAAGGTCTCGATGAGTGTAACATCGGGACGAGCTTATATCTTTAAAAATGTCAATATTTCACAAGTAAAAGGTCATTTCTTAATTATGTATCTAGAGATAGAGCATTTTCGAATGCAGCTTAAATAGTTATCATAATAAATTGACTATCGGTAAGAATGATATGAAACCTTGAAAAGGCACAACTTCAGATGAAGACCTTTCCAACGATATCAAATTTAACGATAAAAACCCTTTTTATCATATAAATCCACAGGCCACAAAATTTTGTTTATTTTCTTAATAATACAGATATAATAATAATATTAATAATAACTTCAGTTTAAAAATTTTTATTATTATTATCATTATCAATTTTTTTTTATAAGTAACTAGTTGAATAAATAAATAGTTGTACATCACTAATTAAGAAACGTCATGTTGAGAAAAGACAGCTGAGCGTAGAGTTCGAGGACAAGGTCTCTCATATTTAGCTAGTGTTTGATTCTTATCCACTTAACGGCGTAATTAAACCCGGATTTTTGTCAGGACTGCGCTGGTTTCGGTAAATGGATCTCTATCATACGAATGTGAGTGAGTAAAATACCACAAAAATAAAAGAAAGAAAAGGAAGAAGTTTGAATTGGAGTTTGGACGACAATCGAATCGGTAACAAACGGCGAGATACGGTCGGTTAGACGGGTCAGACTTACGCGAGAAGACCACACACGCAGAGTGTTGCCGTTGGAGATCAGCCTGTACACATACAGTATGTATATGGGACTGGGACTAGTCCCGCGGTCCCAATGCATGGGTAATGTTTCTTTTAAGTGCGAACACAAATTGTAACTGAGACGATCTATACTCTAGCCAGCTCGGATCTTCTTTCAAAACCCATATATTTCTATTCAATATTGCTCCTCCGCTCGCGGTTCCTTTGCTTAATCTTTTAATATTTTTATCTTAATTGTCATTGTTATTTATTTTAATCCCACGGTTCAAAATTCATAAACATTTCAAATAATTGCGAGGCTTAGTAAAAAATAAATAATAAGAAATGATTACTTTTATTAATCCCTAGACTGGTAAGAAAACCAGAAAGAGAATTATTTTAAATGATAGAAAGAAGATTTATTAAAAATTTATTTGAATAAATAACTTCCGGTAAAGTTCTCGAGCCCAGTAATTTGAAGAGGTCGCTGCAAGCAAGACTAGGGTCTCCATGGTCTTATAGTAAACCGTTTGTCTCTTTTTATAAAATTCAATACCTCTATCTGTCTTGGAGAATATGCGTATGCATCTGAAGACATTAGCGCGCGCGCAAACCCGATAGTTACCAATACACTTATGCTCATACGTGACTTGTCCGATGCTCCTTTGCCTCAGACCAAGAAGGGGAAGAAATAAGAACCAGCATCCGAGAAAGAAGAAGTGAAAGAAGAAGAAGAAGCAGAAGAAGAAGAAGAAGAAGAAGAAGAAGAAGAAGAAGAAGAAGAAGAAGAAGAAGAGTTTGCAACAAGTCACACACTCCTCAGTTCTCTTATGCACATTATAACCTACTGCTCGGTCTCTCACGGACGTTACGTATAGTACCGCATCTCTCACACTCAATTCTCTCGCACGCATGTAATGCCCCAGAGTATATATCTGTAACTGCCGGTAATACTCGGCAATTAGGAGTTTAATCCGACATTCCACTCGGCTATTCGCAAATATAAATACACTTTAAAAAATAATTGTCCTCAGTGATACTCTAACTCTACACTTTAATACTAAACTCTCCCCTAAAATATAATATTAATTATATTTTTGTCACCCATTAATTAACCTGATTCTGATTACCATCTGCTATTAATATTTAAATAATCGGATTTTAATATTTATTATTATTTTTATCTTTTGGTCTAAATATACCAGTAGGCCTTGGACACGTTTTATTAACCTCAACACTCTTTATCTTTAGTAATAAATTAAAAAATTTCTAAACTAAAATAATTAACGATTAATTATTTAATAAATTACCCACTTAAATAATTAACTAAAAATTTATTTTCTATCGTGCAATTAAATAATTACTTTTCAAGCGTTGTAACTTGTTAATATCTAATAACATTTTATTTTTAATCATCACGGCTCATCGAGTTTTAATTTAACATTACACATTATTAATTTCATAAACAAGACTCATAAATCTGATCAGGTACAATTAAACGGAAAATTAAAACAAGGCTTGAGAATAACTGAATTTACGTAACACAAAAAAAAAAATTGAATATTTTCGATGAGATTATCCGTTGGATCTATTGGAAAATATATAGAAAGAGACGAAATACACAAGAGACGCATTCACGAGATTCCGATGTGTATCACGGGGAATCGTGAAGCTATTTGAAACGGCGAGGATGATCCCGAGGGCAAATTCCTTGCTAACGAGTGATCGTAGGATTTTAGCATTCAAATATAGCAGCTTCACCAGACGAGACATTTATTTGTTCTCAATGGTATAAGGTACTAATGTGTAAGTGCATAAATGTTGATTTCACTTGTGCGAGCGAGTACGACTGAGAGCCCGCGAAAGGACGCCCGCGCGTGTTACACATTGTCCGCGTAATTAGTCACGAGTCCTCGTCTCACAAAGTTAGAGCTGGAGTTTGTGTTGTCATGTCGTCGTAATAGCTGAGCGGTGTACACCAGAGAGACGTATGAGCTCGAGTAAAGGACAGAGGATCTCTAGGTGAAAATGCCGAGGAAATTTCATTGGAACTAAACGCGTGATCCGGATTCATCGCTGCTTACATTATCTCACTGTTTATGTAGATGTATTTTATGGTTGCATTTGTATTTGTGTGTTGTATTTAGTGATGCAGTGCTCGCGAGCTGACCGAGTAGAGCACTTTCTAAGTAGTAACGGCTCGTGAGAGAATAATGTCGAATCGTAAGTAGATTAATTCCGCGTGAGTCAGACGCATTTAAATTAATAATACTAACGCATAAATATATACATGAATATATATGTCCTGTTTGTTTGTGTGACATTATTATGATGATTTATACCTTGAGTATGATAATAAATCACTCGGAGTATTCGTTTGATTTATTTTAAATGGCTTTTGACAAACAATGATTTGCAAATCTTTTATTGTACATTTTATTTATTATGTCAAGCTTTATATTGTTTTATTATAAATTAGTTTTTTAAATAAATTAAAATGTTTTTTTATTTTCGCGTAATTTTAAAATGAAAAGTGAATGAAGTTAATATATATATATATATATATATATATATATATATATATATATAAATATATAAGAAGATATATGGAGAAAGGCGTGATTTAACCTTTCTATAAGCCACCCTATCTGTCGTAGATCTAATTTACCGATCCAGCTCTCGACCCGTGGCCTTCTCGCGCGTGCGATGGCATCCTATCCGTTACTTTTTTTTTCCTCTACACTTATCTGGCATTACACAAACACATATAAATACAAATACTCGAGTTGAAACACATAAAGTAAATACCAGAGCTGAATTGACAGACGGGAACACGCAACTGACACAAAGAACCAACAGAGCGATATTGCGAATATAAATATATAAATCTGACGGTAGAAATATAGAATGAAAAATAATATTCCAGGACGCATTGATCATAGAATGAATGAAAAGGAAAAATAACAGTGCGTCAGTTGGGATCTGACAAGTAATGTCAGAATTCAGAATATATAATATAATTTTTTAGTCGATGTTGTTGCGGAAATATCCAATCGAGAATTGTGTAGACATCGAGTTTTACGATTGCCCTGCTCATACATTAATGTAAACCTTTCTGATATGTTGTTACTGTTGTAGTTGTTGTTGTTGTTCTTCTGGAGTTGAGTAAACTCACCGTCAACAGCAACAGAAAGTCACCGGTGATGGCAAAAAGAATTAATGTATCGCAGATCGGGATTGAAATAGGATCAGCTCGATAGATATGCGATCGTTTAGCATTAGGTGAAAATATTAGAGATCCTCTGTTGAGAGAAAGATTCTCTCCGAAGAATTCAATGGACATTTTATAGATACGCATATAAACATGTTTTATATATATAATATGTTTTTTTATATAAATAAAGGAAGCAAACGCATAAAACGATGGATTGAATGTGTGTGTTTGTAAGTGTGTGAAGAAGAGACATTATTTTTCTTACGAGCTTAAGCTAATATAACGTCTGTGGAGTCTTAGAGGTGAGCTCAGGGGGAAAACGAGCTTTCCCCATCTCTAACCGGTGGAACATTGACGCCGGAGCGGAAGAAGATGCGGCTAAGCGTTGGTTGCCTTATGCGCGTCCTATCCGTGGTTGCAGCCACACAACTACACCGCGAACCGATCGACTATAAATCAGACGTCGCTTCTTACCGGTACAGTCGTTTGCCATCGGGTCAGAGGCGACGTACTTCGATCCGATCATTCTCTGTACTGCTTAAGCAAAATCATTCCTATACACTTTTCCGGTATATGTCATTATTATTATTATTATTATTATTATTATTATTATTATTATTATTATTTTTATTATTATGGAATTTATTCGACGTAATTAAAAGAGAAAGAAGAAGAAGAAGACAATGATTTAAAATGGTTTTTTAAAAATAATTTGTCACCCGGAAACAGGTTATTCAAATAAACGGTTACTAGATGTACATTTGTGATATGATTCAGTATCCAGATGAGGTAATTATTTAATTGATCACGGAGAATCATCAATCGTTGAATAAAATATGTATGAAAGATGCTGCGCATCATTCCAACAGAATAATATGAATATTTAGTTATTCAAAACAATTTATAATTATTGTAATTACTTGTATTTATTTATTTATTATTATTAACTGTTACTTGTTACTTATTTATTAATAATTAATTATTGTTATAGTAATAGTAATTAATAATAACAACAATTAATGTCGAACTGGCATTACACGTCAATTAAACAAACTAAATAACAAAAACAACAACAGTAATAATAATAATAATATTATTATTTATTATGACCCTGTGTGAAACATGATAAAGTGAGTATCCCGTACTAAAGAAGGAGATGCGAAAGAATTTGCGCAACACACAACACGTACGCTACTATTTAAATATTATAGATTATTTTTATTTTTGCCAAGATAGTATTGAGAGTAATTTAATATAACAGAGCTGAGTCTCAATCTCAGTGAAAGAAATCGAATGTATAATAATATTATCCATTATTACAGGATATGCATGCACCTATCGCTCACGGCATTCTCACCCGAACGAGATCACTCTCCCGTTCTCTCAAACATTGTTGCACTTGTGTGTGAATGTAAAGAGTGGATTAATGTCGTTCTCTCGTACTCGAGGAGGAAAATGTATCGAGCCATCTCTCGGTCGCTCTTAAACACGCCCAACTTACGCACTCGCGCGAATCGACCGATTGTTCTTTCCTCGCCATGAGAATTAATGACTGACTGGGCGCGACTGCACTTACTTTATCTACTCGTTCGCGTTTCTGCAAATGATCTCAGAGATTTTAATCGATAATAGCGTGATCGAGGGGTTGATGTTCAATTTTAGGATTACAAAAGCGTCGGAGAAATAGAAGGAGGTACGCAGAAAAAAAGGTTCACTTGAGCCAAGAAAATATTTTTTTTCCTAATTATTTTCTTGAGCAAAAAAAGTTTTTTTTTTACACAAGAAATTTCACTTATTCCAATAAAATTAATTCTCTTGCTTTAAAAAATAGATATCTTGATCCAAGAAAATTTATTTCAGTCAAGATAATCTTGTTTTGAGAGAATTCAGCCTATTGCTCCAAAAAATTTAGTTCTTGATAGAAGTAAATTTTCTTGTCTTGAGAAAATGTCTCTCTTGGTCCAAAAAATTAAATATCTCGATAGAAGTAAATTTTGATTATTTTTATTGGTTAACATCAATACAGTCAAATAGGAAGATCAAATAATATTGAATCATTTTTTGTCATTCAATATGTATAATTGTACGCTAAAATAATATAAAATGGATATCAAATATTCAAGAGAAAAATTTTGTCAAGGTGAGAAAATTTTTTACTCAGCTGAAGTAGGTGGCGCTCCTTCTCTTAAGTATCTAAAAATCTTGATCAACTATAAAAATTTATTGTATCAAGTATTTATGATAATTTGAATTAAGAAAAAAATGACTTCCACCAAGAATAGAATTTCAAGAAAAATTTTTACTTCGGCCTTCCTTCAGGCACCCGAAAATTTTCTTGAGCCAAGAATTTTGTTCTCCAGTCAAGAAATTTTTCATTCTGTGTAGACTATTAGTATGTATCGATAAAACTTCATGGAAAGTCGATTTCTCGTGGCGACAGACCGATGTAACATTGCCCTACGCTGGATGAGATTCTATTTGCCAGAAATGGCAGCTGACAGCGATTGGCTATACATTTATATCTATATATATGTATAGTATATAAAATAAAACGGTTGAGAGAAGGCCTTTCCTCGGGTGACCTTTTACGCGTCCGAGTTTATGTACCAAGCTGAGCTAAAGCGGTGGAGCTAAGAAGTGGAGAGCTAAGAGGGGTGGACCCGCATTCGAATAGTCTTCTCTCTTTTATAGATACATATATATTTATATGTGTATATATATGAAGAAGAGATGAGCAGCATCGCTACAGTATACAGGAATAGTGCTAGTGACTCGTCTTTTATCTTTATCTTTCTCTTTTCTCCTTGTTCGACCCTCGAGGAGTTTAAGATCCGGGCCGAATTCCTGATTGGACTCGCCAACATTCGCCCACTCTCTTTCACCTCATGATCTTCTCGCACCACCTTTATATTTATATTTACACACAAATATATGTATGCTTTATTATTATTTATACATCTAGATTACTAATTTTTTTAATTCTTCAGATGATATTTATTTTGTTTTTTTGCTCTCAGATGTTGCTCAACAATTTATAAAATATTTACGACATTAGTTGACTTGAAATAAAATAAAATAATTAATAATAACAATTAATAATTCACCTGAGGATTCATAAAAATCAATCGAAGCTTCTTTTTTATGAGTAATAAAATTTTTATTTAAACTTACTGAATAAATAAATAATATTTTTTTTTTTTTTTTTTTTTTTAGGGGGCTGAGTTAAATTATCTGTTTTATTAGTGTATTAAAATTTTGTGTCGCAATATAAATAAAAATATTGTGACAACTCTGGTAGGTAACAGATATTAATGAAATTAATAATGTATTATATTACATTAAATATAAATAAAACAGATTGAGATTATTATTGTTAGTTTTGATTTTTTGACATTTATCGACGTTAAAAATTGTAAAATCATTGTGAAAGTCTTGAGCAATAATAATCGTCACTTTTATTTTATTTAAACAACTAAATAATGTCAATAAAAAGTTTGCGTGCCTATTGTCGAATTATATTTTATTTAGTTAATGATCGAATTGACGGGCGACAATGACCGGGGTTGAGTTATTACTTGTTTATAGTAATAGTAATGATAATGATAATGATAATAGCGATGATAATGATGAGATTATAAGATTATAAGAATTCTGTTGATAAAGACTTTTAAAACCGATATATCGATTTATCGTGGGATAAACTTTACGATAATATGTAATAAGTGGCCCACGCGTTGCACGATATCCACAGGAACGATAAGTTAACGGACAAGTCACGTTAGCTAACTTGTAAATAATAAATGAACTATTATTATATCTCAACTTTGTATGAGTACTCAACTAGGCAATAATAATTAAATTTATTCATTTAATACTTACAAAAAATTTAGCTTAACTCGGTCATTTTTTGCATCCATAAAAAACCTAATCATCAAGTATTATTTTTATATTTGCTCTGATGATTGATCGCAATAATTTGTTTCTAAAAATAGATCACAGCGAAAAAAAAGTGATATTAAATTAGAATTAGACCCTACAAATAATTTGCAACGCAAACTACAAATTAAACTGGAGCCTATCTCAAGTGGAATTTTATGACTAGTCGTGCGAAGTAAAGTCTTATTGCTCGGACTTGAGTTAAGTTACACAGTTAGAGTTAACTTCCCTCAGTCACTACTTACTACTCACTACTTAACTTATTTTGTCCGTCTCTTTTATTCTCCTTTCAAGTTAACAGCATGCATTAACCAGTGTTCTGTGGAAACAACTCCTGAGGGCATTGCGGAGACTTTAATCGCTGCTTTAGTTACTTTGTAAGTACTCACTTGCCTTCGTCATTACATCTCATGTTTTACTTTTTTATTCTATTATTGTTTATTGCTCTAAAGAATATAGATGTATGGGCAATTATTATTATTATCGTTGTTATTATTATTAGTGCAGGTTGAGGATTAGTCATTGGGTTGCGTAAGTATCGGGGCGAAAATATTTTCGGTGAGAAAGCTCCAAGGGATAGAGGTCAGGAAGTAAATTTTCTCGCGCGTGTAGAGCTATTATGTCGGACAATGGATCCTGGAGAGCGAGACACCTCGTCGTCGACTCCCACGCGTTTAGTTGCGCGTGCACGTGCTCACGCATTACATACATGCCTCGCTGGTATTTATCTACAGATACAGTCCGTGTAATCTCTGTTTTAGCTGTCTTTGTGAGCTATATACATTATACATTACACACATGTAGAATCGCGATAGTGCACTCTACTAATACTTCACTCGCCGTGTGTGTACGATCGTGCGTGAGCAAGCCACGGGCGAGCACATGGTAATGACAGAGCTGTAAATACCGACTTGGCGCCAACCGGAAGCCCCGGCGGACTTATCCAGCCACCGCTGATCACGATCCTTGAATTTACAAAATCCCTAACTTTGATATAAATCGCTTTTATTACGCGGATTATTTATTTAAAATTTTTTGGAACATTTATTTTATCGATATCTGATAAATTTATTTATTTAAAAATTTTTTTAAAATTTATTTAATATAATCTCGGCTACGCCTCGGCCATCATATCCCATACGCCAGGAAATCCAACTTTCTGGCCTTGGGTCGTAATATACTATTAATAAATATTTTTTGAGGAAAAAATTTTAATATTTCTTAATAATTCAATTTCTCTTAATCTATATTATTAAGAAAATGAGCAAAATTTTGTGCCCAGTGTATTTATATGATAAAATGGGTTTTTATGGTTAAATTTGGTATCGTTGGAAAAGTCTTGACTTGAATTTGTACCTTTTCAAGGTTTCATATCATTCTCACCGATCGTCAATTTATGATGATAAGTATTTAGGCTGCATTTGAAAATGCTCTATCTCTAGATACATAGTTAAGAAATTACCTTGTATCTTGTGAACTATTGATATTTTTAAAGATATAAGCTGATCCCGATGTTACACTCATCAAGACCTTTGATTGAAGTACCCACATCAATATTTCATATATTTATATGTATTATATATATACGGAGAAAATAAAACAGCAATTTCAAGATTACTGTTTCATACAAATATTAGAAAAATGTTCATAGTCAGTAGTGAGTGCTGTACGAAACACGACTGGTTAGTGCTAGAACACGACTCAGTAGTGCGCAAACAATAGTCAGTAGCTTTTATGCAGCGCTCTCTACTGTTCCAAATATTCTAACCTCATTTTCTTCCAACGCAGTACTGAGTGCTGTACAAAGCAGTGGTCAATGTTGTTTTTTTTTCTCCGTGTACTAGCAGGTCTTTTAAAAATTTATAAATTGATTATTAGAAGGATCTAACGTTGAAAATTATAAATGAACTCTTTGAACACTTTAAGAAAATTACTACAAAATTTGGAGTCTGTAGGAACTACAGTGTGAAACTTAAAAATTTTCATTGTTAATACCCACCCCCACAATCCCCTGTGGGATGAAATATCGTAAAATTTGTTCATAAATGATTTTTACATCACTTATAGAAAATTCCTATCAAATTTGGAGTCTGTAAGAGCTATAGTTTGAAAAATAAAAATTATCATTGTTAGGAGCTATATTTTAAAATCGGGAATTTTTCATTGTTAACGCTCCCGCAAACCCCTTTAGGGGAGGAATTTCTTAAAATCCGTTCTTAGCTGACCTCTACATGGCAAAAGTAATATTCCTACCAAATTTCAAGTTTCTAGGTCTGATGGTTACCGAGATATCGTGATGAGTGACTACATAGATAGGAATCTCTTATAATAATATAGAAGAAGATGTACATATGAAAAATATATCAAAATGCATGTGGGTACTTAAATGAAAACTCTTGATGACCGTAACATTGGGATAAGTTTATATCTTTAAAATATATTATATATATATATATACATCAAAAATGCATGTGGGTACTCAAATGAAAGCGCTTGATGAGTGTAACATCGGGATGAGCTTATATCTGTATAATTGTCAATAGTTAAGAAAGTACAGTGCAATTTGACAAAAGTCATTATTTAATAAAGCAAAATTTTATTAATAGTTCACAAATCACGGCAGTCACATAGTGACGGCAAGGTTGCTAGTAATTAATAAATTTCAGTATTTTAAAAAATTTGAAATTAAAAAATATGTAGCAATAATAAAACTATTAAGAAAAAAACTAGACAACAAAAAATGTTAGTGAGTCATATATAAGATATATGATGGCTGTTATATCACCTCGAAAAAATGATTGAGAATAATTTGGATATCTGGTAATACATGAGCCGAATGAATAATCTCAATATTGATACACGAGAAAGATCTTTTAATAGCTCACTAAGTAATGGGTTCTGTCCGTGGGCTCACCCACGCTTGCCACTCGTCTACACGGAGCGACACGTACGTTGAAAGCCAGCCACTCCTGTCTCCCTTTTCACCTTCTTTGTCGACTGCTCTTCTATGGACCCGTGCTACGGTCCTTTGTTTGACCAAAGAACAAAAAGTCGAAAAAAAAAGAAATAAAAAAGCTGCCCTACAATACAAATTTTTCGTCCAGTCGAGGTCTACCGACAATTAATCAAGTCAACGCATTACTTTTTGGTGTCCGTTTAACCCGAGACCACCGGCGAGTCCTTTTCGTCCTTCATTAATATTATCCAGTCTGCTCTACTCTATAACATATATCTATATATGACACTGCGATCCTCTACTCGGCACATAGTGCCTATACTGTATTTGATATACACACCGTACCGGTGAAATGGATACCGTTGAATCGGTTGATGCTGATAGTAATGTGTGATTCCGTCTCTTTATTTAAAGGCTCCTTTCTCTCTTGGATCGGGTTCTCCGTAAAAATCTACTCAACAATAACAGCGACTGGCTTAAATAATAATAATGATGATAATAATAAAAAACAAAAACAAGAACAAGAACACGATTCAACGGTAGGCATTTTCATAGACGACGCGCCTCTGGTGTACATCTCATACAACAAAATATTATTCCCATTGAATCTACATTGAAAGCGATGGTACATACAACAAGTTAAGTTTAGTTAAGTAGAGAAGACACTGAGCAATGCCCGTGTGTGAGCCGCGTACACACATAGACACAGATCTGTACTCTGCACAGGGCAGAGTTTACAGCCAACAGAGTTTACAGTCTCAGTCTCTAGTACTGGTGATGCAGAAATGTATGTAGTCTATGTACTCCATACATGCTGTATATAGTATATAGGAACGGCTGCCGGCAGAACGTGCTTCTTGTAACTTCTTCAGTACGATATATATGCTCGTAAATACTTGGGAAAAGTTCCAAGAATTATCGCGCCATTGTCTATTTTCTTTTCCTCATTCAAATAAATGCACATCGATCCTTTTCGCTAAATAACTCTATACTACTCTACAGTTTTATATGCATATTTTATTTTATTTTATTAATATTCGATTGGACTTGACTACCGGCTGATATTTTACTGAACAATGTTATCTAATCCATCAGATGTTAATAAATTATTTATTGTCCTTTTATTGACTTGCAAGCTTCCAGACTCGGTAAATTCCGGTATAAGTTATTTTGGAGCTTAATTTAAGGAGATCCAAGTACCCTCTTCGTTTAAAGAATGTTTATAAAAAAATAATAGGTAGAAATACTTTTGTTATGCATTTTAAAATTAATTAATAACATTTTTGAAGAAATTTCCGAAAAATTTACTCATTAAAAAATTATTAATATCTAATTGACTAATAAAAAATATAGGACTCTGAATTACCGGTATGCACTTGACAACACGGCAAGAGTTCCCTAACCTTAAAACTTATTTATGTTTACTGTCTAACTAAAATGACTAAGATCTTCTAGCATTTAAAAAACCGCGGTTACTTATGCGCCGGGTAACTGCGCAAGCGGTGTTGCCAAGTCAAATACAAGACTTTAAAGAACGGAAGTTCCTTGTGATTTTTCATAAAAAATGTAAAATATCTCCGTAAAACGTTCGGAAACCTACTTTTTTTATTTTTTCACTCGAAAGCTTATTATTTTTTCAATCAACTTCAATGAAAATAAAATTTTTTTTAAATCGTTAATTGCATTAAATTCTTAACCAAATACACGGCTGGTGGAATCTCCATTTACCTACATGTAAAAATTACAATTTTCAAACCTAATTATTCCATTAAATATCCCGGAAACCTATTTTTTTTAAAATTTTTTTTATTAATTATTAGGCTACGCAGTTTGAATTTACAAATTTTCAAGAAGTTTTAAAAATTTGACTACTTCGCGTGTATCTCTTTAAAAGAAAAATAAATTTTTAAATTCGGTCGAGTTATTTTTTTTAAAGATAAAACATTTAAAAAATTAATTTACAATTCTGTTTCACTTAAAAGATTTAAAATAAAATATTTATCACGCTCAATGATGTTGTAACTGAATAATAGTGGTGATGATAAATGAGCGAGGTCAATGAAACTGGGAAAGTGAAGATGAAGATCCTAAATAAAAATACAAAGCCGACTTACAGCTTAAATAACCGAATGTTAATTATTTGTAGCACAAAAGGCGCCAGTGTTATTTAGTTACAGAGTTAATAGCACTAGAAACGAAAATTGACCAACACCTAAATTTCTAATTACTAAACACGTTCACCGCTCGAATAGAATCTCTCGGCCAATCGGATTAAAAATAAAAAGCTGCTACCGTAAGTATACTGTTGGTCAGTCATGCGCGTGGGAATTAAAAAAAATAACGCGGCGTGCTTTAAATTTCTCTCGACTCTTACTCGAACTGACTCACTGCCAACTAATTTTCTACCTTCGATACCGATTAATTACAAATTACACTCACAGAAAACGAATTATATCACTTGTAAGCGGTTTTATTGAAACAAACTACAATAAGCAAATAAAAAAAAGGCAATTCTATTTAATGATCTGATTATTATTTAAAGCAAGTCTCGCAAAATTTAATCGAGGAATATCATTCCAGCGAAAAAGTTGTATTATTCGTAACTAACATAAAGGAATCGCGATGAGATCCCGCGGGCTTGACCGCGCAAATTACAGGCCACGTAACATCTCCCTCCTCCCTCTCCCCGGCTCACGGCCACTGCTTGAATCGGAGATACTATACACAGGAGAATAATAAATTAAAAAATCTGGAAAACGGACAAACTTTTGGAGCTATTTAATTTAAATACTTCTATAAGTAATTTTTGATAAAGAAAACTTAATTATTGATAAATAGGGGAGGGGGGTGGCAAAATGGGGTACCCCCAAAATTTCGTAAAAAAATTTTTTTTTTTTCAAAAAGCTTTTTTAGCTTTCTAAAATATATTTTAACGTCATTTCCTACAATTTCAGAGGAAAAAAAATTTTTTTTACATGCAGTAAAAAAAATTTCGTCAAATTTAACACAAATATTTGTGTTACTGACTGTTTTTACACAAACTAATGTTAATTCTACATTCTCGTATGTTAAATCAACACATGAGAATGTAAAATTATACACACTAGAGTGTAATTTGCTACACAAAAACTTTTGCACTTTACAAATTGACGAAAAATTTTTTACTGTGCAGTAATTTTCATCGTCATTTTGCATCATAATATTTTTTTTTTCACATCTAAGATTTTTTTTTCTAAATTTTCAAGTTCTCACTTTAAAAATAAATGATTTTAAAAAAAAATCGGGAAGTCATTGGTTCCAAGCCAGTTTTCGAAAACTAGGAAGTAGCTCTTAATACTCCTACGAAGATTTCTATCAAGGTGTGTGTGTGTGTGTGTGCACTGATAGAAATTTTAACTTGACTAAAGAGCAAAAATCTTGAACCAAGAACACCAATTGGAAGAAAATGAATTTCTTGAGACAAGAAGAAAAATTCTTGAGTCGAGAAAATTTTCTTGGTTTAAGAATTTTTCGTCTTGCTTCAAGAAATTCATTTTCTTCAAAATGGTGTTCTTGGTCCAAAATTTTTGCTCTTGAGCCGTTAAATTTTTTATCAGTGCGCGAATGGCTATGAAACTCAGTGTCTTTTAAGGTAGTTGTCATGGTATAATATTGTCAAAAAATGAGAGATTATACGCACCGCAAAAGTATATGAGCTTGTAGCTAAGTAATCCATCATTTTTACGCAATACTGTAGCCGTGGAGACGCAACCCATACAATTGTTTCTGACCGACTCCATAGTCCGTCCATAAACTCCATAATTTTTAATTGAATTCATCTCAGGTTATAGGTTGTCAATCGACCAAATTTCTAAGGTAATTTTAACATTATGTCCTTAATAAGTATACAAAAATTTAGATTTTTCTGACGGTATGTTTTAACCATGACAACTACCTTAAACTAAAAACCAATGTCAAATTATCTTTTTTGGAGAGTGAAATAAATGGTTTTTAATTTTAAAACATAATACCACAAAATTAACTCTCTTGTTTGAAGACAATTCAACGGTTATGCGCCCTCCGTCGGAAATTTTAAACACTACCTTTGATCAATAAATTATATGTGGGCATATATGACCATATTAGGCCTCAATTCTTCTAATAATGACAAAAATTTGTTCCAAAAATAAAATCTAAACAGTAAATCATATTCATACTTAGAAAATCAATTATTAAAATATCAGCTTTTACAATTACATACTTTCAAAGCTTAAACTTGGATAATTTTAAATAAAATTTGTTATAATTTCTTCAGTATTATGCTACACATCGGATAAATTATTTTAAGTGCATCAATACTACTGCCCGTTCCTTTTCTTTCTGCTCTGTTCGTTTAGGTTCTGATTTTTTCGTTGAGATAGTATAAAAAAAGTTACAGATTTGTGCTGACAATTTTTGATTAATTTTCGAGCGAGAAAAAAACATTGTCGTGCATCTACACTGATAAAAAATTAACTTGATCTAAGAGATAAATCTTCCAGCCGCGATCAACATTTGAATCGCGCAAAAAAATTTTTGAACTAAATAATCAAGAATTTTTCGTCTTGATTTAAGACGACAAAATTCTTAAAAATAATTTTCTTGGCTCTATAATTTTTTCTCTTGAATCAAGTTAATAATTTTTTCAGTATAGTAAACAACCAACCACATTCGTTTTTACAAGGAAGACTAAAATTTTTTTCAATTGATTTTAGAAATAAGTTCTTAAAAACATTTCGACTAGAAAGTTTCTGAAAAAGACTCAAGATGAAGGTTCAAAGGATTTTCAGTAATGAAAAGAAAGAAATAATGTAGAAAATGACCTCGCTGGGTGTAAAAAGTTTAAAGTCTACCCCCTAAGATATATGTAACAACATCCGAGTGTTTTTTTTTGTCGTTTTATGAAATTAGGTCGACCCTGAGACTTGCCGCTGTATGGATGTGAAAGCTTTCGACGTTCTCGTGACAGTTAATGAACTTTGAATTATGCAAACTACTTTTTTTTAATTGACTCTGATAACCCTGCCGGGTGTATTCGTGTTTCCTTTTTAACTACTGGTCGAAAATTTAAAAATCAAATAAATTATTTAAACCAATTAATTTTTAATACATGGGTCATATTTTATACCGAATCATCTACACTGATAGAAAATTTCTGTTGACTCAAGAGATATTTTCTTGATCTAAGAATTTGTTTTGGAAGACAAATGATTATTTTGCTTTGAGAATTTCTTGTCTTGATTTAGATTTTCTTGGTTTAAGAGCTATATTATCTTCAATCGATACATTTAAGTTTTTCAATCAACATAACATTATCGTTTAAAAAGCTTAAAATAATTCATCAAAGTATATTTCGAAAACTAAATAGTCTTCAATTGTTATACCAAAAAAAAATTATTTCTTGAAAATAAGTAAATTAATGACAAAAAAAAAGCCATTCTTAACACAAGTCGGTAACATCTTGAATCAATGTTATCCCCTATCTTGAACCAAGAGACAAAAATTCTTGAAAGAAATATATCTATATCTAATTTCAAGGGTTCAAGTTTTGAAGAAAAAAAAGTTTCTTGAATCAAGATTGTTTTTCTATCAGTGTATATTACTAAGAGAATAAGAAAAATTTTATGGCCAGTGTTTTTATATGATAAAATGGGTTTTTATGGTTAAATTTGGAATTATTTAAATAAATTTTTCTTTCTATAATTTACTTGTAAAAAAACTTTTAAAAATTATCAGATGTGTCACAATTTCAGTATCAAGAGAGCTTGCAAAAGTATGGAAATGGTTTAACTAAATTCAGTGAACGTCTAGCAGTTGCTGTTGTTAAGAAAGATAGTTCAATTTATAAATTAGGTATTTGCAATTTATCTACTTTTAAAATAACTTTAGTTAATTATATTTATTCCTAATTTAGAGCCATTTGAAAATTATCGAAAAAAAACGATACTTAGAAAAAATTTTTTTTGTAGTTTTTTTGAGATTTTTCAAAATCTACGGGTGCGAGCCTGTCTAAATTCAAAATCCAAGTTTGGTCAAGCCCTTTCGAATGGCGCCAACCGCGATGAAATCGGTCAAGCCGTTCAAAAGTTATGAGAGGTTTACATACGGCCACACATACATACATACATACATACGGATATCATTGCGAAAATATTCGGGGAAGCTTCCTAGGACCTCAAAACGTCAACATTCGTTGAAAACTCGATTTTCGAAAAACGGTGTAAAACCAATAACTTCCCAAGTTTTTAAAATTTTCAATTTTCTTAGCGAGAAGTTAAAAAAAGTAACAAAAAGCCCGATGAAAATAAACAACTTGAATTTTATAAAATAAAATATTATTCGCGTAACTCAGAAGCTTATTCTTCTCCTTTGTTTGTTACTCGCCGGTTCGCGTTTTTATATCCACGTCTTATATTATATCCCACACATACTAATAATAATAAATAAAAAAAAAAAGTACTCAGCACCTGTTGCGTTGATTTTTTTCTAGCGGTAATAGAAAAATAAACTTTATTGTTAATTTTAAAGCAAAGATAAAAAACTTTCACGTGAAAGACAGTAGCCTTTCTATTCATACAATCTCCTGATTATTGACGTTGCGGTTTAGCGTTACTACCCAGTAGTACAAACAAACACTCGCATTAAATCTAAATAACAACAATAATTCGAGTTACGGTATGTACATACTGTATAGTACAGTGTGTACACTTGATTATCGATTAAGGATGGCTGCTGGTTGATGGCTTATCCCCGAACCCCGTGGGATAATTCTTTCGCGGGTTAGGTACTCTGTACTCTGTCAGTAAATCCGGGTACCGGGTACGCATTATAATGCATTATATCCGCGGTGCATAAGCTTTGCGGTAGACATCAAAGCACAACTACGTGATACTTGCCGGACGTCGTATTCAATAAAATAAAATAAAGCATACAAATCGAGGAATTTTTCTTGCTTTTAGAAAATTAAACGCATTAATTAGAATATTTTATAGTAAAAGTTTAAAAATTTATTTATTTTGTCGGAATGAAATATTGATAATAAACTTTTGTTATTATTTATTATTATCGATAATGATATGGAGGTCTCAGAGGGAACAAATTGGATAAGATTGATGTGTATTGAAGGCTGATGTGCGGAATCTGTATAATAGAATAGATATTTGTACTTTTATTTGTGTTATTCTTAGCGATTCAATCTACAGATCGGGGTGGCGCCACTCGTGTATCGGCGTCTGGATAGGATTATGATGATAATGCTGGAAATAAACCTGATGAAGGTACGTATAGGATGAATGTACTTTGGTACAGTAGCTACTCAGCCGGTGGCATATAAACTCATCCTCATCCTCATCTTCTTTTTAAGGTTTAACGTGTTGTTTTGCGGGTAAACTTGAACAGGAGCCAACCTGGCAATCTAAAATTGTGCCATAATAGGAGGGGAATAAAAGTATATTAAAGGCCCAAGCCAATCAGACAATGCATAAAACAAAGACGCTATGAAGCCAGATAAAAAAAAGGGATTCCGAGTAATAAACAACTGTCGGATGGAGAGCGAGATCCTCGAGATTGAAGAAAGTACAAAGGAGCAAACAGGGTGGAGAAAATAATTCCGTATCATCTCAGATCTCGGCTCACTTTGTTTTTTTAATTTTTCTTTAATTTATTTATTATGGTTATGATTATCATTATGATTATGATTATCTGTCTGGAAGTTTATGCAGAAGCCAAAGTCGGTGTGTGCTAACTAATGGCATTCAAAATTAGTCCTGCCGATCGCGAAATTGTTGGCGAGCCTTCCGCGAGGAGAGTCGGCACGAGTAGGTGCCGCGAGGTTACGAACCCGGTGGATCTCACCGCGCAGCCTCTCTGGGGTTGATGAAGGGGAGACCGAGCTCCCGGTTTTTAGGAGGTTCCGAGGGGCGGCCACAGTAGCGAGGCCAAGTCCGCGAGACCACAATTGCGGGTTTCGTTCGATATTAGTTTTAGGTCTCTCGGTTTATATATATTTTTTTTTTATTTTTTTATTTTTTATCGTTTATTATTGCTCTTGCTTTGTTCCAGTCGGTGAAACGCTTAAATTGTTATTACGATTACACTCTTTTTAGTGAATAAGTTTCCGGTTTTATTATTCTTGATCACGATTTTTAATTTTTATTATTTTAAATAAAAGATTGCCTTTCTAATGCTTGTAAAATATTTTTAATAGATATTGTCAATCAAACCGTGTAATATAATATAATATAATATAATATAATGTAATATAATAAAAGTTAATTTATAAATTATTGGTGTAATTAATAAGCAATTTAATTGTATATTATAGAAGAAATTTGATTGAAGAGATGAGTAATGATAATGGTAATAAAAATGAATAATAATAGAAATATATATAATAATATTTACGTAAATATGTAAAATATGATCTTTGACATGTGTAAGGTACGTACAAATATATATATTGTGAAATAGTTTAAGTTTAACATGACGTGAAGATGCGTCGATTAGTTTATTAAAACTTTCGCAATAATGGTTGTTCTTTCTGTTGGCTCAACAGAACAGCAAGTTAGTAGTATTAACTTTTATGCTGGTGTTTACTGTTTATGGAGGATCATCTGTTGAGTCTGTGTTGTGTGTTAGCATTGTGTAGAGGTGAGTTAAGTCAACGTAAACGATAAATTATGTGTTTACAATATGAATAGAAATTATTTTTACCGGAGTATTTATATATACATCTCTTCTGCTCGGTGAATTTTATTTAAAAATATTTTTTAAAATAGAGTTTTTAGGATATTATTGTGATTTACTATACAGGATAATTTTAAACTCAAGAGGAATGCGTGTGTGTAAGCGTAGATAGAAGCAATAGACGAGTTAAATGATGCGAGTTTCGTTTACTTACGCAAATATATTTACTTACATTCACTTGACGTCGTGAAACTAAAATCTAACGGGTGAGTTAACTGTGTGCAGTGGAAGCGAAAGCGACACGGGTCGATGAATAAATTAATTGTGATGCACTTTGTATATATACGACTTTGTTGATGATAAGACTTTGCTCTACGAGGTTTATTTTTTTATTAAAAAATATTTCTTTCTAGTAATTCCACGATTATTCATTGTTATTATTCAAAGCTTGTTTCGAAAATTTAAATATTTATTTTCATCATTTTTGTTATGTTAAGTCTTTTTTAAATTTTTACTATCGACAGTCATGTTTAACTCTATAATTAGATTCAAAATATCTAAAGTAGACTAATTGATTTTTTTTTAAATAAATTATATGTCATTATTATATTTATCATCAAGAAAATTTTTGTATTATCATATATATTGTACGAGTCAAAGATCTTGACTCTACTCTTTGATTAAATATTAGACGCGCTTACATAATTGATCTAAATTACTTTTGTTATCGCAATTTACGCGTTGAAATAAAAAAATATAAAAACTTTGACCCGGAAAATAATATTTATCATTTAATATCAGTATTTGCATTTATCTGTTTAATTAATAAAAGGAGTGCGATAAATAACCGGAGTGATAGTGAAATAAACGGCAATTATAAAATAAAATATCTAGATATGAATGTGAGGAAAAATGATGAAAGGGAAACAATATTCACCAGTGAGATTGCGAATAATAATCCAAGGTGGTATGATTGATAATCGATCTTTGGAGAACCCCATATACATTAATACTTAACCTCAGTAAAGTCCATAAGTCTGAAACGTATTAAACGAAGATGAATTCGTTCCACACCGAGGCCTAATTGTGCACAGCCAGTGGTCCAGTCTCGATAGCTCGCGTATAAGGGGTTATACACATTACATTTATAATATATCTGGTCTGGTACCTCGTGTACGTTCTCCACGCCCCGATAGCTCGCTTTAAATTCAGCTCTCTCATGACTAAAGACCATAATGCCGTATGTTATCTCTTATGTGTTATGTGTTATAATATCACTTGCAAAGCATTACCGCTTTTTAAAATACTTTTTGTTTAATGAAACCAGTGACCCCCTATCGATTGCCGAGGATCGACATCGATCCTTGTCAGCCCTCGATTATTTCCCTCCGTACCGGCCATAAATCCTTAAACTGATTTCTGTTTTATTCCATTTTCATTCAAACTTTTTCATTGTACTCACAATGAAAGTTTCTTTATTCAAATCTTTTATTACAATTAATAATATTAATAATAACTAGTAACCTTGCAGTTACTATGTAACTGCCGTGACTTGTGAACTATAAATAAATAAAGTTTTGCTTTATTAAATAATGACTTTCGTTAAATTGCACTGTACTTTTTTAACTATTGACATTTTTAAAGATATAAGCTCATCCCGATGTTACACTCATGCATGAAGAGCTTTCATTTGAGTACACATATGCATTTTGATATATTTTTCATATATACAAAATATACATATATATATATAATATATGAAAAATTGATGTGGGTACTCAAATAAAAGGTCTTGATGAATAGAATGTCGAGATGAGCTTTTTTTTTTTTTTTTTTTTTTTTTTTTTTTTTTTTTTTTTTTGGCGAGAGGAGGGAAATCTTCATAAGACATCGGCTAGATGTTGGAGATATTGATTTCCGGTAGTGTGAGATTCTTACTCACTAAAACCCTCCCCTCTCTTTTACCTGATACTGCGGGACCGCGTTAGCATTACTTCGCAGTACCAGGCCCCCTCCAAGCTACTCTTGTAGCTATTTCCTCCTGTAGCTATTCCTCCTATATAGTCCTGTAACAGGACCCTCCGTTTTTGCGGCTGTGGCCGGCTTACAGTCTGTACCCGCATTTGCCTGTGCCCCGCTTATTTTAGGGGCACAATGACCGAGGAAAAACCACAGAAACCTGGTCAAGGTACAGTCGGCAAGGGAGCAAGCCCCGGAAATCGCAGAAGAAAAATTGCAATTGCCAGGGCTCGAACCCACGCCTGAGCGACTGCTGTGCGGCAGTTTAAGACTTAAACCCCTCGGCCAAGCAGTCGCCTATGTCGAGATGAGCTTATATCTCTAAAAATATCATTAGTTTACAAGATAGCAATGTCAGTTTTTAATTATTGACATTTTTAAAAATATGAGCTCATCCCGATGTTATACTCATTAAGAGCTTTAATTTGAACACCCACATGCATTTTGATATATTTTTCATAAATACATATATGTAATATATATAAATATATGAAAAATTGATGTGGGTACTCAAATAAAAGGTCTTGATATCATCATAAATTGACTATTGGTGAGAATGATATGAATCCATGAAAACGTACAACTCCAGGTCAAGACTTCCAACGATACCAAATTTAACCATAAAAACCCATTTGATCATATAAATACACTGGCTACAAAATTTTGCTTATTCTCTTAATAATATAGATAATAATAATATAAGTTTGAAGATTGATAGGCATTCGGAATGAGGAAAAAAATATCAGTATTATATTTCATTTGGACAACAAAAGAAAAAATAAATAATTTTAGAGGATACGCGAGTTCTACGATAATTATTTATATTTTTTGTTGGCCATTATTCCTTCCGATAATCACGACCTCGTTAGGCAATACGTTTTTATCTACCTGCTACACTATTGTGTCTACCTTTAATTCTTCTTCCCTCTTTCCTGTTGATCTCTCCCTTCATTTTTTAATTAAGAAAAAAAAACTAAACTCCTGACGGCTTCGATCATGATCGATGGATCTATCGATTGTTTTTAACAATCGACCCGTCAATCGCGACGCCGTCGGTGTCAGACCTCTTGTAATTGGCGGTGGCCAAAATCATTTGAACTTAAAAATATTCGAGAATAACTGACGGAGAGAGAGATGAAAGTAAAGAGGTATTTTACTCAACAAAGAGACGGGAAATTATCGAACGTCCAATAGACATGTAATTATAACATTTTGACTCACATATTACATCCGTATTTTGCTTTGAACTGGTTGCTTCTTTACCATCAATCATTTTTTTTATTTTCGAGCCTCAAATTAAGTCTATTAGCTATTAAGTGGAATGATTTATTTATCGGTAGATTATTCATGAAATCCTTTCATCATTTAAATTATATCAAAAAATAATAATTTTATTTCTAATGTCCTTTATTATTGAGAAATTTTTTCGGTAATTAGAATAAATTTGAAGGTACATAATTATATTTTTAATTCAATTAAGAATATTAAAATACCGACCGAAAATTCTTGAAATATTTTCCGATAATAATTTCAATATTTGATTGAGCAGCCGCCCATAACTCTTATAGTAATTTAAAAAGTAATTGTTACATAATAAAACAAAATTTTGAGGGTATTGTAGTTGTTAAGAACCCCAAGAGTGACGTGTTGGAAATACAAAACACGATTGACTCGGATCGTGGATGCTTGTAATGCATTGAAAAGGATCATCATTGACAGACGTTAATAAATGACGAGAGCACAGGTGGGTGGCTCGTTTCGAGCTCTTTTAAAAGTTTAACAGCGCAAGAGCAACCCATTATCATATTATCCTCGTTTGTAACTACAAATTGAGTTACCCTTGCGTGAAACCCGAGTGTCAGATATAAATCTTCTCTATGTAAGTAGTTCGTCTTTAAGAAGTTAACCTCAAGTATCAAGTACGATGATTGACATCTTTGCTGAGCTTAAGAGTTACTAACAAAGTGATAACCCGATATCACACTCATTATTTATATAAATATTTATTTATTTATTTATTCATTTATTAGTGGTACAAAAGTATAAAGAGAAACTTTATTATTTATTATTTATTATTTAAATATTTGTTAAAGCAGAGGGAGCGGTAGATCGAGGCGTAAGCATAAATGAAAGTAAAGATGATGTTAAAAAAATCTAGAAATATTACATTTAAGTCAAACAGAATAAGAACGGCCTAATTATAGACGAACAAGAGAAAGGATGATACGCCCTGTGAACTTCGGAGCACTGTCGTTATATTAGTACATACTACTTTATGATGTTAATGATATTTAGTAACCTTGCCGTGGAAAAAGTGAAAATATATAGAAGTGTTTATTATGTATTCAGCCTTTTCGGCGCTCACCGGTAATCGTTTGATACTCGAAGATTTTTTTTTTATATTTATTACCATTTCGGTCATTAGTGTCTTCTGACTAGTGACCTATTAAGAATTTTTGGGTCGTGAGAAAGGGACAATCATTTAGAGTAACTATTTTTTTTTTTTTTTTTTAATTATTTATGTACCAAGAAAACTTTTATACTTTCATCTCGACAAACATTTTCTTAATTGCTTTTAATCGATTTACAATAGACGGTCGGATGTCATATGTTGGATGGGTTTAATTAATTTCGGCACTACCTATTGATTAATTCAAAGTGTCGTAAGGTAGAAATTTTTCTGAAAGGTTAAAAATCTCTTAGTTGAGTAATTACTTGTGGTTTTATCTAATACCCCGGTTATAGGTCTCTATTAATATTTATTTGTAGAATAGAATCTCCAAAATTAAACATTTTAATTAAGAATTTTGTTCTACGTTGCTAATTAACTAGCAACCCGACTAGAAATTTTCACGTGCTCCCACTTGGGACCCAACTTGGTTTCCCAAATTGGGATGTAACGCAGAAACGTATTTTGGGCCCGGTGGGGTAATCCCTATTGGTTCCCAATTGGACTTGCCAATAGGTTCCCCATCAAGTAATCCCTATCGGTTCCCGATTGGGCTTGCCCAATAGATTCTCGATCGAATAATCCCAGTCTGTTCCCGCTTTATTAATGCACTGGTGATGTGGCATATATGGCTACAAATTAAAAATAAACTCGAAATTACCAATAAAATTTGTTTATTTGTGAAGTTATACGAATTAAATAAATCTAATTAATTAAATAACCATGTTTTCACTGTTTGTGTCTCAGCATCACATTTGTAATTAGTTTCATATCGATTACAAATAAATGTTATTGATGAAACATTGAAGATAAAATATATATTCGCTTTATATGCTTGGTCCATTGTTTGATGCATGAATTTATTAGGTTGATCACCTTCAGTTATTTCTGATGGTTCTACAACGTTCATCACCAGATCTATCTCAGTCGTTGACAATAATGACTTTTTCATTATTTTTTTGTCCACAAAGCGTTTTTATCTAGATAAATAATTTACGATAATATAAATAAAAATAAAATTAACAGATGAATATGATATTATTCTATATTATACATTTGTAGGTTATAGTAATACTTACTTTTGCCTCTTAAAAGCAGCTATCCGTTTTTTTCGCTGATTCAATTTCTAATTGGCAACCAAAAACTTATAAAATTTCCAAATGCTATTTCTACTGTTTGTTTTTTACAATCTATTACACAACAACTTTGATGACCCATTTTATTTTATTTATTTAATTAAACTGACACACGTGTTATTTTAATAACCTTAAGCAAGAACGAGACACCCTTAGTGCCTGCTACTACGTGACTGCCGTGACTTGTGAATAATAATTATAAATAAATAAAATTTTGCTTTATTAAATAATGACTATTATTAAATTGCACTGTACTTTCTTAACTATTGACGTTTTTAAAGATATAAGTTCATTCCGATGTTACACTCATCAAGAGCTTTCATTTGAGTACCCACTTGCATTTTTCATATATTTTATATATTTCATAAATATCATATATATATATACTAATAACTAATATACTATAACTATACAAGCTCATTCCTAAAATTTCTAAATTTAAGACGTGTGTACAGGACAACAAAATAAAAGAGGAAAAACTAAAAAATAAAAAGAAGTTGCAAGAAGAAAAGAAAAAACTGATGGACAAAGTAAAAGAACTGCAAAAGAAAATTAAAGAACAAAAATGAATTAAATATTCTGATAATTTACATTTCTTACTCATTTAATTTATAAAAGTCTAATAATTTATTACTACAGGCTGAATTTTATTACCTATTTTATAAGTTATGTGATCTAAAATTAATAAATAGTAAATTTAAAATAAGTTTTGTTGATTTCTGAACTGTCTTAAAAATAGGGACTTATATTATGAGACACTGGGGCCATATACTTTTCAAGTGTCTCATAAATAGGGTCCTAGAGGTTCCTCTCATAAAAAGTTATTAATATTATTTTTATGTATAAACATTTATTGAAAACTAGTAATATTTATCAATTAATCATCAAATAATCGTATGACACAATTTATATTGTATATTTGCTTAAAACAAATTATATAATAGCAGTAATGTACGACTAACCTGAAAAAGTGTCTCATAATATGGACTTTTACCTTACAAGTAAATAAATTCCTAACGCGCCAGCATTGTTTTCTTGATTCTAGTACTATGGTATATATATAGTTATGTTTCGATGCTGCTTTGTTACGCAGCGGCGAAGTTATTGGTTTGATAGCGCGACAAAAGTATAACCCATTCGTCTCATTGGCTCAAGCAGCTCGGTGCACTGGACATGTCAATTCATGTTTATACTTGTTTCGTGTAACTCGCAAGTTCTTACGCATAAATAAATTGTTTAAGTTAATATTTGTCTATTTTTTATTTAAAATGCCACGGGGAAAACACTTAAACGAAACTGAAATTAATATAACTAGCAGTTACCCGCCCGCTTCGCTGGGCACTTAGAATTGTATTTAGAATTGAATAGAATTGTATTTTTAGATCTAGACTTGAAATTTAATTGGAGTATTGTTTTGACTTGAACAGATTCCAAATTCCATCGGATTGATCTTTTATTCCTGTGATTATTCTAGCTAAAAATTATTGTAACTTTCAATGTGCAATCACTATATCATTCCCGTGGCTATTTTCCAAAAATGAATAATAATTGACATTAAGAAAAAAATATTTAAATCGGTTGACCTTGAAGGCCATCCCTGTAATTATTCGTTTCTCTTAAGATTCTATCAAATTTTATATCTGTAGGATCTGTATTTGAAGAATATGAATTATTTGACTATTGTCACTCCCGCAATCCCTTTTGGGGTTAGAATTCGAGAAAATCCATTATCAGCTGAACTTCACATTATTCACGAAAATTTCTACTAAATTTAGAGACTGTAGAAGTTACAGTTTGGAAATTAAAATTTTGGATTTTAACACTCCTACCCCCGCAATCCCTGTCGGAAGTAGAATTTTTTGAAATCCGTCTTGAGATTCTCTCCTCGTAAGAACTAAAAGATTCCTACCAAATTTACAGCTTTTAGAAGCTATATTTTAGAGATTAAGATTTTTTATTGTTAACCCACCCTCGCGATCCTTATTAGGGATGGTTCGTCGTAAAATCCGCTCTTAGATCATTTCTGTGTCACATATAGAAAAGAGAAAACTCTTACTATATTTGGCGACAATAGGAGCTATAGCTTGGAAATTAAAAATTTTAATAGTTAACACCCGACCCCCCCCCCCAAAACCCCTGTAAGGTGGGCTATCGTAAAATTTGTTCGTATATCATTTCTACATCTCTCACGGAAAATTCTTACCCAATTTGGAGCCTATAGTTCAAAATCGGGAATTTTTCATTGTTAACGCCCCCACAATCCTTTTTGGGGTGGGATATCGTAAAATTTGTTCATGAATTATTTCTATGTCACATATAGAAGATAGCTACGAAATTTAGAGTATGTAGGAGCTATAGCTTGGAAATTAAAAATTTTCATTGTTAACACCCCTGCAATCCATATTGGAAGTAGGTTGTCATAAAATTTGCTCTTAGATCATTCTTACCTCACATATAGCAGATTCTCACCAAATTTGGAACCTATAGGAGCTACAGTTTGGAAATTTAAAATTTTCATTGTTAACACCCACCTCCGCAATCCATATTAGGAATAGGTTGTCATAAAATCCTTTCTTAGATCATTTCTACCTAACATATAGCAGATTCTTTCCAAATTTGAAGCATATAAGAGCTCTACCTCAGAAATTTAAAATTTTCATTGTTAACACCCACCCCTGCAACCCCCTGTGGCGTGAGCTATCCTAAAATTTGTTCATAAATTATTTTTACATTGTAACAGGGCGAAATTCAAATTGAATTTCGCGCTGCTAGTCAGTTGTAGATGGCAGCACGGAAGGAGCGCTAGTTGTCTGCTCCTCTGCTTTTCAGTTAGGTTGGCAATCGGGGTCTCCGGAGTGGGGAGCTTGGGACTATTATCTCCAGTCAGACCAGCGTGAGTTGAGTTCTTGGTCTGCGAGCAAGTAGTAAAGTTCAAAGCTTAAAAGTGCAGTTCGTTTTCCATTTTGTGAAGACCAGACCATCGACCAACGGGGTAATTGTTTTCCATGGAGGATCTTCCCACTGAAGCCGAGATAAGATCTCGGAACCGCGACGTAAGACGCTTTACATCTTTGTAAATTCTCGGGGTTTATTTTTCATTATGTTAATTGATTAAATTAGAGTCATTCATAGTCAAGTTGTTATAAATAAACTAATTAACTTAATTAATTAAATCGTACTGCGTCGTGATCATAATTTCTAACCGAGCCTCTTCCTCTCACGTAGCCATAGTTAATTTATTCCATCTATTCTGTGACCGAATATTTATTTTGGAGACCTGCTTCCTGAGTGCGAGCTAGCCGAAGTAACTCGGTTCCAGGAGGCTGAGTGAACTCAACATCAAGCAACTCTCCTGGTGGCGTCCAGAACATCTTGGCGCGAAATAAGATATCTTAGTCAGGAGGTCACAAAACCTGCTAAGGTGTTACTAACATCACTTAAAGGAGATTCCTACCAGATTTGGAGTCGATAGAAGCTAAAGCTTGAAAATTAAAAATTTTCATTGTTAATACACACCCCCGCAACTCCTTGAGAGGTGGAATACCGTGAAATTCGTTCATAAACTTTTTTTACATCACTTATAGAAAATTCCTACCAAATTTGAAGTCTGTAAGAGCTATATCGTAAAAATTAAAAATTTTCATTGTTAATACCCACCCCCACAACCTCCTGTCGGGGTGAGATATCGTAAAATTCTTTCATAGATTATTTCTACATCTCTTACAGAAGATTCCTACCAAATTTGGAGTCGATAGGAGCTATAGTTTAAAAACGGAAATTTTTCATTGTTAACACCCCCGCAGGTGCTTTTGGGGTCGGAATTTCCTAAAATCCGTTCTTAGCTGATCTCTACATAGCAAAAGTAATATTCCTACCAAATTTCAAGTTTCTAGGTCCGATGGTTTCCGAGATATCGTGATGAGTCAATCTATCTATAGTAATTTACAATTAATTAATTTATTAATTAATTAATAACTTTAAAACACCGTTGGTTGGTTGAGGAATGATAATATAACGAGTTTGGTAGTTAGTAACACAATTTGTGACTACTTCATATTACTTGTAATTTGTAATCGTTAAAAATGTTGGCTAATGTTTATGCCACCCTGTCCGTGCATCCGTGAAGTTGGTATACGAGTTTTTGACGTCACAGGACACGTCGCTCAAACCCAAGAATGGCCGGAAGTCGTGAAATAGGATTAGCTTACTTACCTTACCTTACTGTGTCCGTTTGGACGTGCGTATGTCGATTGTGAGTGTGGAAGTAGAATGAAGATCAAGAGATTACCAAGTGATAATTGAATAGATAGTGGGTAAACCCAAAATACACGGTAATGCCTCGACTCTCATCTGCCCCAAATGATGATTTGATTTTTCCGAGTGTTTTTACTGCAAGGACACCTCTATTTCCTGTTCTTTCTCACAAAACGTCGGTTCAAGACCTTGTCATTGTGTATTTCAGGTTAAAAGTGTTTTATTAAATGTACAGTAGAATCTCTCTATATTCGATATGATGCTTTCTAAATTTCATCAAATTTTTCCTCTGTTTTTGACAATCTTACTTTACAAATATTATTATTTATTAGATAATTAAATAATTCTATAAAATTAAACGAGCTATTTTTCTTGCTGTCACTCGTCATTTATATCCAGACAGGTGTTTAAAGCTTATTATATCCTATCGCTGTGTGATCTTTATCTTTTAATATTTTTTTTTTTCGCGGCAGTATCATCAAAGAGTATTAAGCAATAAAGAATAATATAAGCGGAATAAATGATGATAAAATAAATAGAGTAAAAAAATTTGAATTATTGCGGGAAGATCCGAGACGAGCTAAGATGTATACCGCAGGGTCTTTGGTTGAAGCTGTACTGGTGAGAAATCAAAAGCCGTATCGCTTGTGGGAAGCTAATTCGGCGCGATGCATCAACGCGGTACAGCACCGACTGCACTTTGTGGAGGCTCTTAAATTGACATACCGTATATCAGTGAGAAGTATGGGATTTTACTGCCATGCCGCCCCATTCCGAGACTCGTCTTCTAACCGAAAGACCAAAAGAGACTCTTTCTTTTATATTTGTATTGGGACTATATTAGAACACGCGTCTTTTTTCACTTTTTTTACATAGTCAAGAGATGATTGATCTTGTCTACTAAAATTTTCTGTCCACTAAAAAAAAAAATTAACTTGATTTAAGAGAAAAAATCTTGATCCGATAATATCATTTTGAAAAATTTAATCATGTTGGATCAATCAGTATATTTTTGAACCGAGAAATTCTTCTTGGCTTGAATAAATTTTTCTTACTATGCTGGTCGAAAGTACGGGGTTCCCGCTGCGATTTCACTGCAGAAAGCCTCACATTTATGCCGTGGTTGAGTCGCACATGCGCTCTATGACGGGGAGCCGAAAAAATGTATTCATGCACTGACAACGAGACATGAGGCGGCAGAAAGTCCGAAAGTCGGTGGTCGCGCTCACTCTATTACTTATGTTTATAAGCCTAACCTTACTTGTGATTGTTATGGATGTATCTGTCTTGTTATGTGTCAATGATTTGAGGTTGAAACTGAGTTAATTACAGAAAATGAATATATTTATTTTAATGAAAATTAAAGTAGCAGATATTTAATAAATTTTAGAATTTAAAAAAAAATAAATTAGTGCAAAAAAAAATTAGAAAAAAAATTGACATGTAGAAATTTTAAAAAATTAAAAATGCAATTTTTTAAAAACCATTTTTTTTCTATTTATTTGATAAAAAAAATTAAGAAATGATTAAGTTACTACTAACTTTGTCATTTTATTTTAATGAAATAAGACTTGTTAAATATTTAAATTACAAAAAAAAAAAACGAGAAATATTCTTTATTCTGATCGATATTCTCAAATAAATAAATCTATTGGTGAACAAATAATTATTTGAAAAAATATACAACCAGATTTTTTTCTTAATTTTTTTTTCTCGATATGCATTTTACGATTATTATTTCATTTTTTTGTTTTTATTTTATTCTTAAAATCAGAGTTAATTTATGATATATTTATAACGTTAAATTTATTCAGTTAAATTACGATCTTTTCTCAAAAGAAAGTAGTAATACGATAAATTATATATTAAAATCTTTATTGACAGGTGTATTTGATGCCTGCCCCCCCGACCAGCAGCACTCGCTTCGCTCGTGCCGCAAAGTCGGTCGGGGCAGGCATCTAAGTTTTTTCAATGCAATTTTCAACGTACTTTCGACCGCATAGTAAGAAAACTAGTATACACTACATGGGCAGAAATTTGAGAGCCCTGAACTGCGCGCCATATGCCCGAGGCGAAGCCGAGGGCATATGGCGCGCAGTGCAGGAATCTCAAACTTTCTGCCCTTGTAGTGTAATATACTATTTTCTGATGAAAAGAAGTTTAATTTGGATGGACCTGATGGTTTTAATTACTATTTTCACGATTTAAGAAAAGATAATTTTATATTAAGCCGGAGGTGGTAGTGTAATGGTATGGTCTGGCATTGGATACTCAGATAAAATGGATATTAAGTTCTGTTCTGGAAAAATAACTAGTAAACGATATATAGAAGTAATAAACGAGCAAATTAACTCTCACGCAGTGCGAATTGCTGGTCCTAATTTTATTTTTCAACAAGATAATGCCAGTATCCATCGAGCAAAGGTAGTTAGAGACTAGTTTAGTGAAAAAAATATTCAAGTTCTTGAATGGCCAGCATATTCTCCTGACTTGAACATAATTGAAAATTGTTGGGGAAATTTATCACGAGCTGTCTATCGTGGATCAAGACAATTTACATCTGTTGAAGAGTTAAAAAAGGTCATAGTTGACGAGTGGCAAAATATAAATCAAGACGTAATTAAAAAGCTATATGACAGTTTACCGGACCGAATGATTGAGGTGATAAGTAAAAGTGGTGGATCTACTAAATATTAGATTACATGAATGATTATTGTTTGTTATATTTTTCTCGAATTTTTATTTAAATTTCATTACCTGGGTTATACTTTTGTCGCACTGCAAAACCCAATAGCATTTGTATTTGGTTAATTATCCATTTAATAAATAATGTATTGATAGTATAATAAACTTACTAACACCCAAATTTTGTGTATTAGTAATATATTAATATAACTATAATTCTTTATCAGATATGAAAAAATTAGGGGGGTGGGTTATACTTTTGTCGCGGAGTGTATGTATCTAGAGATAGAGAATTTTTGAATGCAGCCTAAATAGTTATCATCATAAATTGACTATCGGTGAGAATAATATGAAACCTTGACAAGGCACAAATTTAAGTCAAGACCTTTGTAATGACACTAAATTTTACTTAAAAAACCGATTTAATCATATGATTATCCTGGACACAAAATTTTTCTTATTTTCTTAATAATACAGATTAAAACATTTTTTTTTTTTGTAATTGGAGAAAAAAAGGAAACACAGGTGTCAATAGAGTTTAGAGTTCGTGTGAGAAAAAGACAAATTATTAGCAATATCCTGGCGACACTCCTTGGTTTGTTTCCGACATAGTCAGACAACTGAGGGAATCGGATTAGCATAAATCCTCGTGGGAGGACAATCAAGCCTAATGCGAAAGTGAGTACTGCTGGATAGGATACATACACTCTTGGATCTTGAGACTGTGAGTGTGTTAGTCAACGGTGCATTAAATACAAACGAGAGGAGTTAAGAGAGTGACTTTTAAAACAATGCTATGACTAAATAAAAAAAAAATTAAATATAAATTCATAAATATTGTTTAAAAAAAAAACATTTCATCAATTACCGGTAGTGTATCCACGAGTGTTGAGCTTCCTTTGCTGGTGTTTCCATTTAGGGGCAGAGAAATAATATTGTAATGTGTATTGAGGCCATGTTCCAATTACTCAATAACCGGGAGAGACGCTTGCACCCACCGATTCGTAAAAACTAAACAATTGAATAGAATAGAATGGAGCAAGAGTAAGAAGAGACGAGATGCAGCAGCTTTTAACGCCCCTGTGCAGTGCTCATGTGATATAACACTCGACAATCGAATCTGTGGGTGGGTAACAAACCATTTACCTGATGATGCGTGACTCGTCTTTTTACCCAACTGTTATTTCGACATTTATTATTTATTATTTCATTCATTTACTTTTTCATAAATTGTATTGTTATGTTGTAATTTACCAGAAAAAAGGTTAAGTTAAGCTAAGAGCATTTTGGTTGTCTAAAATTTTTTCGAGTATAATTTTGAAGAGAGTAATTGTCTCGAATCAAGATGAAAAATTCTTGAATCAAATAAAATTTCCTTAAATCAAGAATTTTTCTACTCAAATCGAGAATATTAAGTTCTTCAAAATTATATACTTGATTCAAAAACTTTTTTTATTATTATGTAGTATTAAAAGTAGTATTAAAAAAATTGAATTTATAAGTTTAAAATATTTTATATTTAAATGAAAAACAATTTAATTTAATTTTGCTAAATTATTCGAAACTTTTAAACAAAAATTTCCAATTTCAATAAAATATTTTCCTTCTGGATTTTTTTTGTAGATAAAAATATTGTTCTACAGCCAAGATTAATTTTTTTTTGAAAAAATAAAATAATCCAGTGCAATAAAGTACTGTAGATTGGATAATTATCCTCAAGTAGAGTTTAAGTACACAGAAGTGTGATACCCAACAAGTAAAGACTCGACATAACAGCTGGCCGATCGGTATCTTAGTAAGCCGATGGTATCCGATCGCGGAGGAGTTTGCTAACGATATATATCTAACGCGTGATATCTGCCCAGTATAAATAAATTAGAGACCCTTAACTTACAGAAGTACAGAACGACTTACTCGGCAAGTACAGTGTGAATAAAAACATTTAAAAAATCCCACCCTCAAACAAATCGCTTAATTGATAGATACAACGGCAACGGTCTCGCTCGAGTTACTTTCGTTATTACCGGATTGTGTGTGCGATGCCGGTGTTAAATATCCTACACCTCATACTTTATACCTCGGGATAGAAACACGCTAGATCCAGAGCTAGAGCCAGAGTCAGATAGATAGATGGCGAACATTGATACAGAAACGAGACAAGGATAGTCAACTCCCGAGAGAATAGAAAGAGAGATTATTGCTCAGCTTTTCACGATCCTATTTATTGCTCCTATCACTCCGTTAATATCGCTGGTACATTAATACCAATTCCTCCTTGACGCGCTTTTAAAATATATATATATATATATATATATATATATATATTTATATTGATAATATCGTCGCTCTATACATTATGTAACGGGTAGCCAATTACCGGGAGTTTGTCGGTGGTTTATCATGACTCAAGATGATGATCCATCTCAAAAGATATTTTCACGAGCTAATTATGAGAATTTTATATATTATATATTATATTATGTACCTTTTTTATATTTATCATCTACGATATTATTAATTATTATTATCATCATCATTATTTTTTGATCCTATCCTTTGGCTAACTATCCTGTTATTTTATACTATACGATAGAAAGTATTTTATCATTTTGTTTAATCGCTAATTTAATATTTCAGAAGAGAAGAACTAAAAAGCGAGCTTGTGAAAATTTATGTGGGTGACAAATTATTTTTTAAAAACAAAAATAGATAATTCTCACTATCACCCACGAGCAGGGGTGAGGCTTGTCCCTGATACTTGACTAGACATTGTTGACCGCGTTTAAACACTGAATTACGAAACTCGGCCTGCCATATAATATAATACCAATACATAATATATAAATGTATATATATACCCGCCCTAAGAGCAGAGTTTATTAGTCACCGCTTGGCTGCATGGTATATAGCCAACAGGCGTAATGGGAGAGCCGAGATGTTGTTGATCGCCAGAGAATGAATCACTGGTTACTTAATTTAACCTGACAGAGAACATTTAAATTAAACGTTCCTAGTATTCGCACGGTTTTGTCAACAAACTTCCGGCTCGAGGCTCAGATACTTGATCAGTAATCGGAATAGAATGAGTCAAGTCACCCTTAGAAGTCTTTTAGGCTATTCGGGTGACTTGAGACTTTCAGCAGCACGCAACTACTGTTTTCTGTTTTCTGTATTCTTGACTCAGCTCCCTGTTTATGTTTTATTATGTGTGTTAAGACCCCAGAGTACCTGCAGACTGGTACAGCATCATCGCGTACGTGGACCGCGGCGTTTGCGGGCTCGCGGTTCCCACGGGCCACTGTCGGGAGGAGTAGTTGTTCTTTTCGAGACTTAAAACACGGCAATCAGTGTAACTGCTTCTGCGGGAGTACCATACTTTATATTATCCCCTTGCACGTTAAAATTATTCCGAAATAAAAGTATTAAAGTACGAGCCACAAAGCACTGCAAGCCAATTCAAACTACGCTTATTTTTTTAGTGGTTGATAAAGATTATTTATTTTTTTTTTATTACAAGTATTAAATATTTAGATGATTTAGAAATTATTTATGTGAAAAATAGTGAATTAAATACTGTATTTGTTTTTATTTTTAAAAATTACCCTAAAAAATGCAGAGCTAAAAAAATTAAAAAATTAAAAGGTCGATTTGTTTTTAAAAATGAAAATAAAAATAAAATATGATAGAGGGAGGTACAAAGGTTAAAAATAATTAATGAAAAGGGACGAGAATCCGGAATTGAGAGCCGCTGGCCGGTGCATCTGACCTACGACCCCTCGCCCACACGAGTAAGCCGTAGGTATATTGTACCAGCGCAATAATCGAGTAAACGACAAAAAGGAATTTAAAAATGAAAAAAGATAAAATACTATTGGGTTTATAAAATAAAAATAATAAAATAGATAGAGCCAACTCGTAAAATCCAGTAATTCAAGAATAACAGCAAAAATAAAAGCTGAGTTACGATTTAGTATTAACTATTAAAATTACCTCCGGACACTAATAATTTTTTATTAAGACCGGAAACGAGCTTAAGAGTCTCCGAACCCGAAGAAGACCCGAGCAGGTCCTCAACTCTATCTTTACCTCTACTTTTACTTATATAGAGATATTTTAAATAAATTACTAACGATCATCGTGAATTATAGTAACGGCGTACAACAACACAACAGCATCGAGGATCCAGGATCCAGCATCAGCATCACCAACCAATACAACAACTTACAGCAACTAACTAAGAACAACAAGAGTGAGGAGTACTATCAAAAGAGCATTCCCGAAAAACCGGATCGCCGATAATTAATTGCCATTGGGTGGACAGAATACCAAGAGAAATTAACGGTGAGGACACACTACACTACTCTATTCTATCAGCAGTACCATACACTTATCTCTCAACTCATTTTAGTTTTTAAAAACTAATACCAACTTTCTTATTCTTTTTCTTTCTTATTTATTACTTTTACTCTAATGCTCATCCGTAACAAGTATACACCAAAGACGGGTGACCTCAAACCGGATTACCTGACCTTTTTTTGTCCTCCTAGTTTAATTTTTTGTTAATATACAAGAATAAGCTCCCCCTAAATCGAGTTTATCGTAGAGATAGGTCTAAAAAGATACGGCTACTACCGATTCTGTCCAAGGTTATCATTAACTTTGACGCGATTCAATTCTTGTGTTATATCGTCTAAATTAAAAAAAAGTCTATCATAGTTAGCAGAGATCCCGAGATATACATTATAATAACGACTACTAAAAATAACGGACGCTTAATGATTAATTCTTAGAAAGTCCTAATAGTTATTCTGATTTCTAGCTATGATTCACCATTGACGATCTACTAACTTTAATAATTATTATAATTAAATTTATATCAAACTGTTTTAATAATAATTTAATTGATTTTAATCTCGAACAATATAACCATCCTGCAAACGTTTATTATTATTAATAGAAGCATAAACATAAATAGAAAGAGAAATGCTATTAAATAAAATAAATTGTCGGTTTTTTTGTTTCAATACGCTGGTAACCGATTTTAGCGAGTTCTCAGTGGGATCGTGAATCACGATAAATCAAATCACGATAAATAAATCTAGAGTAAAGTAAGGAGTTTAACAGTAGAGGGCAAATCACCACGAAGTACTGGAGTTTAACTTGGACAATCATCGGGTGGATCTTTGATGTATATATGTTGGTATTTACCGATAATGTATAATGTATAATGTATAATGTTGAATGTTGATATGAGAATACCAGGGATAGAAGTGGGCTCTAATTTTCCCGTGTAAATTGTTGGTAATACATGACGTCATCGTACATCAGAGGTAAAGCGCTGATTGGGTGCGAGAATTGGGCCCCGCCAATTACTGGGTGACCTGTATGGATTTATGGGGTCAGTCGTAACTCATGCTTGAGATTGGAACCACCTCGGACCTCGATTCTTCTTTCAACCTGTTTCAACTAACTCATCCTCCATCCTCCGCTAGCCGAACCAAGCACCAGGTAATAATAATACCACCAGCTACGGCGACGGGTTAAAATGTATTAAAAATAATAAAAATATTTATAAATATAAATTAAAATTACAATATTTACAAGTATAATATTTATTAATTTACTGGGAACTTAAAATCAACTGACGGTAAATTACAGTCTCGAGGTATCCTCAGCCCGCAAAATTATTTTATAAGCAAACAGTTGTTTCCATTATTCCGTTGTTATTTTACTTAACAGCAAAGTTCTCATCGTAATCGTGTAAAAGAAATGAAATTTTTCCCCTACTGTGATCTATTATTCCACGGGATAAGTTAAAAAACTTTCTCGTGGATAAAAAAAAAAATTCTCCGTGGGTTCAAGTGGTTTGGTGGTTTTGTTTCTTTTGTTTGGTTTTGTTGCGCTGGATACGTAAGTGATCAGTAGGATCTGAGAATTTAAATGAGAAAGGATGCAGGGCAACCAAGAAGTGAGATCGGCTTGTTATTAGGTCTCGCGACGATAACAACATCTTCACCGAGTTATTGTTACTGCTGGTGCTGTTATAAAAGAGATGGTGATGATATTTACACCACAGATAGATAGAATGATTCAGACGGCAGGCCACAAAGCCAATCTCGATTTACGAATAACTGAAATACGTTCGTACATTTATATTACAGAGAGTTTGTACCGATTTCCCTGGTTTTCTCGGATAAAAACGGTCTACACTGACAATCAGCGAATTGTCTGATCGTGCTTAGTCAAAATAATATGCTCGAGAACGGCGATAACTCATCTCCATCCAGTTAGACGATAGTTAGTCTGTCAAAGATCCAGCGGTTGTAAATACAGACCGTCTAATGAAAAATACTGACATAGTCAGTGGATGAAAGAAGGGGAAGAAGGAGCTGAAGAAAAAATAATAATTTCCATTTGCATTGTAATAAATATGTCGACAGGTGTGCAGGCGAAACGACATAGGCTAATTTGAAATCCGGTGAGAGACTCGCTGGTGGCTGGTCTCAGATGTAGCCGAAGCAAGGCGTGGGTGAGACTTGCCACGTCCTCGGGAATAGACACTACGAATCGAGAACCAGCGACAACGAGAGAAACGCATTGCAGGATCTTAAAGAGAGCCCAGAGAATACCGCTCAGCTCAGCTCAGCTGGTCGAGATCGACTCACGAATATATCCATCTGAATGCAACAAAGAAACTCTTGAAACCAATAATGCAAGAGTAAGTGATTCTCGCGCCCGAGGCTAACTATGTCGGGTATCCTGTGCTGGTATCCAGGTTGAAGGCTGGGCTAATATACAAGGGAATAAGAAAGAGTCTAACAGTTCCTATCCGAGGAGATCCTGAGAACAATCGGACCTACCGGCTGGTGTGGGCGAGCACCAGAAATGTGCATTCCTCTAACTCGTGCGATTCCCTACGGCACCCTGACCACCTTCGTTAGAACTCGAATTAGAATTAGATTTCACTGGGAGGAAATTAGTTATCCGTACATTTAATTATCAATTAACACTAAATTAGTCACGGCGGAATTAGCGTCTGATACAAAAAGAATAAATGAATAATGTTGAGTTTAAGCGAAAGTTTAAGTAATTTCTGGTTCCGAGCTGTGTGGAAGTAATTCGACCTCAGACCTGTCTGCGTTTATGATGCATGCGTGAGTTTCTCCTTTGCGTACGAGTAAAGTTATCCGCTGACTCGAGTACGGTGTATGTATATTAGCGGTCGTTTCCCACGGAGGTGGAGGGAGGGTTGAGGACGTTATGTTGGGTATTAAGGGTACCGACTTAGTTGAGATTTCTGGATTAAGCGGATCCACGAGTTTGATAGTAATGCTCTAAACTTATAAGGCAACACAATGGATACTACATTTGGCATTAAGGTGCTACGTGATGTCCGCGTTAACGTCATGAGTGAGTCGTTTGGGCCGAGTTTTTTCTAGGCCTGCCATTTTTTTACCCGAGATTTTGCATCGATAGAGACCTTCAGCAGTCTTTTTCTTCTTGCAATAATTATGATGATGATTATGTCTTTGATGTTCTAAGCAGTATTCCAGCCGACTTTGCATCACATGTGATGATCCCGAGCCGGCATACCATATAGACAGTTCCGAACGGAATGAGGAAAGTTTGATGGTCTGTACGCGTGATTACCATGCCAAGTGTCTTAAACTCTTTGGAATTTAAAAGATTGTCTTACGTAGATAGTCATACGTGAGCTGAAGAATATATATATATATATATATATATATATTTATATGGGTTACAAATGAATGCTTTCCGATGGTGTATTGCTTGATCGTAGATCACTGAGATCTCGGTAGGCTCAGTACATTGGCAGAGGAACGCACTGGGAACTAAGACACTTACTGTTAAAGTTAAGTGTAAATCAAGATTCTGCGTAGGAAGAAAGCGCTGCTGGTGTTTTAGTATTTTTTTATCGGGCAAGTGGAACTGAGAATAAGTCTCTTGTTGTTTTGTTGCCTCTTCTTCTTCTTCTTCTTCTTCTTACTCTTCTTTAGCTTCAGAGTTTGCTGTTGTCCTCCTTAGTGCTGTTACTTGTTCGTCTTCTTGAGGTTGTTCGGAGCGCATCAGCTGGCTGACAAGGCGTATAATTAACCCCTAATGACGCCGACATAAATCCATCTCTCGAGTCGTATCGGTGAAGCAAGTCTAGAAAAGCTTTATTGGCGAAATCACCCGGCTAACATTGGAACTTTGTCTACTGTCATCTATTTTCCATCGTTACTCTTTGCACCGTTGTACCTAACCGTTCCTCGAGCACATTCACGTCCACGAACAACATGACTCGGCTGATTCATCCAACTAAACCTTCACTGAATACCCGGTTAAATATTTTATTTGTTGCCCTTTGCTGCCCATTATTATGTTTATTATTATTATTCCTGTCCTATAAACTTGTAATTAATATCCACATTTATTACACTTTACTCACTTTAATATTGACGCTGTACGAACACCCTTAAAGGCATTTTATTTTATTATATTTCCTCGATAAATACGACAATCTAACGACTGCACGTGTCCTACTACAGCAATTACAATAACAACACCATCAACAACAAATAATATATGTGTTTTTCTTTAGTACTCATCAGTGTAATATACAATATATCATATATCATATCTAACGACGATGTTGCGTTATAAAATAATAATAATAATAATAATAATAATAATAAAAAAATAGTAAATTAAAACTAGTAATTCTGGTCTCTCGGATTGATTGCAATTATATTCACACAAGCTGGTACTACGAGCCCGGATTTTCCTCACAGTCATAATATCAGAGCATAATTATAATCGCTCCTCTCTCTCGTTCCCTCCGCGGTAATTTTCCGTTTGATTTGCTTACAATATATTAAATACAAAGTTAGATTATATTCTCAGAAAATCATTAAGCATATCAATTTATATGCCGAGTTGTTGAGAAAAAAATAAAATAACAACACTTATTAACAAGATCCACCAGTGTATCAACATCAACGAGATTAAAAGTTAACGAGATAGAGGTATAAGATTGAGAAAAAAAATATTTAATTACTAATGTGTTTATTTAATTGTAAATAATCGAGAGTGAGCCTCTGATCTCTGATTTAATCCTTTCTCATATTGATCTCACAATAACTCACTCGTTAAAGAATAACTCAAGAGCCAAAGAATTATCCCAAGGAAATAACGAGCATTCATTTATTTAATGCTCGATTTGCACCTCGTTTACAATAAGTTAAGTCTCTAAGTACATACGAACTTTAAATCGAACATGCTCTGTCCATTCGCGTGTGCTTTGAGAAACGATCTCAAAATTAGCGAGCAAGGGAAGAAGAAGAAAGGAATCGAGGGCGCGAAATTGTGAGAAGATAAAAAAATAATATTTTCTGATCTTCTTCGTACCATTAACTTGGTTTTATTTTTATTTTTAATACACGGATCCATTTATAAGAGTGTTATCGTGCATCAGAGGAGCCACGCTCAAACCAATTACGTTTTCAGAGCCGGAAAAGCCCAGGCTTAAATTACAATCCGGCGTAAGATAAAGAAGCGAGCCGAGTACGAGGAACAAAATTGTATAAAGTATAAAGGGGTTTTGTTTTGTTTTGTTTATTTTGTTCTTCTCGGTTAAAAAATAAGGAAGGAGCAGCAAGAAGAGCATGGCCTTTGGGGAGAAGTTGCCTGCTGTTGTTGGCTGATACTCGAGAGCAGCTTTTAAGCTCGTACATCACTCCGTCGGTTACGCCTCTTGTATTTGCTTAGTCGTGCTCGGGGGAGGTACCGAACAAGGCGGCGATGAAACAATTAATAATATACGCTCGCGCGTGAGTCGAGACCGCGAAATTCATGTAGATGATGCTACGGCCTTATAAACTTACTCGTACTTATATTCATACTGGTAATGTTAAATGTTTTGTTGTGTGCACTAGTACACGGAAGGTACATTTTTAAAATTCATTTTTTACGACATGGATTAAATTAATGCCTTGTTTATTTAATTTATTGACTGGACAAAAAATAATAAATACTATTATGATTATTATTATCATTATTTTTTTTTTCGCAATCCACTCGCTGGACATTTTTTCTGTTTATTTATTTATTTTTCTGGGGTTATCTTGATTAAAAGTTTATGTTGAGATAATTGTTTTATGAAAAGTGGTATCAGGTCATGTAAACAGGTCCCGAGAATAAATTTTAAGTATATATATTTATATTATAATATACGTATAGAAAGCAACCGGCAACTGGCTGTGTCCCACTCCCACGACAGCGCCCTAGGGAGTCGTTTTGTATCCTCCATGTCGTCTTAGTCGTTATCAAATTATCATCCTCGTGCAAATTCTCGTGGTACGGTTTTGATACACACCAACACCGCCCACCCTCGCAATACTCCCGCCATAGGGTCCACGGTGGGCGTCGTTGTAATTAATTTCCCCTCGATAATTAAGATATCCCCTCGAATTGCTCCGGGCTCCATATACCAATATAATAAAACGCTATTATTTAATCTCTTATTTATTATAATTCCTTTTTTTTGCTCTACTGGATTTTTATTTAGTTAAAATATTGTAAAAATAAATAAAAAGGAGTAATTTCTGGAGGATGAAAACTTTGCTGATATACATGTACTGATGGTGGTTGAAGATGATGTGATGTAGATGGAGAAAGACAAGACAGCTTTAAGATGAAGGCGAAGAAAAAGATAAAGAAGGAGAGAAAAGTTGACTAGACTTGCGAGAGAACGGGGTGTGGGAGTTCTTGGCTTTGGGTTCAAAGGTTTGCGATTATAACATTCCGGGCATGCCGTTTCGTGTGCATCAATTCGGTACGCCAGTTCCCGCTTTCCAAGACTCACAACCCAACACTTGAGTCTCTCATACACCACACATATTTATATCTTACACAGAATACTGAATACGGACATAGATATAGATACTCTACGCTGATATTGATGCAGCTTTTAAAATATATTGGTTATCGTTTTCAAGTAATCTTATAATCGTTTAATTTTTAATTGCGATAATGATTTTACGTGTATGATTCAAGCCTACAATCGATTGTTTGATTCCATCTTTGAATTACCTGTTATGTTACAATAATAAAAATGATAATAAATTTATGTCGATGGACGATAAACAACAAATTTATACATAATACATTGGTAATTATTATGTAGATTAGTAATTGACACGATAAATTTTTTAAAGAAGAAAGTTCATAATAAAGTTGTATAACGCAGAGAAAAAAACCTCATTAGTTTGATCTAAGTACTTTTAAATGAGCAATTAATCAAATGTTTGTCCGATAAGAAAATTAGTAAATCACTTAAGAGGATGTAAAATGGTATCTTGACATAATATTTTTAAAATTAAAGTTTGAAGTTATTTTCTGTCATTATCAACTTTTTTCAAGTGTTTTTGTTCAATGACAATGACAGAGGACATTGTAAAAAGTCGCTGCTGCTATCTAATATTGAGTTCTGTTGCCATACGGCATTTTTGCTGCAATAGCGATATATAAAGAGCTATCTGTTATCACTATGGCCAGGGACTTCGTATGGAAGGGGTAACGCACGAGCATCAATTGTTTTACCCCTTCCATACGAAGTCCCTGGTCTTAGTTATCACAAACCCACTAACAGAATTTTTTTTTGTGGAATAGAACAGTCGCAGTGCAAGGCATGAAAAATTAGAGTTGAAATCATTAAGATGAATATAATTAATTTGGTTCTTACCTTGACAATAATTGAAAGTACTGCTGGAACCAATGAAAGTGAACATCGATTTCCTGATGACTTCATTCTTGGAGTTGCTACGTCGGCTTACCAAATTGAAGGAGCCTGGAATGTTTCAAGTATAAGATAATAATAATAGTCCAAATAACTATTTTTGGCGAAAAATAATATGAGATATAAATTTCAGATAAAGGTGAATCGATTTGGGACAGAATGACCCACGATAAGACACAGAAAATTGCCGATAGAAGTGATGGAGATACTGCTGATAATTCTTACTATCAATACAAAGAGGACATTGAATTAATTCAACAGATTGGAGTAAGTTTTTATTACATTAATTATAATAATAATTATAAAAAAATATGAAAAATTCCAGGCAAACGCTTACAGAATTTCTTTATCATGGCCAAGAATTCTGCCAAATGGTTTCGATAATTCGGTCAACAGGGAAGGAATCCAATATTACAACAATGTAATAGATGAAATGCTTGAGAAAAATATCACGCCGTTTGTTACAATTTACCACTGGGATTTGCCTCAAAAGCTCCAATATTTAGGCGGGTGGGAGAATCCAGAAATTTCTAATTGGTTTGTCGACTACGCGAGAGTTGTCTTCAATGAGTTCGGCGATAGGGTAAGTGTTGAATAATTGAAAAAAATTTTTTTGAAAATTTGATATTCACTTTCGATCAGGTGAAACATTGGATAACCCTCAATGAGCCGAATATTTTTTGTATCTTCGGTTATCATAGGACAGATGCCCCTGGACTCGATAAATCGGGACGAGGAGATTACACTTGTGGTCACAATGCTTTGCTTGCTCATGCTAAAACGTACAAAATGTACCAAGAGGAATTCAGAAAATCGCAACAAGGTTTTACTTTGTATAACTTTATAAAAATAATATCGAATGTTTGATTAAAATATAATGATACATGATAATCGTAGGTAAACTCGGATTCGTAATGTCGTTCGGTTGGGTATATCCACAAAACCCCGACGATCCTGAGGAAGTGGCTGGAGCTAAATTATCATGGCAGTTTTGGTACAGCTGGTTTTTACATCCGATTTTTTCTCATAAAGGCGACTACCCTCGAGATATGAAGGACCGAATCGCTAACTACAGTTCGGTTCAAGGATTTTCTCGGTCACGATTGCCTCAATTCACTGAAGATGAGATAAAGTTGGTTAAAAACTCAGCAGACTACTTGGGATTCAATTTCTACTCAGCTCGATACGAAACTAAATTAACTGATTACGATATCAATAACGTATCTTTTCAACACGATATTGGAATGATTCCAACTGCTAAAGCTTTTACCAAAGATCGAGTAAGTCATTAATTAATAATTTTTGATTAGTACTCTATCAATTTTTTTTTGTATCTTTAGTGTACTCCATGGGCCATGGCCAAAACGATGAGACATATCAATAAAGAATTCACAATTCCGGAATTTTACATCACTGAAAATGGCTACTCGGATGTCGGAGGTTTAAACGACGTGAATCGAGCCGAATACTATCTTCTTCATCTCACTGAAGTCACGAAATTGCTTAAAGAAGGACTAAATATTCGCGGATACTTTGCTTGGTCACTTCTGGACAATTTTGAATGGAGTTATGGCTACACGCAAAAATTCGGAATTTTTTCCGTTAATTTCACGGATCCAAAACGAGCGCGAACTCCTAAGTTGTCGTCGAAACTCATAACTCAAATTTATAAATCTAAAATTGTTCCTTTGTCTTTTTCAACTACCATCAACATAACAACTGTTTAAAAAAATACTTTGTATAATTATGAAATACATAAATGTACAATAATTTATTGATAGTGTGGTTATCATTTTTTTAATTAGTTACGATCATTGATTTGGATGATTTTCAAAGAAACTTTTGGTTATTTACTTGTAAATAAATATCAAGGTCAAGTGGGCTCGAATCGAGGCATTTGAATATTTAGGTAGCAAATTACATGTTAGTCGTAACGTCAGCTGCTTACGAAAGCAGATACGATTATTTACTAAAAGAGTTGTTCGTTTCTGAAGAATCAATTTAGTAAAGCATGAACACACATTACATCAAAAGTCAATATCTTTCTTATAAAATACAGAAATGCGTCTAGTTTTTTAAAACTTTTCGTAGTTCTTTATAAACTATTTCAGATGGGTTATAAAAAAAATTACAAGCTGAAGTTTGAAGACAAATTGAAAAAGTTTTTATCTAAGTAATCATATTTTTATTTTTTTTTAAATTCTGAAATATAATTACTGATAACAAAAGCGCTAGTAATAAAATTTTATATTTCATCAGATTTATTTGTAGCTTATATGATATAATCATAAAAAAACACCTTCAAGAAAACAAGTTAAAATTTTGTCACGTATTAAATTCCTTTATAATTGCGTAATTTAATTCTATTATTTTTAAGTGTTATTATTATACAAGTTATTTCATTAATAAAAAAATCTTCTACTTTTTTTTTATCCTATCAATACTGAAAAATAAATACTGAGTATTTTCATTAAATTAACCATTGATAAATTTCCATAAAATAATTCTGAATTTCCTTTTAAAAACCAAATAATAATTCGTAAAGCAACTTAAAACGACATCATTAAAAACTCGTTAGATAAGAAGTATCACGCCACATAAATATTGCTTTGCGTTTATTGACTTTAAATTTATTTTCTAACTATTGTAACAAACAACACGCGTTAACGACAAGCAATAAAAAACTGTATTTTTAGGTAGATTTCATAAAATCTATCTATTGCATTGGCCCTTGTGTCAAAAATTCACACAGAATTTCGTTACTATATC